>CM031863.1:31810583-32027235 GCA_018697195.1 Certhia americana | reverse complement strand
CAATTTTTGACACTCTCCTACCTTTACCAACTTGCTTGAGCATTCCTCTTCTTAAGGAACTTTGGATCCGCCCCACAATTACAGCGCTTTCCAGAGGAAGGCCCTGTTGAGCAGCCAGCAGGTGATGCAGAGAGCCCACAGCCACAGGGAAAAGGACCCACGTGACCTGGCCAGGGACGCTGAGGAGCCTGACCGCTAGAGAGACGTACCAGGCCAGGAGGCAGCTTGAGAGCCCTCCAGGTGGAGGAGAGCAGCCATCCAACAAAGTCACCTTGCGACGCGCGCCACTTCTCCTCCATGGCCCATGCAACAAAGAGTGGGTGACAAGCTACGGATCCAATCCTCTTCAGTAACGGGCTTTTTTTCCCTCTATCCATACCAATCAAAAGCCATAACCTTTTCGAAAAACTGACTGAGAGCCGCTGCCATCATGGCATGCTTCGCCTGCCAAGACAAAGAAGGAGGAAGAAGATTCAGCCAACCACTATCTCCATGACCCCCAATCCTTGCGGCAAAAGCCATAAAGCTCTACAGGCCTACAACTTCTTGGGCAACAGCCAGTACCGCGTGGGGGCCTGCGGGGTGCAGAGAACCTGTACAATGGTCAAAAGAGAGTGGCACGGTAGGCAGTGCCTCAGCCGCTTTGGGAGCGGCTGGTGCTGCCGAATATATTATATTTTAGTACTGTTAGAAAATTCAGAATACAGAGAGGCGACATCCTGATACTCTATCGTGCCTCACCAAGCACAATCCACAAGCCCCTGAGACAGAGTGCCTATTCTTCTGGCCTGCGTGGCAACAAAGGCTGGGCGGGCAAGCCGTGCTCGGCTGCACTAGCCAACACTGCCCTGTGACCACAGCATCCCACCCTGCTGCAACAGGGCCTAGAGCAAAGGGCTAGTCCAAAGACTCCAGGCAGCTGAGACAGAGGAGCCTGGGAGCCAGACATGCCTCAGCTCCTGAATGCAGCCAGCCCAGTGACAGACGTTTTTCCTCCAGTGCAAGCTTCAGTGTTTTGGGCGCCGCCACCTTTTCACATAAGAGGGATCTTAGCTGAGCAGCCACCAGGCTTCTCAGCTGACAGGCGATGTCTCTCCCTCCACTCACATCTGACATCGGTATCTTGACATCCTCTCCCATGAACATGGGCTACTACATTCACTCAGTCCTAGACACTCGTTTTTTGAAAACCTGCAAAGGCACTGGAGATAGGACGACCGGCGCGACCGCTGCACAAGCTGGGATTCCGCACAAGGCTGCGGCCAGTGCCAGCTGCCACCAGAGCACTGATTGCACGTCCCAGGGAGCAGCAGCTTATGAGGAGGGCAGAGAGTGTTGGAGGCAGCTCAGTCGCAGTGACTGGCCATCAGGCTCACCTCCACAAGGAAGGAAATGCAAAGAAGGGCAGTCCAGACGATGTCCTCTTGAGCACTTAGAGCAGCCCAAGGAGGGGGCATGCAAGTGTCTCTGAGAACAGATGCGAATCGAGTCACAGCGGCCTATCCCTGTCAGTGGAAAAAAGGCACCAAGACCCGAGCGAGGGGGGGAAAACCTTCTCAGCACGCCCTCACAGAGGTGCCGTTCGGTCCAAGCCACCCTGGATGCGTGAATGATGGGTCTACTTTGGGAGAGCAGCCTACCTTCATGGGCACCATAATCTCCCAGCCTTTTCCAGTCTGCCTTGGCCCTCCCTCAGTGATCTGATAATGCCGCGGGCCCCGATGACCACAGGGAGATGTGGGGCACCCTGGCACAGAACATGAGACCAGAGCGGTAGATGGAGGAGATAAGCGGCATCTCACATGGCAGAAAGAACCACGGATAGTGACCTGGGTGTCCAGCACCCCAGCACAGATGGGTCCAGCAGCACTTTATTGCGCCTCCAGTTCATGACAACATTGATCCACACGCAGGCCCAGGTTTAGTTTTGGCCACGCGCAGGGACTGCAGGGTCTGCATGCCCAACAAGCTGTGTGAGAGCAAAGCCCAGCTCACTCATGAGGAGCTATGGCTTTGCTCTAGCTTGGGGACATGGCGGGACGGGCCGGAACATGGTATAGAGCCACCTGCTGGCTTTGTTTAGTGAAGGTGGATGTTCTCCTGGCATGATGCCTAAAAGGAACTGTCACCCGCCTCAGGATCAATGACGGTGCTTGTCAAAAATTGACAGCTAGAGAGCCACGAGTAGATGCAGGCGGCCATAAATGAATGCATGACATAGTGGCCACTTGGGCACCTGAGAACACCCAGAGGACCAGAGTAGACATACAAAGAAGCCGCACGAGCAGTGACTCAATTCCATGTTATCATGTGGCAGGAGCCCGATGGGGAGACACAGGATGGAGGCAGCAGGACCTGCGTGCCCCCTGAGCCATGTGCTATTAGCCCGCGGTTGTAGGCCCAATGCTGAGGCCAGGGATTGAGGATGGCGAGCGCTGGAGAGGACGCATCCAGGTAGTGGAGCAAGAGGCCAGTTGCCAGAAACTCACAGCAGGGCCAACGCCATTTGTTCATCCCATCCTATTCTTTTTTTTGTTTTTTTTTTTTTTTTTTTTTTCATTTTTTTTTTTTCTTTAAAAATTTAGAGCCGGGTGAATAACGGCTATGTAGAGGCCATCCTCCATCACACAGCGCCAGTGTTGGAACAAAGCCACCTTCTGACATGTGGACTTGAGGAGGTACGCAACCGGTTCTCAACATATTGCAGCGGCATCTGGGAAATTGGCAGCGTGCTGTGTCAGGGGCATCTCAGCTCACAGTACCATGTGCTCGCAGCTGTGGGAGACCAGCTGACAGAGCCAGTGCCCCCTGAGGCGGCAGGGCAGGCAGAATGCCACAGCAGGCTTGGAGAAACACGAGGGGCCTGCAGACGGTTTGGCACCGCCCGTGACCTATGTGCAGACCCAAGTGGACAGGACATGTGCAGCGGCACAGCGTCAAAGTGCCCCCTGCTCTGAGGCCTGACACTCTCAAAGGCAGGTGGCTGCACCATACCTGTCCACGTTGCAGGGCACAGCCGCAGTGAGGCGTCAAGAACACACCAGGCAGGGTGTTCTTTAAGACCACCTCACAAGGATCCATTGAGTAGCCTGATGATCGCCTGTATCAGCGGCGAGAAAGTTCCTCGTGCATGATCCTCCCATGGCTGGCATCCTGGAAGAGGGGTGTGTGGAGCCAAAATCTTGGAGAGCTGCTCCTGAAGCCGGAGGAGATCTCCCATGCTTCATAGCCGAACAAGTGCTTCCTTCTGGCCACACTCTGATGAGCCTCAAATTTGAGAGCAAGGGCCAACCTGATGGGCGCTTGATGGGGATAGGAATGAGTGATACTGGGAGGCCTTCCAGTGCGCTAGGCAGGCGCTGGCTGCCTTATTACATTTCTGCCCTAAGAAACACAACTCGGTTCGCATAATAATAAATGCGCGGATGATCAAAATGACAGGTATTGTCAGTGTTTCTTACGACCCAGTCTTCAGGTGTTTGCCCGCTTTTGTTACCTGCCGTACATGCCTTCCTATGCTAAATAACTCATTTCGGAAATTCTAGTTGATCCTGTGCTAACATCAGTATTGGCCTGTAGCCAGAATTCCCCTCCGTTGGTGGTAGAACTTCACAACAAGGCGCCACTGATATTTTGGGACATCTGCAGAAGAGCAGAGAATGAGAGGGATGTTCATGAAGCACTCAAGGGCAGTGCTGGTCCATGAGACAGGGAAAGCAGGCCCCCAGTCAGCTGCCCCCCCCACAACAATGGTAACTTCAGCCATTCCGCAGAAGCACCATCAGCAGTGTGTCCTGCGTTGTCTGCACTTACTTCCTGTGTCATGGTAAAGCAGGAGCGAGTGCAGCAGAGCCGGCACTGCGGGCACTGCGGGGATGCGAGCCAGAGAACACAGCCCAGACTGTGTGACCAGGCAGGAAAGCCCTAGAAATGCCCCAAGAGGATGGAGACCACGGCACTGTGGAGAGGCAGCCAGGTTCCTTCTTCCTACCACCTTCATATGGGCATGTCCCCAGGGAAGGGGATGGGATGGGATGGGACTCATGCGGAGGGATGGGTCATGAGGAGTGGGATGGCTGGGATGCGAGATGGGATGTAAGAGCAGGGGATGGGGAGGTTTTTTTCGGATGGGATGGATGGCGGATGGGATGCGGAAGTGGATGGGATGGGACGACGGATGGTGATGACGGATGAGGATGGATGGTCGATGGGATGGGACGGACAGGGCGGGACGGTGATGGGACGGGATGCGGTTGGGGCAACTGAGACGCAGCCATCCCACCCTGTAGCGCCAAGCTATGCCACCACCATATTGGTGCGTGATGCATTATGTTGCATTGCTGCGCCGTTAGGGCAGGTGAAGAGCTTTGCTACTTTTTCACATGAACACGCTTGGCGTTAGCTCTGCCATCCCAATATGTGGTATGAAGGGCACCTGCCAAGATGGAGAGGCCTTGGACGAAGTGCTCTGATTCACAGAGTCTGCGGTGCCGTTTCCTACGAAAGGCACCTGCAAAACGAAGTCTCGATGCAGCCCCAAGTCATGAAGTCCTTAGTGATGTGTGTTCCTTTTTTTTTTTTTTTTTTTTTTTTTTTTCTTAGCACGCAAGCTCAAACTGGAACAGAAAAAACTGAATGAAAAACTCTGGGTCAAGTAATGATATGAGAGCACTGTGGGGGCGAGATTAGCACCGCAGCCGCTCTGTCATAGTCTCCTGTCCTGCTCGTGTGTCTGCCGAGCACTGTTTTTTTTCTTTCCTCTTCTTATGGCGTGACCCCATGTAACCATCCGACACCTAGGTCCTACATGCCTCACAAAGGCTCGCTTTGACCCAGTCACATTCCAGTCACATGTCACGGTGCCACTGCACCGTGACACAAAGGCTTAAACACGCTTTGTCAACTAACTGGGCTGCACTCAGCAATCTCAAAGCAGCCCAGCTGCAAGACGGAATGCCCACCCAAGCTGCTGTCAAGAGCCCGCAGGATATCAGGAAACAGCGCAAACCCCCAGTAAACGGGCACCCGCCTCAATGCGGCCTCAGCGGCAGCAGACCAAGCAGCTCCGTATGCGGCCCTGCCCGAACAGATGCAGCAGGGAAGCAGGAAGGGCACAGAGTGACCCTTCACGAGAGCTGGCTATGAAAAACTCATTGGGCACACAGATTGCCTGCCGTGGCCGTCCTAATCCCAGGTGTGACAAGGACAGGGACGTGTTGGCGCCCCCCGGATGGGCACCAATGTGCCTCTACCACTGGCGCGATAGGCAGCACTGAAAGCAGCAGGTGATGGCCTCGGCAGAGTCCTGACCAAGCAGACGACCCATCCTCTCGAGCCCCTGCAGTGTCTCTTGTGTAGCCCAGTACCTTAGCCCCAGAGCCTGTGCCCTGCGGGGTTCTTGCCCAGAGCGAGACAAAACACGGAGCAGTGGAGTCAAAAGTTGCCAGGAACTGAAGATACAGCTTTCTCCCTGCTTTGCTCCTTGAGGAGGTTATCAGGGCACTAAGGAGGAAATGAGCATACTCTTTCTGCCCCTCAATAAGCAACGCCTGTGCCAAACCAAGACGTCGCCTTCAAGCTGACTCAAAGTCCAGCACGAGCCCTCTCACCATCACACAACTCTTTCCCCAATACGCCATACAGCCACCAACACCCACAAACACACCAAACGAGCATAGCTCTCAAGCACTACCAGGACACCAAGCAGTCCACATGCCTGGAGGAATTTCCCCTCCCTTCCCGCACAAACCTGATTCCCTGCACGTGCTGTGGCATAGCCGCTCACTCAGAGGATCTGCCTCCAAAGCCTTGCCGTGGTAGCAATGCTCAGCCTGTCAAGACTCTGAGTCTGCGATTATCCTCAACAGCACCATTCTCTGTGACCAGCCTGTCATTGACACATTTGAAGCTCAGCTCGCCATTTCGCTTTAGCCCAGCACTGCCCTGGGCAAGGATACACATAGCACGGAAGCTCTTTCACCAGACTCCGTATTTCCTCGCGCCGTGGGCAGGGAAGAGAAAATTACACAGGAAAGAACTGCTGCCCACAAAGAGATGGGCATGCCTCAGGCAAAGCCTTTGGGGAAGCCTCAGATGCTGCGATCTGAGGCCGAACACCGTGGCCTTGACCTGTAGTGTACCTGGTTGTGTAAGCCTCCCTAAAATCAGCTGTCCCAGCCCTTCCTAGGAGCATGTCTAGGTCAGCATAGCTGACATGGCTGAAGGACTGGCCGGCAGGCATGTGGCAGCCCAGCGGGCAGACAGGAGCCCGGCGTCTCGTGCTAGCACGTGACCCACCTCCTCACACAGCCAGGGTCATCCAAAAGCAGAGAAACAGCTCAGGTGTCAGCAGCCAAGAGGAGCCAAGGAGCACGGGCATTCAGCATGGGCTGCCTCCACTAGACGCCCCCACCGATTTTAAGTGGCCGGCTATAATGCCCAGACTGCCAGAAACGCCTACTTGTCTCACCCACATGCCAAGGAAGAGCCCCATGAGCAGATAGACCTTGGTTGCGCAACTCAAGCCTTTTGAGGCTTGGAGAACGCAGTAAGATCAGCCAAGACTCTCCACGCTGCCTGGAATGCACACAGAGCCCAGCCTATGGGGTGGCTCCTTGCGGCCACAGAGCTTCCCCCATAGCCAGACATGCATTTTGCAAGAGTTGCCAGCAGCTGGAACTTAGAGCTATGCAAAAGTGGCCTCCTGAGCTACAGAGCCTGAATTACCACCTCAAGAGAGCTTTGGGGCTCCTGGCTGCCCGACAGAGATGCTCCTGCTCAAATCTGTCCGAAGGGGGGTGAGACACCCTGGGGCAGGGGTTTGGATGCGTCTCTGCGCATCCAGGCAGATGCCAAACTGCTCTTGACAGCCTTCTGACTTCACGGCCCTGATTTTGCCAAGTGCAACAACGGGCTGCCTCCAAGCGACCTGAGGGAGCCCCCACGGAGAAGTTGAAAGGGAGGGACACTTGCACCTCCACTCACTGGGAGCTTTAGAGGATGTCTTTTGTTTAGAAAGCAAGCCCCTTTCCCACAAGGCCTTTCCCAAATGTGTAGCTTTCCATGGGGCCCCTCAACACACTCTGAAGAACGGCTGGCCCAAGCGGCTGAATTCCTTTGTCCATTTCAGGACAGGCACTGCCAGCTGTAAGTGGCATTGCCCCAAGTGTGTTTCCAGCTGGCGGCGGTCCGGAGGTGCAGGACCCAGGCCCTCTAAAACACGAGCTGACCTGACTAGCACCTCTTGCACATGCCTACACTCCGGGCCTGGTTCACTCGGCAGCAACAGCGATATTCTGGCCCAGGAGCAGAGCCCTGTCCCACAGGATGCTCTTGCCAGCACCTGCCATGCATCTGTCCGCTCGCTGCACACAGCACTGATGGGCAGCGTCTGAGAGTTGTTGAGATGGAGCTATATAGAGGGACAGAGATTGGATAGAAAAAAGGGTATGGGCAGGGTCTGAGGGTTGGAGGGAGGGGGCTAGGTACAGGCAGGCAGGCAGAGGGCTGAAGCCATGTGAGCATCACAGAGGCTCAGCTCTGCCAGTCATCAACTGTGCCTGGAGCTCCAGTAGGTCTTTTCTGCTCTCAAGGAAGGCTTCTCTTCCATGGCATCAGGAGGTCTTAAAGGGACACTGGTTCTTCAGAGGCAGCAGATGAAAGGAGTTCTGCAGCTCTTTCATTGAATATCTGTTGAACAGCCACGTTGGTTTGGGAAGTGCTGTCATCTCTACTCGGGGCTTGAAGGGCTGGAAGGGAGAGGAAGAGAGCCACGATCAGATCCCGGATGTGTGGGAATCCAAAGAGAATATCCTGCCAGGGTCATCCCACCCAGCATATGCCATGGCCACGAGAGTGGAGGGGCCAACCACATCAGCGCAAAGCTTCTGCTCAAGAATTCCCCTGCCTGTGTCTCTGAAATGTCTGTGTTCTGCCCATGCTGCCCCTTGTCCCCACAGGGAGCAGAGCCCTCCGCAGGCAGGGCAGGGTTTTCAGCTTCACCTACTTCTCTCACAGTGAGCTGTCTCAGGGTGAGCTGTCTTGGGGTCACCTGTCTCAGGGTCAGCTGGCAGTGAGACAGAGGAGCTGTGTGTGAGTGACATGCTGTCAGACACTCTTTGCAGGCTGCAGAGCCAGTCTGGGACAGTGCTGATGGAAAGGATGCAGAGTGGGTTCAGGGGCACAGCATGGGATGGGGAGAGGTGGTAGGAGTGGGAGCACTCTTGTGCACCGAGGGCTGAACTCTGATCTGCCAGAGCAGGCAGGTCACAGAAAACAGGGCAGGCTTTGCTGGGGGTTGAGGTTTGTGTTTATTTCCTTGTGGTGAAATTAGGAACTACTCTGAGAGGTTTGGTCCAATGAGACATTGTAAAGCTTGTGCTGATGGGTCAGGTGTGGGTTAGACCTGGCAAATCCACTTGGAGCCAGGGCAGCTTCTGCCCTTGGGCATCACTGAGACACTCCTGACAAAGCACCAAGACAAGAAGCCCAGGTGGTAGCAAAACCTCTGAAGTGTTAGACAGTCTTAAGTCTCCAAAGTCGGGTAAGAAATTTTTCAAGGATCTTCTTCTGTATCTTCTGCTTCCAGCTGTGCCCATGAATACCCCAAGCTGTCTCCCTCCAAGATATTCTACCTCCTACAGCTCCTCCCCATCAGAGATGAAAAACAGAAGTGTCTGTTTTTCAGACATTTTTTATAAAAATTCAATGTACACATGCAACAAACTACACAAACCCACTTTTTTAAAGACTATAAAATCTATTTAAACTAATGAAGGAAACTTATCTTATTTTCATTTTCCACAGATGAACATTTAGTAAAAAATAATTTTTTTAGTATATCAACTGAAACCTGATAAGCTCAACACAATTATTTAAGGGAATTCAAATATTTAACTGCTTAATGATGTGTAGCTTTTGTATTTTAAAACACAACTTCTCTTTATAACTTTTCTTTAAAAAAATAAAATGCAGAATTAGTTCTGGACGGCATTTTTTACTTTGAGAAACATAAAATAATTCCTAATTTTCCACTTAAAATTTTGCCAGTAGTTTGCATATTTTTTATCCAGTTATTTGCTGATAATATATTTTACATTAGGATATTAAAGCATAAATGATAAAGGAAAATTTCACTGTAATATAATACAATATGTTGATGTAAAATTAAATAATTTCAGGTTGTCAAGTTCTATCTTTAATTAAAAAGTTACTTTATTTTCTCATTTCTGGAAGGTTGAAAGATTGAATGATCTTTTCACTTCGAATGTGGAAGCTCATAATTGTGGTATGTAGTTTAGGAAGATATTACAGAGGTCAGCTGAAAAAAATAAATGCAGTATGTCAATTTTCTTAGGAACATTTATTATTCTTTTGAGGAAAACTACTTTTCTGCTCAAATTTTAGACCTAATCTCTTTGGTTTAGGATATAGATTCAAAATCAAGTTTTTTTGGTTTTTTTTTAAGACTGGTGTACATTGGTATTTATTTTGTTATGGTGCGCTGCATTTTATTGTGATTTTTCGTCAGATAACCTCTTAAAAGTCTGATTCCAATAGTTATAGTCCCGCCTTTGACAACCTAACTGGTATTTTTAAACGTTTCAAATACTGTGTATTCCTGCAAAGCCAAATGTAAGTCTGGTAATCCTCACTTATCTGCACTTCAGTGTTTGGCACAAGAACATCAGCTGATCTTTTATCTCTGCGTTTTCTCATAGGAACTTCAAAAGAAAGTTGATGCAAATATGACAGCAACATGAAAATGCTGCAGAAATCTCTTGTGCTTGCTTAGTGAGATCTGAAAATTTAATGTGTCTAGGTATGGAATTCTTTTCCTGTTGTTGAGATAACATGACACGAGCTGGCACAGAGTTTCACTGTGTGTTTGTGCATACCTGGTGATTGTGGCAGTGGATTTAGCTGCTTTTTGGCTGTTGTTTGGAGGGGGTTTTTCCTGTTTTTTGGTTTGCTTTTTGTGGCATTACTATAGTCAAATATCTAAAGAACAGGAAGTTGAACTAACAATAGTAAATACTGGGTGTTGTTTTGTATTCCTGGCAGAAGTGCTCCCTGTTTCCACAGATCTGCTTACTTGGTGATGTTGCTGTTATTTATGAACAGAAACACACAGATTCTAAATAAGTTTATCAGAAGGCTGAAAAGAGGAATCATTATTAACAAAATGGAACACCTTATATAAGGTACTTCGCTAAGTAAAAAGTGATTGGTGAAAGGGAACACCACCTTCCCTATTACCATTGGCTAAGTAAGAGAAACAATATATTCTATGTTATGAAAACAGGGATGTAAACCACCACCTGTTGTTTTGAGAAAGAATATTGTTTGGAGAGTATGTTTACAAAACTTCTCTTGGGAAAGTGAGAAGCTTTCCGTTGGGAAGAAAAGATCTTGACAGGCCTTCAGCTATGAAGTTTCAGAGACACAGAATTGTCAGCCTTACACAGCGGTATTTCCTCTCCACAAAGAGCCCCATGCTCTGGGTACAGCCACTCTGAGGGCAGTGTCCCTCACTTCCATGGCACTTGTTGTAGGAGCTGGAGTGTTTCACCAGCCCTTAAATTCAGAGTTGTGCAGAAAGTTGCCAAGAGCTGGGCACAGAGAAGCCGTCCTGTAGTGAATACTGGTGATGGATCAACCCTTGGCATGCCCAGACACAAGGGCTGCTGAGTTACCAATGAAAAGATTTTGGACGAGTGCCCTTTCTCCTGGAGGAGTGGGAACACAGCATCAATAACTCCTGCAGGGCCAAGGTGGAGGGGTGGTGCTGAAAGGGATCAGCATCCCAAAGGCTGCACCCTTTTATGCATAGGCATTAAATAAGCAGCGAATCGGACAAAAAAAATCTATAAAGAAACTGATTTATCAGTGTTGAGAGGTGCCCTTGAAAATACTATACATTGCTTGGGGTCTGTTTGTCTTCTAACTGCCTCCTTCTCTTGACTTTTCCTTGAGTTTAGCCAGCTGTTTTTCTTTCTGGCACTAATTTTGGCTGGATGTTCAGATGCCTTAGCAACTTTGCCATTTCAAATATTTGTCCCTGTACCACTTGTGCTTCATCTCATGCTGTGTAAAAAGCTTTCAGAATGGCTTCCTACAGGTGTTGAATAATTTAGCTGAAAAATGAAATTTGCTGAATGCCACAATCAGTTTTAAGTATATAGAAGAGTTGCTGATAAGAATGACCTTTTCAGAGAAGGACTTTTAAGGAAGGTTCTCTTCATCCCTATAGCTCGTTAGAGATTTCATTATCCCTTTAAAATTAATAATAAACATTATCTTGTTGCTGCAGTAATAATAAGGCTATATAAAGATTGATAATATTGTTCACAACAAGATTAATAAAAGGATGAGCACTTGATCATCAAATAAAGAAGTATTTAAAAATAGTTTGGACACCAGCACAACTGAAGTTGTTCTGAACTTCATCTTCTCAGGATTTGATAACTCAGGTTAATGAAACTGTAGTATATGCTGTAGGAAACTCAGCATTTCTCCTTAGGCTCCTAGGTGTTTCAGGACTTTTAGGATACTCCACAGCAAAGATTCACTGTGAGCTAAGGACACAGTTTCTCTGTTCTAATTATTAATATTTTTAATTTTAAGGAGGAGGGGGTAAGTGGTGTCCTAAAATGCAATTTATAAAGCCTGATGTGATGATTTTATTATTGTGTTTTGAAAAGATTGGCCAAATATAACTCAAAACCAACCTTCATTAAAAAAAGTTAAAATACTTGAGAGTGCAAATATAAGTCCCCAACCTAAAACTTCTTCTATTTTAGTTTGGAAAGCAGGGGTGCCACCCACCTGCTTTTAATTACATATTCATAAATATAATTCATAATTGCATCTTCATAAATGTTCCTGTTACATTCATGTTTTGTTTTGGGATTTTTTTGAATTTCACTTATCCATATTTAGAAAGCAGACCTACGGTGCCATCAGAGCTGTGCATGACAGCAATACTCATTTTAAAAGCAGATACTTTTAACTCAGTTTTGTATAAAGCCTGCTGCTCTGTGCTTCACTTAGGGAATAGAGCAGAAATTAATCTGGAGGAGAAGCTATTCATCGTGAATCTGTCGTTTTCATGGTATCTTATGGATTTTAAAGAGGTATTTTGAGGTACATTATAAAACAAATAATACCCTTCTTATGAAGGAGGGCAATGAAAAAAAAGTTCTTTAAATAGTGCTGTGTTGTCATGAAATATGTGCTTACTCTCCAACAAATCTACTTGCTTTTAATAACACCCATGCTTTTATAGTATGCTGCCTTCATGAAATTTCTCAGCAGCCGATGAAGCTCCACTGAGGCCTTTGCTGATGGATGGTATTGTGAGGCCAGGGCCAGTTTTACTGAATTTATCTGCCAGATTCCCACTTAATCCATGCAGTGTGATGAAAAGGGTACCTGGAAAATTCCCTGCTACCTTTCTTTGTTGAAATGTGGACGGAGCATCATATATCCAACTCAGCCTTAAAACTGTTGAATAGGTCACTTCCCATTCAAAAAATGGGTGACAGCTTTTCTGGATGATAGAACAGGGAAAAATATGTCACTGATGATCTTCCCTGTGGATAATTTGGATCTAGGGGTGAAAATCTGAACTGGAGGTAATAGGCATCCTTCTGTATGCCAGCCTACCACATGAAATATTGTGGGTTTTCCCAGCATCCAGGGAAAATTAATACCCTTGACGAGAAAGCTGAACATGCTCTCTTTAGTCTGGGGTAGGAACCTGCTACAGCCATGTGGTGACTTTGAGGAGCACACAGCTTTACCTCTTCCCTAGCTGAGAGAGCCACGTGGTGCTAGCATGAGGGCGTGTAGGGTCAGAGGGAGTGTGGGAATTGAGAATCCTGAGGAATATTTCTTTGCATGCTTAAGGGATTTTAGGACCTTTGAAAAAAAATGTTTTTAACCTTTGTTCATGGAAAAAGGCTTTGTAAGCTCTGGGATGTAGAAAGAGTTTTCAAGAGTGTGTATTAGATAGTAGCATAGTGTGCAGTTTTATCACAGGGTGAGAATTTTAGATATATGGGGTTTTTAGGATGTCAAGCTAAGGAAGGATGGAGGATTTCACGTGGCTTCTGGGCTTCTTCCTTCTTCTTCTCTGCCCCATGTTCTGCTGTGAAGGTGACACTTTCTGGTTGGTTTAGAATAGAGTCTAACTTTCTAACATGAATAATAGATATTGGTAAGTTTGTATAAATATTGCTTATGTGAATTTTAATATAAAAACACACACCTCCCTGTGTGGGAAGGAGTGTGCCGGGGAGTGTGCCTAGGGTTTTGTGCCTTGGACTGACTTGCAGAGTGGACCTCTTCTTGTCAGGGAAAGAATGTTAGAGATAAGAAAGAATCAACAATAAATGAGAAAGAGATGGAAGAGATGGCTGATGACCAGTTCTTCAACCTCTGGCTGGGGAGAAAAAGACTTTTTACATTCTCGGGTTTCTTGGTGCAGCTATGGTAAAAAACAGAGAGAAAAAAAAAATATATATATAAAACCCAAGATGGGGGCAGATGAGCTGGCTTTTAGATTAATGTTCAGTTACGGATGGTGCGAAATCAGCCAACTGCCCCTAGAGTCAGGAAAGGGAAATGAAGAGCAGATGAGTTTGTCGCCTTGCCACAGGGAAAGAAGCTGTTGTAACTACAGGTGTAATTCTTGGTGTTTAACATTTTCCTTCCTGCCTTCTTTTTGTTTTTTGTTTTTTTTTTTTTTTTTTTTTTTTTTTTTTTTTTTTGTTTTGTTTTTTCTTGAGGGTTTTATTTCAGTACCTGTTGATTTAGGACTGAATATGAGCAAATAGTAAAACCTGGAGACAAGTGTGGGTAGGAGCAGCCTTGGCTGAGGGCGCCATTCCAGCAGCTGGGTGTGGGTTAAATATTTGCAAGGCCATTTTTATAATGTCTTAGCTTCATCTATCAGTATAAAGGATGGATAACTGCCTTTGCTGGCTTCATTCTCCTGGGTCCCCTTATTTTATTTTACAGTGACTCATGACAGATAGTTATGAGATGAAGAAAGGGAGGTCTTGCTTGTAGCTGTGCTCTTGTCCTGGCAGATGCTCAGAGAGCTCAGGGACAGCAGTGCCAGCTGTGCTGGGAAGGGATCTTTGCTCATGCAACATAATGCACGGGAAGATCTCATTTGTCAGAGTCATTCTGGGTTATTAATTGGGTAATTAATTTATTGGTATGTATTTTCTCCTCTCATTTGCAACCAGAGCTTTTTCCAACAGAATTGTGGGGCTACCCTGTGGCTGGAGCTTGAGCAGGCTATTTGTAACCACAGAAGGGAACTACTACCTGCAGCTGAAACAAAGTCTAAATCTCAGTAGAAGCTACACAAGGCAGGGATATTTCCATGTGCAGTGTATGAGTTACACTGAGGATCTCTGTAGGTAGGTAGGGATGAAGATGTCATTGAGAAGTAAGAAGAATGTGGTATTTCTTGCAACTTTTAAATACTTTCAGTGCCTTTTCTCTTGGCAGTTGTGTGAATAACATGAATACAGTCCTGCAGTTCATTCGCAAACTGTAGTGATGTCCTGGGTTCAGCAGGGATAGAATTAATTTTCTTCCTAGTAGCCAGTAGAGTGTATTCTTTGGATTTGTCATGAGAACAACATTGATAACAAAGGGATGTTTTAGTTGTTCCTGAGCAGTGCTTACACGAAGTGTTTAGGGTAAAAATCAAGGAATTTTCAGCTTTTCACCCCTCTCCACCAGTGCAGAGGCTGGGGGGGTGGGGGGGAGGGTTGGGGTTACAAGAAACTGGGAGAGGACAGAGCTGGAGAAAGCTGACCCCAACTGACCAAGGGATACCCCAAACCATGCCGAATCATACTCAGCAAATAAATTAGTGGGAAAGCTGTCCAGGGGCTGTTGGTCAGGAACTAGGCATCAGTTAGCAATTCAGTTAGCGATCAGTTATCATGGTAAGCAATTGTTTTCATTTGCATCACTTGTTTTTCTTGGAATTTCTTTACATTTTGCTTTTTTTTTTTTTTTTTAATTGCAATTATGGTTATCAACATTATTATTATTATTAATAATAATAATAATAATTTTATGTGAGTTCTGAAGCTGTTTTTAATTCAATCCACCAGTTTTCTTTATTTTACAAAGATAAGTTGGGAAAAAGAGTTGGAAAACATGGAGAAGGTCCTTAGCACTCCCAGCTCAGGGAGTACACCTGCTACCTTTGGATGCAGCATCACACGTGGATACAGTGTATTCTGTGGGAGTGCTCAAGTGTGGTGCAGGCCAGCAGTGTTTGTCTCCATTTGGACCCAGCTGGAAGGACAAGCACTCTTCCTTCCAGCCTGGAGCCTGTTGTCACCACTGGGTGTTTGTGCTGGCATTAAACCCTGCTGCTGTAATGTGGGATGTGGCTCGGGAACCAGTTCCAACATTGTTGCATCCCTTTCTTGCAACCAAGATTTATTTCCTTAAGAGAGAGCCAAAGCCTGGATGTGGTTGACCTTCCTGTGACAGCATCTGAGAAATAAAAGGTTTCTTGGCGTTTCCTTCTGTAGATTCTTCCCCTGCAGCAGTTTCTCTCCTTTCAGCACTCACTGTGCTGAAGCCCAGTGCCTTTCCACCCTGACCTTCCTCGTGAGCCTGGAGCTACAGCTCTGGACAGCCCCATGTGCCTGCACGACGGGAAGTTCTTTTTCTCTCTTATCTTAAATGGTCATAAGACCAAACTCAATCTGATATTAAAGAGGCAATGTCAAATAAATTCAGACTAATATTGAAAGACAGTGGCTTTGTCCATGTGCCTGCTATTTTTATTTCTTCCTTTATTACAATGGATGAAGCAAGTAATTAAAGAATCTATTGCTTGTATTTTAGCTCTAAGACTTTGGCTGTAAAATGTCTGATAGAAATTTTACAACACAATTGAAAAATGATACAGTTCTCTTAATAAGAATTTTAGAGACAGTTGCAACTCTAATGTGTCTGTCTTGCAACTGCCGCTAAATATCACATAAATCAAGTAGCATTATGAGAGTGACAGTAATATCAGGGGAGGGACTATCTGCCCAAGTTGTTAGCATGCAGTATTAGAAATAGATTAATCTGATTAAATTTTAATATAAAATAAATTGCATTTGCAATTTATTAAGATTCTCTTCCTGAGCTAATACTCTTCATCTGTAGCATCCTTCATAACTGATCTTTATGCACAGCTTTATTTAATCAACAACGTGGCCAGCTGGAAGAAAAGAAATGGAGAAGTGCTTGTGATTGTAACTGTGTAGCTCTGAATATTATTTTCATAGATCTATTTGCTCATTTTTTCTGCTTAGATCTCATGACCTTGACCTCCTGAATTCACAGTTTTCACAATATATGTGATCTTTCAATCATCAGTGTGAGTAACAGAGTTTCACCTTGAGCTAGGAAAATGCAAATTGAGTAAAAAGGCATCAGCTGATTCCAATCTGGTCATCCTGCACTACACACTGTCCCACACTTGGGACATGTGGGTTTGTAAAGAGGAGGCTTTTTAGAAGCAGCTTTTCCACCAAAAACTCCTCAAGTGTGGCAATGACAGCCCCAGTGCAAAGGACTCCCCAAGTGATTCTCATGTGAAGACTTTTAACCTGGAAAAGGCAGTGAGTAATTTCTAACCTGTGATCCTTTTGACTGAGGTTCCTGCTGTCTTAACAGGAATTTGGTGGAATGCAAGTTTTAAGGTAGGCAAAAATAAAAATCTAGGAACCGTCAACTCAGTGTGTGGCTAAAGCTGAAACAGAGCTGATGTGCCATGTGGATTTCCTGCTTTCTGCACTAACAAATGCAGGTCCCTTTCATAACTGCTAGGGCCACGTAAGCAGATCCTCTGGTAATTCCCCTGCCTACGTTGATCAATGCAATGGAAAATTTTACCCTCTCAGCAGCATTGAGATTAGTGGTAAAAGTGAACCAGGCAACACTTCTTTTCATAGCTGCAATTAGAGAGACTGTTAGGAAGCAGAGTTTAGCTGTTACAGGAATTTCCAGGCAGTTGTGGCTATTTAAAAAATATGCTTTTGACTTTTAGTTGTAGACTGTATACAGAGGAAACACTGGTAGGAATGGCTGGATTCAGAGAGTTCCAGTCAGAGCTAAATCTAATGATAAATATTGAAACTCTGGTTTAATACCAGTAAATTAATTTAGCCAGTAAAACTAAAATCTATCAATACAAGTTTCTTGAAAAACACAGTCTTTGAAGGTTTGTATTGGATAAGATCCTCTTCTTTTTTTTTTTTTTTTTTATCATGATCATAGTGTTTTTTTTCCAGATGCCCATTTTGTCAGTTCCATCATACCTTGTTTATTTTAACTTATCATATCTCAGGCTAAATCTACCACATCAACTGCAGTAATCACAAACTGTAGTACCTGAGGCCAGTTGTGAATGCCACGGTGGCAAAGCTGTCACCACTGCTTATGCAGACTGGGGGGAGGGAAAGCTTGCTTGAGATGTGCAGTTCAGACAGTCTAAGTTGTCTTTTTTGCTTTAATCTATTTAATCTTTTACAGTAAAAATATACAGTAGTCATGATCTCATATTTGAGAAGAAGACGTGTGTTTTCACTCCATTAAAATAAAAGTATGCATGAAGCACAGCAGTTGAATATCAATGTGTACATCAGTCACATTTTTCATGAACTTTAGGTAAAAATTTATGTCCAAGACCAAAAAAATGCCTAAGCTACTTATGTCATCCATCTACATTGAAATTTCATATCTTCAGTATTCTCCTGCAAGAGCTTAAAAAAAAAAATACTTAATGCTAAAGGTGTAACAGCTACTAAAATTGCCTTCTTGATGTGACTGCAAGAATCCCTGTTTATCTACTACTGGATCATCTATCCATCCTAAAACAGCTTATGCCAGTAAAATTTCATGTGAATACACACTGCTCCTGTTGCTTAAATGCATTTCAGTTGGGGTGATGGAAGGCAGCAGCTCTGTGAGTGCCAGCAACCACATCAATTTTACTTTGCTTAAATTGAAAAACAAGAAAAGAAAGATCTGAGTAACCAAGCAATTCAGATAAACTTCAGTATTGTCTTCAATATAGAACTGGTTGATAACTTTATATTTCCCTGGGTTTTTTTAGTGTTTTGGTTTGTTTTTTTCCTTTTATATAGAAATGACCTTCTACCATGAAAGTCTTCTGGCATAAAAATATGTGCCCTACTTTTATTTGAGAAACACTTGCTTTGGCCTGTTGTTTAACACTTTATTTAAAAAAAAGATAAAACCCTCAAAGAACAACAACAAGAAAAAAGATTCACCAGGTTTACTTGCAGGAAACAGAATAGCCTGACTTGGCAACATGATATCTGACTTTTTTCCTAAAACCAGTGATCAGTGTTTTCAGTACAGCTATAAATGTTTGCTAGTGCTGCCTCAACATCTACTTTTGGCAGTTTACTTTTTATGTCTCAGTTTAATTGACTTATGCATAAAAAGTAAACTGCCAAAAGTAGACGTTGGGGCTTGCACTCATGCAAGATAAAAATATCAATGCTCAATGTAAAATTATTTTGTGATAGAATATAAACACAGAATGCTTGGTCCAGTATTTATCAGAGTAAAGTTCTCCTTAGAATGGAAACCTGCAGCTTTTTGTCTGAGGGATGAAAACTGCTGTGACACACTGAAGTAATCAGTTGAACAGCCTTGTAGAAATTGTCCAGATCATTCTCCTCGCCCTCTTCCTATCTAAATCTGAGTGCTTACTTTGTAAGTGTCTACACATGAAGCTATCCATGATTTTGATAATTTAGAAGGAAGGAAAAGGCAGCCAAATCACTACTGGATCTGTAATTTTATGCCTAGATTCTTGGATTTAATGTGCTCTGCATTTTTTTCCCATTCTTCAATTGTAAAAAGTAACATCTCCTCCTTTGTCCTCTCTTTCCATTATTTCACTTGCTTTTTTCCCTTGTGAGATCAACATTGTGCTCCTATTGATATTTGAAGCAAATTATTTGTCTCATTTTCACAATGTGATTTATCCTATGTCTAATAGGGAGGAAAAAAAAATCTTTCTTTGATGTCTGTCTTGCCAAAATATGCAGCTGAAGAACGTTTCCCCCTTCTTTTTCTATACACCAACCCTCTCAGTGTGACTCTGTGCCTTTGTTATCTCTGCAAGACATAACTTATGTAACTTCATTCCACTTCTGGTGACTAATGGTTTCTATTACTAGCTGTTTCTTATTGGTCCCTTATTTCTTTCTTGATGTAGTTATTCAGTTCTGTCTGAAACATCTCTCCCTACCATAAACGAACCTCTTTTGAGAAGGTGAAGGATGGGAACAGCAGATTACCACCTTCAGCTTACCTCTTCCACAGTCTGAATTCCTAGGTTAGGTTGCCTTTTGTTGACTCAGGTAACTAGCTAAAGATCTATTTCACTTTTAATTTAACATCCTAAGCCTTAATTGTCCTGGACAAGAGCTGCTGCCTCCTGCCCCAGCCCATGCTGCCACTCCATCCCTCAGCAGCTCGAGTCTGGGAGCCTCATGTCTGGTTTTAGTTGCAATGCCCCAAATCTAATCAGTTGCAGTAGATCTAATTAGTTTGCACAAGATGACTGCATGATGTGGTTATATCTTTTTCCTGGTCCCAGGCTGATGAGACCACATGTGGGTTTTGTTGTCTTGGAGTTCAGGGCACTCTCTGCATCAGTTCTTAATAAACAAAAGTATTTAAGGATCAAGTGCTGCTGTTTAAATTCCTGACAGTATTTCATTTTTATTGTAAGTCTGTCTAACAGAGACACTCACAGCTTCTGCAAATGGAAGCAGCCATGAGTTTGTCTGAGGGATCTGTGCAGATCCATCCACTGCAGCAGAAACCCAGCCTTGACAGCCAGATGTGAATGCTTGAATAAGAATGGGAAGTCTGTGGGGAAGGCTCAGTAAAATATTGATTTAATTAAGGGCTGCTAATTTCTTGAACAAGAGAGTAAACTTTTTAATGAAAAAACATACAGCTTTTCAGACTGCTCTTGGTATAAGCTACTGGCATTCCCAGCATTGTAGTTTATCTGCAGAACACAAGAATGGTTGAAAACAGACAAGGTCTTGGGTACTACAGAAAGAGTGGTCTAAAGATGAGCTTTGTAAAATCAAAAAGTCTAAAATGTTCACAAAGTCAATTAATTACAAGTTATGAAGTGTGTTTTCAAGAAATGCTTTACTGTATTTGGTGATGCTGTGGTTATTGACAGCCTTGGTAATGCAATTAGGTAGCCAGTGAAGCACTGAAATTGAACAATCAAGTGAAGTCACATTAAAAACCAGACTAAACAGCTTAGTTTTACCTATAGTGCATTCTGTGGATTGTGGTAATGCTAAGAAGATATGGGTCATTATTGGAGAGCTGGAGAGATAATAGTCCAGCTTTAAATTTGCAGGTTAGCTCAATTATGACAGTGAAACCAGTAGGAACTCTTAAGCCAAAAGGGCAACATGAAATCCTGACTGTATTGAGTTGGTTGACAGGTGTAGCTTTGTCCTGCCCTAGTTTGGTTGTTTAGATTTTTCATGTATTTTTGTTAAACTGACATTAATTTGACATTAATCAGGTTTCTTGCATTCAAATTTTATATATGATTCTTGAGGGTTGATTGTAATATGACCCCAACAAATTTATGTGGGAAATAAACATAGCTCAGGACAAATTTATTTTTAAACTTGAATGAATACTCCCTTCCTTTCCCCTCCATTCCCTTTTAAAATTATGGTTGTCAATTCTTCAGCTGTATTCATGCATTAATCAGAGTATCCAAAGAATTCATTATTCTATAAGAACATGGAGACTATGTGAAAAACACTCCATCAAATTTACTGTTACATTACACAGATGTACTCTAGCTACAAAGGTGGGGGGTTTTGTTTGTTTTTGGGGTTTTCTTTTGCTATTGTTCTTGATTTGCCAATGTTTTTGTAGGTTTTTTTGTGAATGTGAAAAAGGGTATAGTAATCTGAAAAATTCTGCTCATTTTATTTCTTTACAGTCTAGCATGCTGGACAAAACACTTTCCATCTAAAAATGACCCAACATAATTAGATACTGAGAAAGCTTTTTTCTTTTTTTTTTTTTTTTTTTCCCCCAGGAAATAAAAGGTTGGCATTTTTTAGTGTTATATCTTTAAAAACAATCTGCTCTGTCTGCATAGCTGTGTTCTTCAATTTAGCTACAACTGGTGTGCTGTCATTCATTTTTCAAAGTTTGCGAGTATCAAGAAGTCTCCTTGAAGTATCTGGCTTAGTGGAGACAGATATTTATCACCTGACACGACACCTGAAAAGCCCTATGGAAGAATATTGGCTGGGGCTGCTTTACAAAGCAACTTGGTGGCTCTTCCATTGAAAGGGCAGGCAGGAGATGTTATCAAGTTGTTCCATGGAATGACTCATTAATAAATTATGCTTAAAACTGAATGAGCCCTTCAGTGTCTTCGCAAAGGAACAACTGCAACTATTCGGGAAAAGGGTGTGACAAATTCTTGTTGCTTCTAAGGTATGTTGATTGCTAAGAATGTTGAGGATTCTGATTTATTTCTGTTCTCTGGAGCATATTCCTTGAGCTAGAAAGACAAGCAGGTGAGGCTCTGGTTTCCTGCAGGATGAACTATTACTTTAAAACATTTTGATTCTTTGTCACTTGTCACCCAAATACTGCATTCTGCAGATATATGGGAGCAAACTAGGGAAGAATTAGGCAATCTTTCATCATTTACAAGCAATGTGATGCTACTCTGCTGTAAGTGCTAGCAAAGAACTGACAGCTTTGAATTGAAGCATGGCCCAGGGAGACTTCAGTGCTCTCTTCTCTGTTACTAAAACAGCAATGGCAAATGCAGTCCTTGATTTTCTGACCTTGAGGGGCTTGGGGGTGCTGGGCTTAGCCCAGCAGTGATGGGACAGCAGCTGGTGATCTCAGGGTGCTGCAGAAGTGATGATGTGGAGGTACAGTGGTGAGGATAGTACTAATGTATAGACTGGAGTGGGCAGACAAGCCTGAATGTCCAGTGCATTCTCCAGAGTTGTTGGGTATTTCTCATCTCAGAGTGCCCAGTCAGCATTTCTACATGAAAAATACGTAAGGAGTTGTTGTCTTTGACTGAGTTATTTAGGAGGGACTGTTGTCTTAGTGGGAGGGCAGGCTTTTTCCTTGTTTTTGTTTTTCCTGTTCTATTGATGCCTTAGGTTTTAGCTGTTATATTTTTTAGATTCTGTGCTGTTTTGGTGAGTAGTTTTAGGTTTCATATTCAGTGCTACTAAGCTCTCTTCACAGAGTAGATAGACAAAACAATTCCTTCTCTAGTTTGGTACCAAGGACAACTCTCAGGCCCAAGAAGGAAAACTACGGTAAAGTGAGAAGGAAAAACGAGGAGGATGGAGCTTCGTAACCTGGAGCTGTAGTTGGACAATTGATTCTAATATGCTGATGGACCAGAACTTTTAAAAATGTGAGACCTTGTGAACCAGGTGTCGATTTTGTTACCACTTTGGGGCACCTTGGGTGTGGTCCAGCTGGACTCTTGTGTGACCCAAAAGTACCTATTGAGACCTTTTAATAAATCTCTACTTTATCCCTTGCCCTGTCTAGTCTCTGTTCCAGGTCAGCCTCCAGAAGGCATCACTATAGCTATTGTTTTTTCAGTCTTAGCTCAAAGGGAAGCTGGGAGAGAAAGGCAGCTCCTAAGTACTGAAGAAGTGGGTTTTCTCCATTCCTCATTTCCTTCTGCTGAAGCCAGTGGAGAATTCTTGGAGTTAATCCTATGCTGAGCACCTTTCCCAGGTATCCTACACCATCACTGAGTAAGAAAAAAAGGAAAACAATCTATGTTTCTCTGAATGTTTTACTGCCCATTTTCTTTCTTTTAATGTTCCCACTTTAAACCTTTATTAGCTGAGCAGTATGACCTTAGTTTTTTTAGTGAATTTAAACGACCTGATCCCATTAAATTTTGTGATGCTAATTTGAATTTTTATTTTACAGTGTAGATAATCTAAATGTTAAAGGTGGTGTGGGTTTTTTAGAAGTAGGACTGTAAAATGAGTCAAACTGAAGGGTTTTCCTTAAGAATAGGATCTGCCTAAGTGCAAATGAGATAAATATATAAATGCAAGACTGAAATCTATTATAGAGGACATCAAAGTGATTAAAGTAATCTTGGAAGTTATTAGTAAATCATCCTTACACATATGATATTTTAATTCTAATTTGACCTATTTAAGTCTTGCATTAAAAAAGGTTACACAATGCAAAAATAGGCAAGATATGTCTGTTTGTATAGGGTGCTTATTGCCTTCTGACATTAAATTTTCCTTCTTAAGCAAAACTAAAAGATAAAGAAATAAGGCAATTCAGATGATCACTCAATGTTTTGTTGGTTTTTGCAAAGCACAGAGGATAGACACCCTCTTCTGTTGGTATCAGAAACTGTTGAGTTTCTGCTGCAGCAGAGCAAGCACTGAAATTAGAGTAGAATTCTGAAAAACATTGCAAATTTTGTCGTTGTGGATAATGTGTAAACTACTGTCACTGTTAGCATCAGCTAGTCTCTAACATTGGAATTGTTCCCTCCAAGAGTGCTTTTCCCTGTTTCTATTCACATTTTCCTTTTGAATTCCTGATCATCAAAAGCCTTAGAGACATGCATGAGGGTTCCATTTTGGATACATGTCTCCAAGCCATAGAAAAAAGAGCCAAGTATTGAATAAAACAAAGCAGTTGGAGATTTTTGCATCAATGTATAGAAAAAAGAATGTGGGGATGTGATAGGGAGAGGGGATTAATAATCACTTTTTTCTTCAGCCCTTGTCTATTCTGTTCTCTACTAAAAATTCCCCCTGCTTGTTAGCAGAGAAGGTCTGGGGAATACCCTCTCACAGACACAATGCCCACAAATCTGTGGAAGTATCATACAGGGTGCTGTTCTACCAGTAACTTTGGGAAGAGCTGGATAATAAAGCATTCTATTTTAAAATATAAGGTACTTAGATTCTCAGTGGAGTGCAATATTATGGATAAACGTGAAAATCTCCCTGGCATAAATTTTCATTTCTGAATGTGCTGGTATACTACAAAGGAGAGCTTTCACAGTTGGAAATGCCATGACATTTAACTGCATGGGGTGGGGAAGGTGAACAAGGAAATGGGACCTAATGTTTTGTGGGATGGGGAATAAATACTTTTGTAGATTTTTAGTAACTTTTCTGGGTATTTTTTAAGTGTAAAAATTACTTGGCTGGGTTTTCATCAGGACTGTGAAATTTCATAGAGCTATTGAATAGAATATTTCACAATAACGAATTACTCCCTTTGTTGACCAATGGAATAATACAAAACCATCACAGGGAAGCTGCCCACTGCTGGAACTACTCCCATTATCTCCATGAAAATGGTGCATAATGTTATTCTCCCTTCATATCAGGATTCAAAATACTGAATAAACTATGAGAAAAGAATTCAAATGTATTTTTTTGTCAGTATAGGAGAAAAGGAGGATATCCAAAAAAACATTCTCAGGGAGAATGATAAGGATGACAGCTATTATTACAAGCGCAATTGAATTTGCATCAATATAGTTTGATGCTGGATTTTCCCCTCCCCTGACTCTGACAGAAGCAGCTGGGAAGTGTTCAGTACTGTATTAAAGATGTCTGGCAAAGCAACAACAGCTAGCAGTCTTACTGGTTATAAAACTGCTCCAGCCACACTGGTTTAACTCTTAGTGGTCTATCCTGACCATTCAACCCACTTTGTGAAGTGGAAGATAGGGAAAAACTTCAGTAAAATTTTTACATTCTTAGTACCGGCACTGAGCCATATAGAGCCAGAGAGGCTAAAGCCTTTTGGAAAAAACTCTGGCTTCCTCAGAAGGGATGGATGCTGAAAAAGGTGCTCTGGCCTCTGGGCTGCTGCTCTGGAGCAGCAGTGGGGCTCAGATTTAGTTACATTTCCAGAACCCTGTGTGGGAGGTTGTGTTGTGCTGGGGCTCTGTTGTGTCTGTGTGCTCTCTGTCCTGGTTTTATGATGATAATGTTGGCTAAATTCCAGGGCCTCTCCTCTTCTACAGATGCCACTTAGAGAACTCACTCCCAAGTGCCCTGTAGATCTTGACTAGCATCCTCAGATCCTCAGGAACTGAGGCTCATAATGGAGTGCTTGGTTCTTCTTAATTGCTTTGTGACTGTAAGGGTATTTGAAGCCAGGCTGAATGTACCCTTGTGAAGTGCTTCATAAAGTGTGGACATGTCTGGTTCTTTGACCTTGTTTTCCCTTGTGTGAAAAGACAGTATAAGAGGCCTGGTGGTCCCAGATGTTGGTATAGCTCTGTTGATGGCAAATTTGCAGGGATGGGAAGAAGCAAACATTTTATTTAACTTCTGTGGTAATGGTGCAGTAAGTAACCTTGTGTGTTGGCTAGACCTCCTCACTGAGTGGAACCACATCAAATGGAAGTTTTATTTCTCCACTTTTACTGTGTTGGAGGAAGAAGCAGCCATCTTTTGGGTACAGTTCATGCTGTATGGCTTCTACCACTTTGTTTCCTGTAGCATGTATGGGTTTGTCTCTTTAGCCAAAATTCATGGAAGGCTGTCCTTGTACAATATGTAAATCTGTTGTTTACTCACTTTCTATTCCACTCAGAGAATCACCAGTTTGTAGATTCTCCTGTCCCTTTAACCCCCCCACAAGCTGCCAGCCCAGATTTAGGGGGAGTATTGGAAGAGGGAACTACAGAATAGGGTAGAGAGAGTTACAAAAGAGGCCCTCTTACCCCAGGATGTATTCCAAGGCCTTTATTCCTTGAAGGGAATCCGGAGGCAAGAGAGGGCGGTCACATGGGGGAGAGGGGTTTTTATCACCTTTGGGGTCGGGGTCAAGTTACCTATCCGATCCTATAGGTCAGGAGACCAGGGGGTAGGTAACCCAGGCCGGTTACAGTTTCTGGGGGAGGGGTTTTGGGGGAAAAACATTCCTAAAGGGAATACAACATAAATCTTCCCAAAATTTCAGACACATTTTCTAATAAAATTCTTAAAGGACATATATAAACTTAATCTGTGGTTAGCTTGTCATTCTTTAATCACAAAAATAAAAAACTTATTACACTGCTGCAAAAATTACCTGTTGTATATAGTGACATAAACAAATGCCTCAAGACAGAATAAATGCTACAATTTCAGTCATCTTTCCTACATATATACTTGCTAAAGTACAAACCTTTTTAAAGTAGATATGTGCATCTATCCCCAGACATTTAATTGCTTTAACATTTTTGTTGCTGAAGTATCTCGAGTTTACAGCATGCAATAATTGAGTCTGTAAGAAAATAGTTTTATAGTAATGTGGGAAAACTTGGTTATGAGACAGAAGATCAGAAGACTTTTGCTAACACATAAGAAAGTCATTGACTGCAAAGTCTTGGAGTAGAAAACTGGGAGAAAGATAAATACTAGACCAAACAGAAAATTCTTAAAATACCTATGAATAATATAGTTTCTGGAATTTCCTGAAATGTTCTTGCAAGTAATAGAGAAGGCTGTGTAAGGCATCGAGTTATTCCTGATTTTATTTTTCCATTTCTGAGTCTACAGGCACAGGCAGGACTCTGTCAGAGGGAATAACAAGAGGGCAAGAGGTGCAAGTAATTTCACCTCCTAAAATTGAGGAGATGCATTGTCTTGCCTGTCTGCTGGTGTCAAGTGAGATTACCCTTCTCTCAGACCATTCCAGAGAGATGGCTGTCTTCTCTAATTTAGAAATCTAATAGAAGAGATTATTCCATAAAATCTGAGTAACCTTTTCCAGAGAATGTCAGTGGATGCAAAGGGGTACACAGCATGTTTTCTTCACTGTAAGGGTCCATCTGTTATTTTCTGGTGTTCTCCGAATTAAAAATTTGCAGGCATTTAGATATTTCCTTTTTCCCTCTTATCTCACACACTTGATGTGTGTCATTGTCTCATATTCCTTGTTGGCAGTAACAAAGTTGCCATGGGAATATTGACTTGAAAAAATTAGCACTTGCCTTTGGTGACAGGAATATCTGGATGTTAGCATTTCTGTGCTTATCTTATGCTATGAAATTTAAATGTCTACAGTAATTAATTCAATTATCAGTTAAAAACCATGATTGCTGCTATTACAGCTCAGCATTGCATTTCTCTGGCTAGGAAGCGCTTCAGAGAAGTTAATTCATTGAATGTTCTACAGCCTGACCACTTAACCTGACATAGGTTAAGTATGGCATCAGTGGAGAAAATTTTGGTACATGCATCTTCAAGGAAAGCATTAAGGTTTTTCTCTGCATCATCTTTACCTGGCTGTAGTTTTACTTTAGCCTGAGACTTTCTACGGCAACACCGCTTTTGTTGTAAATAGCTTTCCCCAAAATACTCCATGTCTTTTCATCTTTTTGCATTGTCCCAGTCCTTGTTTTCTTCATGGATTTAATGAGAAGGCTCATTTATAGAAGACAGAAATAAAATGGCATCATCTGCCTCCTCTCAGGTTTGTGGAACATTTGTCCTGGCAGTGCTCGAGTTGCTGCAGAGCAGTCACTTGTTTGAGCTGCTGAAGGCTGTCCAGACCACCAAGGCAATCTGCACTCTTCATTTTCTGTGTCATACTCATTAAGGGGCTAATGCAAAAAGAGAAATTAATCACTTTGAAGATGAGAGAGCAAAAAGACCTTGGACCTTAAAAGAGCACAGCGAGAAATTGTGGCATTGTTGCATGAAAAGCTCTTGAGAAAGGACAGAAAAAGGGGAAATATTTAATTCTTGAGTCTGATTGAAAACAGACCTGTTGGAAAACACCATCTCTTTTAAGGAAAGTGTGAAATCTGGGAAATATTCAGGGAACAGTGGCATTTTGTTCTGTTGAACTCTTTCTTAAATCTGGACTGGTGCCTGTGATAGTTCTCTATTTTGTTTTCTGATCCCCAAGCTTCACTTAAAAAACAAAAAAAACCCAAAAAAAACCCCCACCTATTAATGATTTGTTTAAAACAAGTCATCTAGATTAAAAAAAACCACAGCTGTGGAGCACATTTGCTGCTGACAGCTAAAGAAATCTTTCAGACACCTTTGAGAGTAGTTTCCCACTTGAGTCCACAGATACAATTTCTTTCCATTTGTATGGTCTTCTCTGAAAGCCTGGGCTACAGGATCTCAAGTAGAAAACCTTGGTGGTGCAGGCTAGCATTCAGCTGTGACCAGAACTGAGCCTAAATTGCTTCAATTAATGGCTACTCCAGAGTAAGCTGCCATTAGTATCCATTACTGCAAGATTAAAGTCCGTTTATTAGGTTGTTATTGATGGAATTAAGCCGACTGATTGGGAGCAATTCAGAGCTGAAATAACTGTCATGCAAAGAACGAAACCATTTACTGGTAATATCAGAAAATGTATGGATTTTAATACTACGATAATTCCACTTTAACTGAAAGTGGGCAGCAAAGATCTAGTGCAAAGCTCAAACATTTAATCTGATGTAGTCTCACAGCCCCTGGGGATGGGCAGCTGCTCTTGTAAGGTCAGTTGTGGCTGTGGGATGCTCCAAAATCTTACCAGCTCTGCTTCCAGATCATCCATGGCAATCACTTTTCAAGCCACTTCCTTTGCACCAAAATCATTTCCTTGGTCATGCTGGAAGAAGAGGTGGAGTCCAGCAAGTTGCTGAAGCAAATGCAAAAACTTTAGAATAAAAATAAGTGCCAGCTGGAGCCCTGAGCTGGCTCAGTGGGGCTGCAGGAGATGCTTTTCCTCAGATGGAAAATGCCGTAGGACACAAAGGATATGCCAGGAGAATGAGATCTGAGCTTGGTGCCAGCATCACCCAGGCCAGAAGAAAAACTTTAATTGGCCTGTCATCTGCTCTGTTCCCTGCTCCTGTTTCCCCCATGCCATCTGAGGAGATGGAAAATTAGAAACCAGCCTATCCTTTTTTCTTTAATTGTTCTCCCTTATTGTTTAGAGAGGCCTCTCCTGGTCTAACTGCAGGTGATCTATAATTAAAATGTCATATTCCACACATTTTTTAAGCCATCTGGCTATGTCTCCAGGACAGAGAAAGGTGAGGCTGGGGGTGGGGGTGGAGTGGATATGTTGCATTGAAGGCCTGTTTTCTGCCCAAGCCTAAATTGGGCCGTTTGTTACCTCTGGTGATGCAGGGATGCTGTGTGCTTACAAAGATTTCTGAAAAGCCTTTGCTTTTCTGGTTCTGACTTCACTGTGCTGACTTTGGTTAGCAGGCCTTCTGGTATACTTTAGAAACATAAAAAAAAAAAAAAAAAAAAAAAACCACCCCAAGAAGTATACTTCCTTTTTACTGTTCATGGTGATTAATGTGAGTGGCTTTTCACAATCCATTTCCAATTAATTTCAGTGAAGGGAGCTCTGCTGGCATGTATATGAACTAAACTTCATGTTAGAAGATTATTGAAGGGATTGCAAGCTAAGGATTGAACACAGGGCTTAAACTCCAAACTAGCCATCATGTGAGTCACCAAAAACCACAGTTCCTTCTCAGTATGAGTCATCCTAATGACACACTTGGAGCCAGCGGAGCTCAGAGCCTAATCCCCTCTGCCACCAGCCTCAGCCATGCCTGGAAAAAAACAAGGAGAGATCACAGCGTGTAACACGCTTCCAGCTCCCAGGTGATGTAGCTGGAAGGGAAATAAATGGGTATTTCAGTGCTTTCCATTTCAGGGTTGGGACTGGGTGAACAGCAGTCATGCTGCAATCTACTTCAATCCCCTAAAATCAGAGGCAGCTTTTGTCTTTTTGAGAGAAAGAGAAGAAATATTTTGTTCCCCCTTTTTCAAGCTCCTTTGAATACCTGTGGTACAACTTTATCTAATCCTTAGTAGGGCAAATAAAACTCTTAGTGCTTATGAGAATGCAGTTATTTGCTGTCCTTGTTGTTGCAGATTTAGTATTATTTTCCCTCTTCCCTGAGCTGTAATGTCCTCTACAAATATAGTTCACGTTGAAGAGCAGGACAACATTTTTTGAATTTATTTTGATAATTATATCATAGGAAACCTCATGGATGCTGGGAAGAACAGGAGTTGACAGACAAGCCTTTACAAGCTTAACTGAGAAGCAGAAAGAAGAGGAATGCATTAATCAGCACTGTCTCCTGTAGGTTTTTTCTGCTAATGTCCAAGATATGCCATAACTCTAAAACAGCTGATTAATTTTTCCCCTTTTATTCTCAGGATGTGCTAAGAGCTGCAGGATGTGATGCCAAGTGCTGGCTGCTGCCTGTCCTGGAGCCAGAGTGACTGTGGGGAGCTGTTGGGATGGTGCTGACTTTAATCCAGAAAGCAGTGACAGAAGGGGAAAAGCAGAAAACTTTGGCTTCTGAGGGTGTGTGTGGGCATATGTGGCAGACGAAACCCTTGAGATGGAGAGAATCTGATCTGAGAAGGGACTTCTGTTGGCTGGTTGGTTGGTTGGTTGGTTGGGGTTATTTTCTTTAACCTAAGTGCAGTTAGATTTATGATGCTGTCAGGCCCTTAGTCTCTTCTCCTTAGTGCCTTATCCCTGGCAAGTGGTGATGGATAATTCTTCCCTCCTACATTAGCCATATCACATTTGAGAGTCTTTTATGCAGAGAGATGATAATAGGGTAAAAAAGTGGGAAAACGTTATAAGTGGTGTACAAGTTGCATTTGTCTAAGAGAAAATGAATGCTGTTGGTATTTGTTCTGAAGCAGCTGGTACCACTTCATTCTCAAGATTTGTGAGGGGCAGGGGGAGAACAGGTTGTACTTTCATGGCCCTTAAATACGGCTCAAGGGGAGAGAAAGCACACTTGCATCTGCTGGCTGTAGAGGTTTACAGATGATTTGTTGTGATCCATTCACTGAGTGGAAGGAAAAACTTGTATGTTCAACATGAAACATAGTATATGTGCTTTTGATGCAAATAAAATACAGAAGCTATTGCTCCTCACTAAAGACCCCCAGACTCTTCATTTGAGCTGAATCTTTAAGTGCTTTGTAGCGGGGCAACACTTAAAGATGCTCCACCAAATCAGCACAGCATGGCATAAACATGGATTTAAGGTATTGGGTTACTATGGGCATCTGCATTATTTGAAGTTGTCTCTGGGCAAGCAAAGAGTGGAAAAGTAAAGGGATGCTTCTCGTCTAACGTAGGGTTGTGACAGCAGAAGAAAGGAGATGTCACAGAGGTTGGGCAACAGTAAGCCTGAGAGGTTGGAGAAAACTGTCTCCTGAGAATTTCTTCCCTGGTAATTCTGCAGGTGAATCTCTCTTTGTAAAGCACGTGAATTTGGATTTCTGAAGTGAGGAGAAAGGGAATGGGAAGAGAAAATTGTTGTAACTTCTGATGTTAGAGACTGAGTCAAAGTGATCACTACATAAGCCTTGTTTTATAGGTTATTACTGAATATTATTCTACTGGAAGTCAAAGAGAGGGTGCCTGTTTTAGCAAAGAGAGCCCTGATCAGATGGAGAGAATGAATATATAAAGACAGAGAGTAACTGTACTGAAGTATATAATCCCACAAGTAGAAAAGCATGTTTCACATTCGCCTGTCAGTCACATAGTTAAAGAATTTAGGCTCAACCTGCTAATCTGTCCTCTGTCGTGTTAGGCTAGACAAAAGCTGCACATATTGATCCAGTTCACCAGCTGATTCCAGGAATGCTATGCAGGGATTCATGTATATGGACCTTTATAGCAGCTTTCTGTATTCCAAACCTCTAAACCATATTTTGGTGTCGTTCAGATTTCCCTGTTTGAGAGAAAAGCTGCAAATCTGTCAGTGAGAGAGCTCCATGTTTCACTAGTTCTTTTTACATTGAAAGGTGGAGGAAGATTTGAGTTGAAGGTTTACAAGTCAGAAACTGGGGCTTGGATTGCTTCTCCAGCTCCTTTATGTGGCATTAATTCTCATAAAAAAGCGTATCATCTGACTCTTTACCTTATTTGTAGCTTTGGATTATTCATTCTGGGCACATGTGAATTTTTCAGTGAAATTTGCATTTTTTCTGGAAAAGAATGAAGGCAGATTTTAAAATGAATTGTCTGGAAAAATTGTATGGCTTTAGCTTTTACAGTTGCCATATTTTAAAGTATTCACCTGGATATGGAACAAAATCAAAAAAGAATTTAATGCCTCCCCACACTTCCTGTTTCTCATCCTTTCCATCAGATGGCATTTCTCAGCTCTAGTAAGGGATAGTACATTCTCTTCTGTAGTAATTCCATCCAGAGTGTACAAAATTGGTGCAGAGACAATTGCCCCTCTGGCTTTCTCTCTTCTCCCCCTAAACACCTCCTGTGTAAAAGCATTGTGATGCAGACTTAGTGTGCACAAGTGGTTAAGTGTGCACTCTTCTGCAATGTGTGGACCAGCAAGGGATGAAAATAGAGATGCTGTAAAATTGGGAAACAGGTTTGTATGTCCAAAGGAAGAGAGAAGGGAATTACATTAATAAAACATAACGGCATTGTTGATTTCGGCATTAGCATTGTATGCTTTTTTAGGTAAGTGGCGAATTTGCTTTGATTTTTAGCTTTCTTTATATGTTGTGTTACCCCAACAGCACTGTGTATTGCAATTTTTTGGAACATATTTGCTTGTAAATACATTTACAAGTCTTATTGTAATGGCAATTATTGCAATAACGCTGAGCTGTGAATGAAGTGTTGTGTTTAGATGCCCCCTGGGATATTGTTCATCCATTCTCCATCAAGTCTAACTATTTAACATTAGCAAACTTACTATACTTGAGTATCAGGAGATGATCTTGGAGGGGTTTTCTTTGTTTCTAGGTACTGTGAAGGGCAGCAGTGCAAGTTATCACTATTCAGTAAAAACTAAGAGTGGACCACAGAATTTAGGACAACTCCCTCTTTACAGTTGTTCTGCTACTGCTAAATACTGACTAGCCAGCCAGTTTAATTTTAAATGAAAAATAGCCTTGTGATAACTAATAAGGTTCTTCATTAAAACAGCAAAGTGCAGGGAGGTGGTAGCTAGAAACAGCTTGTTCAGAGGGATCAGGGCCATTAACGTATAGGCACAAGGTAGCCCTGAGCAAGACGTGAACAATAAACTGTCAGAAAGTGGTGAAAGGAAAAGGAACAGTGAATTTCACTCATTAAATTTCCTTTCAGATGTGTTTGCAGCCTATTTGCCTTTCCTTTTCCCTTTCATTTGATTTCAATGGATCACAAAGAAGACTTTTCTGTCACTCAGATCTATTGTTCCAGAACCTTGTGGGGTTTAAGTTGATACAGCATTAACTTATGTCATCATTAGACTGTACCAGCACTCCCAGCCTGGCACTATTTGCCATTAAAAACACATTTTGTCAGCAGTAACTGCTTTTCTTTAAGAGTGAGGTTCCTCAGTAGATTCTGCCGTTCTTTGGCAAGGTGAACTAAGCTATATCGTGGTCCTGATGATATTGCTGTTTGACTCATTTTGTCAGGTGAATTCAAAGATTTATTTTCCAGGCAGTGTCCCAACTTGCATGATTCTGTTTCACTCCTACTTGTGAAAATCAATCACAGGCAACATGGCAGAGGAAATTACCAGCATGAGCAGGGAGTTCCTTGAGCAGCAGTTGGTCCCTGTGCCAATTAAAAGGGTTTTGTTCTTTTCATGCCTATGTTTGCATGGGTCCGTGCATTAATTTGGATGTGTCATGTGGTATAAACAAGAGGATGCCCATAAGAGCTTGACTATGCTTTTATATGCCCCAGAGTCTCTTGTCTATTAGTATGATAATCACAATAAGATCCTTTATAATATTATACATTGCAATACAGCAATACATTATGAAAAGTACTAATATTTTATGTATTCCCTGGAGTTGAAAGTGATGCAATAGTTGCAGATCTCTATATATTTGTCATATATGTATAGAATGTATATGTGTGTATCTATGTTACTCAGCTGAACAATGAAGGCTCCTTTCTCATGGAAACACCATGTAGTCCTGATTATCTCCAAAAGCAGGATGAGGCAACAAATGTGTTGCCGTGTGCTGGAGCAAGAGGCTTTTTGTGGGTTAGTAGGATCCCAGCACAAACTGTAAGAAATTATATGTCATTGTGTGTGGCCTACAGGAATATCCTGGCTGGAAGGAGATGGAATAGCAGGGGTGGTGCTCGTGAGCATGTCAGGAGCTTGAATGAAGCTTTCTACAACTAAAGGCTCTGGTTAGAGAGATGTGGGGATGCTGCACTGTCTGTTCCAGAGCCACGAGTCAGTCCTTGTAAGGTCAGTGCTTAGCAGGGCTTGGAGGAATCCTGTAGTAATTAAGCTTAAATCTTTAGTGGAGTTTGCAGCTGCTGCGTTACTGTTGGCAGAAAGCTCATTTCTGAAAATACAGCAGAGAGAGTTGTTATTGTTGTTGTGGGCAGCAGGCACGACTGAATCCCTAAATAACTGAAGCCTGTGCTTAGCTGTCTTCCCACTGCAGTGTATTTCCTAATCTTTGCTGGTTCACTTTTCTTGCCCGACAGTGACACTGCTTGCTTGCTATTTTAATGCTGTTATTGGTCAATGGCTGGTACTGACTGAATTTCAAACAAAAACAAATGCTGAGGCCTCTGATTTAATTGCTTTCTGATGTACCATACTCTGTCTGTGAAGAAGGTAGCCTTGTTCATAGACAACCTTTGGTTTAGTTTTGATTTTAAATCAGTCAGCAAAGCCATCCAGATCTCCAGATTCTGATTCTGCTTATTACCAACAGATTTGCATTTATGTGTCTTGGTGTCAGCAAAGCCCTTGCAGAGGTTTCAAGGCTTACTCTCCTCAGTTGGTGTAGATTGGTGCTCACTGCTTTTCATAGGGCCCCTCAGTGGTGTGCATTTAAAGATGCGAGCGTCCTTTCCAGAAGTATGGCCTCATCATTTTTATGGATCACTAAATTGCAATGTTGAAGGCAAAACCAGCAACAGCAAAATGATCCCTAGTGTAATATTCAACATGTTGTGGAGCTTTAAAAGAAATGGGAAAAAAAATGGTTTCTGTTAGTCCTTATAGGATAAAATGACCCAAAACAGCAAAACCACTCCTACCTGGAAACTTCATCAAAATTATGGTGAAACTAATTTGGCAGAGGGAAAGTAAGTTTTCCAGTAGAAAGGCATCTTCTGTTGCTGAGTTGTATGATGTTTTGGGTGGTGATATAGGAAACTGATGGACATCAATAAATGCTGCATGTTGCTTACATTAGGTTTTAAATATTTTTAAAGAACTTGAGAGAATACATGGCTACCTTTCGCGGTACGCTAGGGGCTCTGCTAGCTCAGGACGGTCGAACAGCCCCGGAGCCGCGAAGGGATTGCTCAATCGTGGTTACCGCAGACACAGGCGGCAGTGGCGGTTTCAAAGAACCGCGCGTTCTCGGAGCTTCGGGTCCGCTCCCGAGAGAGAGACAGGATAAAGGAGCCAGGAGAGGCCATCTCTGGTGAGGTTCCAACAGCTTCTTTATTCAAAGAGACACCGCTGAAGGGGACACCTGAGAGAACCGCCCCGAGCCCCGCGGGGCACGGGTTTTATACCGGGGTTACACGGAGGGGGGGGGTGGGCATTTCACCCGACCAATGACCGGAGCACAGAGGGGGAAAAGGCGCGATTTGCCGGGGATTTCTGGACTAATGGGATAAAGGGGGGAAGGGGAGAAGGGTTACTGGAACCCATATAGGGTACAAACTGGGGGGATACAAAGTAAGAACAAACCAACTGGGGGAAAAACGGGGGAACATAGAATTAACCATTTCACAATATGAACATTAAACATAAAATAACAAATAGAAACAGATACCGGCCGCAACTGCTACCAAATGGAAGATGATTGTTCACTGATAGGATCTGAAAATGGATTTAAAATCCATAACAAAAATTGAAGCATATGCTCTATATGCTTTGTTTTCTACATTTGTTGTGAACTCTCTTGGAAAGCTGTGCAAGGGCCATGTTGCATAAGTCAGGGGTTAAATAACTTTCCTAATATTGTTAATCTCATTTCCATTTGAACTTAAGCCCTTTCACCTGCCCATTCCTGGAGGAAAACAAAATATATTTACCATAATTGAACTGTAGCTTAATTTCTTTAGGTACACAGTAAGCCAATGATCTCTGGAGAATGTGCTTCTGTTCTAAGAGGCTTATGAACAGAGGAAAGCATTAAATAATAACACAACTTCCAGATATTTATGACTGCAGTGAGATCGCCTGACATTTGAGGCTTTATTTTTTGAATCTGAAATTGAATTCATTCAGAGTATTTGGTGGCTCTGAAAGTATTGCATGCTTTTTGAAGTTATCTGTTATCTTTTCTCACCTTGTAGCAAAGAGACTTACATAGTGCTCCACCAAATAAAAGCTATTAGTAAAGTACCTGAACAGTATGTGATTTTCTAGAGCTGATATGATTTTGGAAAGGAAAGGATTTTACATAGTAGATATTGTGATTGTTTTTATTGCATGCACATCAGCATAAATTACCCTTTTTTACATATAAATCTACATCTGCCTCTTCGTGATGCTGTCACTGGTGTTTCTGATGGCCACTGTTTTTCACATGCTTGTATGTCAGAAGGCAGCTGAGGATCAGCTTTCTTGGGCTGAGATTCTGTGTGCTCATTTTCAGGCTGTGGCAGCCACGGAAGAGCCAGCTGGGACCCAAGGGAGGTGAATGGCTGCTTTTCAGCTGGGCCTTGGGGAGCAGGACAGACCACCTTTGCTGTGTGATGCACATCCTTGTGCTCTTCACTGGCTGCAGCCCGTGACACTGTCCCAGCATGACTCCTCTCAGGGACATTGCTTCTCCCACCACCCAGCAAGGGCTGGGAATACAAGCACCTCCTGCTGCCTTCCCAGCTGGTTTGCATCACCTCAGGCAACTCTTCACCCGTGAAATGGGGAAAAGTGGTTGTACACAGATCCTGCATCTGTAATAGTCTGCCTTGTCACCAGATTGCACCTGGGTGTGATGCCAAAGAGCATCTACATTCTTGCCTCATCAGAGCATCCTTTTGAGCTCGTGGGCTGGCAGGAGCTCCCTCAGTGTAACGCAGGCATTGAGGGTGGGAGCTGGAGTAGCTGGAGCCGAGGGTGCTTGAGCTGAGCCAGGTGTCTTTGTGGGGTTTTGTGACCTTGTGCTTGTGATGTTACAGCGACAGGAGTCCTACTCCTCATCCTACTGCATGAGAGCATGTTTGCTCTGAAAGCGGCTGGAGGGTTTGAAAAAACCAGAGGTGCCACCTTGTACTGCAGAGATGTGTGGCTGAGGACAAGGCTGTCCTACTGAGGAGCCCAGGATTTCCTGCTGTGTAGGGCTATGCTCCAGGGACCTCTTCCCGAGGCATCAGATGTGTGGTCATGACATATAAACATGACCCAGACAAGCAAAAACTGGGCTTGCAGCTCATTAAGTATCTTTATCTTTGTGTGTCTGAGTAGTGATGAAATCCGAGTGCTGTGTCCAGGACTGTATGTCAAAATAAGGACTCTGTGAAGAAAGAAATACTTTTAAATTCTGGTCATCTTAAAAGCCAAATAATTAAGGTGATGAAAAAGATGGCTCTTGCTGTCTACTCTCAGGAAAAGGAGGAAACAACATATATAATGTACCCCAAAAGAAAGGATGAATGGATATAAAGTTTTTAGGAATAATTTTCACCTTTTCTGGAAAGGTTTTCCACAACCTTTCCCAGGAAAAAACAAATCACAGCTATATTCATAGCCTGGATTTTATTTAGTTCCTCACTATTCCAGCATGACTATAGTTCTGGCTGCTCTTAGCAAAGTTAGGAAATGAGTTAGCTTCACTATTAATATAGTGAGTTACATTTGCAAAGCCAATCAAGAGCTTTACACGGTGTTCTGAGATACCGGAATTCAATTCACAGGATTTGCCAAAGCTCTATTTTTATTTTGTCTTCATCTGATGTTATCAAGGTTGTTCATGTTCCAAAAATGGATGAGTTTAGCAATAGTTAGCAGTTGGTAATAGGAATCAAGAAGACCAAGGCTTTTAACATATTCAGAATGTTTAATTTCTCCTCCATCTGATGATAATAACTTAACATGTAAAAAGAAAATAACACAAAATTATGTGGATTTAAAAAACCTCCCACGCACCTTATGGAATTAAAATGCTGTGTGGGCCTGGAACCACGAGTATGTTCACTAAGTATGATCTCCAGAAGCATGTTATATTTGAGAAAGAAATTAAATGAAAAATTAATTGTTGCTGTTTTATCCAAACACTTCACTTTCCTAACATTTTGCTATGCCCATTAGGTAATCACGCCATTTATGTTTAACTAAAATTTTTCTTTAGGGTGGTATCTGTAAATTTTAAATATCTGCTTAATCATTTGGGATGTTTCTATAATTGGAGCATAACATTGCAGTAAGTCTTGACGTATGTCCAAGGAAAGGTCAGGTTTTGCTAAAATTTTTACTTATCTGAAGCTTTTTCATGCCAAAATGCATTTAAGAGTATAGTCGGTGGTGTATTTCTGTAAGGTCGGGTGATTTTGGTTATGGCATGAGGAGCTGGCTGGAAGTTTGGCTTCCCAGGCAGACTTGGCGCAGCACCAGGATGTGCAGTGTGCCTTGCAGACTCACAGAACAGCCTGACGCAGGAGACATACCGGAGATGAGTGTGGGAAATCCTATCTGCTTCATCATCCCAATAGATGTGCAGAGCGGGGAAGGAAGAGCCAAACCCTTCTTGGAGATGCTCCTAGGAAGAAGTGTCAAAATATGTACTATAAATGCTTTAATTTATTTATTTTTTTCTAAAGCATGGGGGATAGGGCTCAGAAATTGTTAAAGCAAGTTAGGATGGCCACAGTCTTAGTCTGTTCAGGAGTACGTATATCAGTGTGTTTTATTAATAATTAGCCTTTTTAAATTTATCTAACAAAAATCCAAGTGGAGAACTATTCCTTTTAATGGCACTTGTAGTGCTGTAAAATTAAAGCAGCACATGTTCTGGCATTGAGGCCTTAAGTTTTAGCATTTATATTTTTCAGATGCTGGGCTGTTTTGGTGCGTAGTTCTGGGTTCAAAATTAAGTTCTGCTAAGCTCTCTTCACAGGGTTGGTAGACAAAACAATTCCTTTTACAAAAGGAACCTTGGGACCAAGGACAATCAATACAACTTTTAGGCCCCAGGACAAAAACAATGGTGAAGTGAGAAGAAAAACCAAGGAGGATGGATCTTCATAACCTGAAGCTCTGCTTAGACAATTGATTCTAATATGCTAATGGACCAGAACTTATAAAAATGTGAGATCTAATGACTGGTCATCCATTTACTGACCATTTTGGGGATTACCTTGGGTGTAGCACAGTTAGGCTCTTGTGATGCCCAAGTGTACCCATTGAGGACACTTAATAAGTCCCTATTTTATCCTTTTGTTCTGTCTAGTCTCTGTTCCAAGTCAAACTCCAGAAGGCATCAGTATAACATAGCCACAGCAACAAATAAACCTGTTCTGACTGTTGTGACAGGTATTTGAGGTTCTAAGAATTAGAGTAGGTTAGAAACACTAGGAGAAGAAACTGCAAAATCTGCAGAGCAGAAAAAAAAGATGAAGCTGAGGGGGGGAGACCTCATTTCCTGTGACCACTTGTCTTGAAAGGCTGCCCATTAGCTGGCAGAGCAAGTACTCCCAAATCCAGAGCACTGCTTGTCTGTGCTGTTCCCAGAGGTCCTACGTGGATGCTGAACATGCCTGCGTTGTTTATAAATGCTCTTTATAGAGTCCCTGCAGTAAACAGATCACAATGTGAAAAGTATAAAATTTGTGCTGAAATGCACTCGTTTTCTTGATCAAAAGGGTGACATTGCTTACAATAAACCTCTTGGAAATTTGAGTTTATCTGGAAATAGCATTGTAGTTGGTAGAGACTAGAAATAGAATAGAATGTGGGGGATTTAGTAAATATGTTTAGGATACAAGAGTCAGTAAGGTGATGCAGAATGACGTGGCAAAGATGTACATACAAAACAAAAATACATTCAAACCAGGTTTTTCGCATACCTATGGTGGTTTTAGTATAGAACCTTTACAACACAGTTAGACTATAGCCAAGAAATAAATTTCAAAGAAATTTAGCAGTCGTTTTTGCAGTACGTATTCTTTGACAGGTTTCATTCATAAACCTCATATACTAAGAGCATTTTACAAGGTATTATTACAGAAGCACTAAAAAGATACAGTAACTGTGAGGAGGTTTTTGCCAGAAAACATTTCCTGAAGAAGACAGTCATGCACAGCAAACCAGAAATATGCTATTTTTAAAAGAATTTGTATATAGAAAGCATCTTCAGGAAGAAGAGATGGAATATTATCTTCCTTAGGTATACGCCTAACGATATTTTTATCATGTACTGCAATCTAATGCCAGATCATGTAAGAGGGGCTTTGCACATTCCTTTCTCATTTCTGTTAGGAAATTAAATCCTGATAAGGTTCTATATGATGTCTCTTATCACTCTGTAGAGTAGCAATTTAAAGACCAGAAACATATATGGTTTTTCATCTTTATGATCCAATTTTGACCGCTGGAGTTTGTCTCTCCTGGTGCTGTTTCCACGAGGGCAGAAAATGCTTTGTCCAAAATCCACTTATTTCTCTGCTGGCCTTCAGTTTGAGGAATGTTCTGTTAAATCCAAAACACACGGTTTTAATATTGAGCAGAAGTTGGCTTCCGGCTAATAAATTAATACAAATAGTATTTGGGTTTCTCTTGGCTTTCTTGTCAGTTCCTCATGTGATGGGGGAGTAAACCGCAGAGGAGAAATGGTGAGAAAACATACTTTGCAAAATGAAGCATCAAAGAATTGACTGTGCTAGAATTTAAGCAATGAGAAGGGCAATTTGTGGGTGTGAGGAGTCATCTGTGGACCCTATAAAAAGACAGGATGAGCTTGCCAGCCATGAGGGGAGAGTGCAAGGGCAGCCTGGAGTGCCAATGTCAGCCCACACCAGAGAACCTCCACGAGTGGAAAGCCAGAAAGATAAAGGAGCAGCAGCACAGAGGAAGATGTGTGCCCTGCATCCCTATATCCATTCTCATTTTGCAGTGGCACTCCCTGAACGTTATTTTTATTCTCAAAGACCCTCAGTGAGACAATTTACAGCTCCTGCTTTTTGATCTTTAGGGTGTTATTCCAAAACTAATCTGTGTTTTGCTTTCTGAAAATAACATGAAGGACATAATGGAGATGAATATCCAATCAAAAAACTTAAATTACTGTCTTTAAGGGTTGATCTTTAAATATGATCTGCCTGTAAGTAGATTACACTTATGGTCATTTGGATACAAATAGACTTTTACAGGAGAATTATTCACTCAGGAAAGTGAGCAGAGGGAATTTAGAGAAGATGTACAAAAATAACTAGGAAACTCAAGGAATCAATTTATGTTCAAGCATTAAAGTAATGACAATAAAGTTTTACCAGCAGAAGCTACAGAGACTGCAGTTACTTGCAGTAAAGCATGATTATTTGTAAAAAAGGGAGAGAAAATCTTGAAGATTATTTTATTTCAGTGTTATGTTATGTCTAATAATTGATGGTTATTTGCAGCTGACAAAAGGGTAGCAGCAAAGACATTCAAAAGTGCCAAATTTAGGCACCATGAGGGAGCAAGGAACCATCCTAGCAGTGTCTGAGTCTACCAAGCTCAGGCTTAAAAATACAAAGTACAAATTCCAAGATGGACTTCAAAACAAGTAGGTTGGAAGTATTTTTGTTGGTTTATGGGGTGGGTAATTTCGTTCGTTGCTGTTTTGTTGGGTTTTATTTTCTTATTTTCAAACAAACTCAAGATCAGCAAGCTTAAACATAGTATTTCTTCCAGAGTGGTGAGAATTTGAGTACAGATTTTTTTTTTCCTTTCTGCATGTTTTTTTGATTTGGCTGGGGTTTTTTTACGTTAAATGCATTTTGCTGTAAAGACTGCAGCACATGGGCTCCTAGGGAATAGTTCAGTTGTGTTTTGACTTTTAAAACATTTCATACTTTCTTTTCCTCTTAACTTCAGGCATTTAGAATGCATTAGGGTCACTGGTTCTAGTGGGAATGCTGATGTTAAGGTTAGTTCAAGGGTAATTTAATATATTTAGGAGGTGTCAGTATTGAAATTCTGTAAAAGCAATGATGCTTTATTTTGAGTGTAGGTCTGGATAATAAATGTCTTGTATTAAATTCAGATTTGTGTGGAGAAAAGGTAATATGCAGTTACAGAAGTATGTCAAATGACACTGGAGTGTACATAGCAAGAATTAAAGTAGAAAATTAAGCTTCTAACTATCTAAACATATATATATATATATTTATACATCTATACATTGTATCATGATTATGCAAAGAAAGAAGTGGAAACACAGTCTTTTTAAAACTCAAGAAGGTTTATCTTCAATGACACTTCCCATATAACTATCACAAGGACTTGTTGATACTTGTAGCATAGAAAAATCATGGAACTAACTTTTTCTGCTCTAATAACAAATAAATGATGTCAGAGTGCTCATTATTTTAGTAAAATTAATGTGTAGTCATTAATAGCTCTGATACTTCATTCCCCCATCATGTAGACAAGAAGGATTGTTAATTCAGGGCTCAGCAATACAAGGGCAACATAACTCCAAGGCACCTCAAAAATTGGATGAAGAAACACCTGTTCATGTTTCTGTTTGGACACAGATTTGCAGCTTACCCATGGCAGTTTTCTTGATATTGCTGTTAATAGTACTTTGCCTTGTCTTCTGATCACACAGGTCTTACAGATACTTAAGGAAATGTGCATTTGATAAAACTTGGCATGATTTATATAGCTTGGAGCAATGAGTAAGTTCTTACTTAATTAAATGAATTATGTAGACATTTTTTAATTGTCCAAATGCCAAACCAGATACACTGGGCTTTGGAACTCCTCTCTATTTTTAGAGCAATACTGACTTTGTTTCTTACCATGTTTGTTGGGCTTTTTTTTCAGGCTAATAATCTATAACGTACTCGAGCTATTTTGATATGGTTATCTTTAATTAAGCACGTAACTTATTAACATTTTGCAAGTTGGATAAAACTCTTTTGATAGTATTTTAGCATGCCAATTTGTAATTATATTCTTTCGCTACAGCAGACTGATTGGTAAATCACTAGTTATTAGGGAAAGAAATTGTTCTAATGAATAAACAGGGCCCTTCAGACAGTAAGCAGAGAGAGTGTCAAGCATCACTCAGGAGGGCCAGAATAAGTATTTCAAGGCTATTACTGGACTGCATGTATCTATCAGTATTTAATCATAATTTATAACAACTGTGTGGTGTTAAAAGTATGGCAACGCATCATATTATATAATATTAGAAATATCCTTCCCCAGCATAGTGCTTAGTACTGTACTATGCTTTGGTATTACTACAACTGTGAATGTGAACCAGTTAAAGCCTGATGTGATTTATGGTGCTTTAAGCTGGAAGGTCGTAACCATAAATATTGTAAAGGGCTTTGATTTTCAGATTATGCCAAACATTCCTGTTTTGAAAAATGGATCCCACTGAAATGTGTAATGTTGGGAAAGTAAACACAACATTCTAAATTTAATTTCCATTCTCTTCTGTGACAATTACAGATCACATGAAAAAGGAAGCCATCATAGCACTTCATGTATTGAACTTGATATCACAATATGAATCTCTGGAGTGGTTTTTTTCCTCCAGTGGGACTTTAATTTATACTTGCTCATTCAGGAAAAAATAGTGCTATTTCCTGACCTGTCATCTGTCTCACCTCAACTCTCCTCAGCTTTTACACTGAGAAAATGATGTCGTTGAACTGAATGCTAAAGCAGCAAACTGTGTGAAGATTACTTTTATAGTCCAGCCCTTATAAATTGCAGAATTGTTCTATCCCTCCTCTCATTACTGTGACAGTGGGTTTCCAGTGTGGCATGTGTACACGTAGGGTAGGTACTTGTGTAGAGAGGGAGAGTCAGAATGAAGGAATGAATACATAAATGAGTGAATGCTGGTGCTGTTCTGAATTCTGCTACCAGTTCTCCTGAACTTCCTGATCTCATTACCACCACCCAGTGGAAAGTCGGGAGCTAATGCCAATTCCTGGTGTGAACTTCAGGACTTCTTCTCATGGAAATACTTACTACTTCAGTAAACGAGCCAAACCTCACTGACGTGAAGTTTCTAATCGACTGTGGAATACTTTTAATCAATTTTTTGATCAATTTTTAAATTTTTTTTCCGAGATTTTTTAACTCTGGGAAAAAATTGTGTGGCTGTTGGCAGGGAAAATAATCTGTTTGCAATAAATGGCCACAAATAATCTGCTAACCTAGAAGTAAAATATTATAATTTTCTTATTTATTTTTGAATTTTCTTTTCTCAGGTTTTCCCTTAATGCTTCATTTATTTTCATTAAAGCTTTTCATTTCTTAAATACGTTGGAAAAGCTGTATTTTTTAACAAAGCAAGTTTTAACTGGATAAAATTAATTTTAAAAAATTCAATTGGTAAAAATGAAAACTTGATGCTCATGATGTAGTCAACTCCGTCTCCAGAAAAGTACCAGATGCAGAATGGCTGCTTGAAATCTCTTTGGATCTTGTTTACAGTGTTCAGGTGTTGTTTGCTTTAATGCAATGCTAGTTATGTACCTTGCCGGCTGGATTTTATTGAGCTTTGGCTGGTGGCCTGGTGGAATCACACCCATTCTGTGGTCTTTTGGTTTTTACTTTTTGATTTGTGAAAGGGTATATTTTTTTATTGAGTTTTTTTGTGCTGTCACTGAAAAATTTTTCCTTGCACTGTTGTTCTTGATTGTTATAGAAGTGAGACTGAAGAAGATTTTATATAGTTGTCTGTTGGGAAAAGTCATGGAATGGACCTTAAAGACCATTTTAAAAAGTACATCTGAAAAACAAGCCACCTAAAGATTCCCTCGCCACATACAGGTACACCTTCCACTAGAGATGGAAACATTGCCTCTGAGATAAAATCCAGTTTTTTTCATATGGTTTTTGATAATTTAATTTCATTTATTCTGTTAGGGTTTTACTTGGATGTTTGGTATGAATGAATATTGGGAATCTATAACTCCATGACAGGCTTTTTCAGGGATTCATTTTCCACTTGCTGGCTTCATCTGCTTTTCACATAGAGACACTCTGTTTGATAGAGGATTTTCTTCTAAGGCAATGTTTAACATAGCACAGTGAATTGCATTTTCAGTGTTTGAAATGGTCAAGAATGGCTTGTGCAGCCATCAGATGTTTTGGCTTGGGCCATGAGGTGTTTCCTAGCCTTTGTAAAAATATCCTGCTGTTTAACATGATCATAGTATGTCAGTTACGTGTTGGTGTCACCTCAAACTTAGCGTGTCATTTGCACTTTTATTTTAAAGTTTTATTTTTCTGTTGTTTTTTTTTGTTTGTTTGTTTGGTTTTTGTTTTTGTTTCTTTTTTTTTGTTAGGAACAGATTAGGGAGAAAAAACAAAAAGATGTAGTGTACATGTGCTGTTAGGGAAATTCTGCAGCATAAACATTAAGAAGGGAAGGTAACAACAGTTTTTCCCAAGAGTATTCTAAAGCAGACAGTGGTAATATTGGTAATTGGGAAGAGCAGGGCAAGAAAAGTGTTTGCATTTCTGAAAACAGGAATGTGGTGCTAGATACAGATGCTATGTGAACATGTGAAAAGAGGGAAGGAATAATTCTTGCTGGACAAGCTTTTCCCCGGACCTGCTCTGGATAAGCAGTGGTACGAAATCATGTGCTTTGGAGGCGCAAAGAGAAGAAAACAGATATGTTTTTAATAAATCTTTGCTACAACTTTTTGAGATTGAGCAGAAATAGTAGTTGAAGCCTTCACAGTCATCTCTCCCTGTGCCATAGCTGCAGGCTACAGTCCATGATTTGACTGCATGCTGCAGGGCTTTAAGGCACTTTCCTGAGCTTTCTGACACCAGCACTCCACTCAGCTCAGGCGTTGGAATAGGGACCCCACTCTGACACTCTTCACACACCGTGGAGGGTGTGCTGGGAACTAGAGCATCCCAGTTCCCTCTCTTTCCTGCTGTGCCACCCCCACAGCTGATGAATGAGCGCAGTTGTAGTACAGTGGATAATGTAAATTACCCCACCATGGCCTTTAAAAGCTCCACGGGATGCTCCCAGCTTCCCTCCTGCTTGGTGCAAGGGTGATGGGCAGCTCAAATAGGGAGACATGTGGAAGGCTAGGTGAAAAGAAAACAAAAAACCAAAAAAAGAGGACTGAAGGTGCAGGAGATGGTAAAAAGGTGTGTCTCAGGCAACAGATAACTTACAGAGAGATATTCTTAGGATAAAGTGAATATAAGAATTGCTATGAAAACTTAATTAAGTTTCTTGTGACTCGAGAACGAATATTCCTTCTTATCCTTGATGGGTGTGTTTCAGGAGAGAGTGAGTGATTTCTCAGGATATGTTAGTAACACATAGGCTGTGCCATGCTTTAAAAACTGTTAACCAAAAGAGGATTGTTTACACTCTTGAATATTTTTTCCTGGGTTATGGTAGGACTATTTGTTAAATAGTGATTATTATTAAATATTAGAATGCAGAATATTGAGTATTCTCACAGGCAGAAAAACAGTAGAATGCACAAGAATTAGTTTAATTTGTTCACTGGCTTCTAGTTCACAAGTTTTCCAGAAAGTCTCTCAAATCCAGAGCCTGTTTCCTGAGTTGATACTTGCTGTTTTATACAGGAACAGCTCCTTCGAGATTTTTCCCAAATAGAAGAATAAGAATAAATAAATAAGAAGCACTGGTTGTTATTATATAGCAGACATTTGAATAAATAGCAAGATAAACAGCTAAAATCCCAGATACTTACCCAGGAGAACAGCACAGAGATGGAAATAGGGAAGACTGATGGTAGGTAGGAGCTATAGGGTTAGGGATTGGGGAAATTAGCAACTTACTAAAAAAAAAAGATTTGGGAAGGAAGCAGCACCTTGAGAGCCTGTATGATCATACAGAATAAGGCAAGAAAACTTAGGTGAAGGGTTAAGATAGTGAAGTATCAGAGATCAACCAAAAAAAAAAAAAAGGAAAGAGGCCAACCAGAATAAGCAGGACTAGAAAATATATATTTTGCTTTTTAGGTGTTACTTAGTACTACTTGTCCTTTGTTTATTCAGTGCTTTGAAGGAATCAAGTGGGTTTTAATTGTTTGCTGTGTTTTCCCCCCTCCCTTAATAGAGGAGGACAGTGATTTTCATGAGCAGAAGCTATAGCAGCTTTTAATGCTGTTGGTCACTTCTGCTTGGTACAAAGCAGGGTGAAGCTTTGAAACCTGAGCTGTGGGAGTAGATTATTCCTCTGCTACTACAAGAAGATGTCCCAAGCCCTTGGACTCTTAACAAGAGTGTGCAAGCAGTGCCTGCTCGTCTCTGAAAATCCAGAGAGCAGCTGTGCAAACCTGAAAGGGCCCAGGTATGGCTGTAACAGCTGTGAGTAAAAGTGTAAGAAATGTGTCTGTGCAAGGATTTCAGAGAAAAAGGCTCCAGTTCTTTGAGATGGTGGATGTCTGGAGTTTCTTCCCCAGGCAGAAGGGTCCCCACATATCAGTAATGTTCTATTTAAAAGGTGGAAAAAAAAATTGCTCTAGTCCAAGTTGGAATATATTTATTCCCAGGAAAGAGTTGCCTAATTTTATTTCTTGCATAACTTTCTGTCGTTTCATTACTTTATTCTACCAAAACTTCTGACATTTTTAAGGGAGAACCACACCCATGATCCTGTCTGAAGGGGGAACCAGGCCCTCAGTGTGCTATGTTTTTAAATTTATCAGGTATTTATAATATTGACTTGATTTTCACATGGCAACGAACTTGCCGGTTATTTCTAGATGTACACGTACATCCTCATAACCAGAAAAAATGTGTTACTGTGCATGTACATTAACACACTCTTTTTTTGGCTGTAACAAGAAGCAGCAAATTCTGATCTCTCACCTGTGTCTAAGCTGTCAAAACTTTCCACTTTTGCCATTTCCGTAATTCCTTCCTAAGTACCGAAAATGCTAAAGAATGAGTGACAGCTGTCAAAATTTACTATTCATTGTGTACGAATGGAGGTAATGATAGAAGATGTTTATCAGAAGGAGGCACATCTCAAAAACTGGGGCTTCCTTCATCAAGGATGCAAACACCTGAGACAGTAATTTCTGCCAGGGAAACGCTTATATGTGTCCCCATCCTGAATCTTCTGGCAGCAGCTCATCTGTTTTGGAGGACAAGATGATAGGACACTGCTATTATGTTGCCAGCAGTAAATGCTGACTAAGCGACGTGTTCAGATGTTACATCATGTTTCTGGGCTTCTTTTCTAAGGTGTTCCTTCTTTTGGCACTGGAAATTCATCCCATCAATCTTGATTTTTACAATCCGGAATAAGGTAAAGCAGGTTGGAAGATGAGCCAGCTGAAAGTGTTTCACACCTCACATGAGAAAGCTGCAAATCACAGATATTTTATTGGGGAGGTGGGGGGAAACCCCCACAAAGCTACAAACCACACTGAGGCATCTTTCTTATGCACATCTTCTGACTGTGACAACTTCTGGTCCTGGAAACCAGCTCCGATTTGTGTGCTGCAAAAAGAAAAGAACACTTCATGCTGGTGAAGGAGCAGGGGTATGCTGCAGCTGTACCTCATGCTGAGGTACCTAATGGTCTTCAGTCCCCGTTCGCTGGGGGCTTTGTAGAACTGAGCGAGTACATTACAGGGGCGTTGAGGCTGAGGATCGCAGTCTGCGCCAGAGCCTGCAAGAAACCATGGCTGTTGTCCTTTTCCCTGCAGGTGCCCAAGCCCTGCGAGGCCGGGTGGGCAGAGTCGCCTCCGCCGGCAGCCCCGGGCCGGCAAAACCGTGAGTAACCGCGGGGGAGAGGCGGATGCCCCGGGAACGGGGAATGCAGCCCCCAGGGAGGAGGGATGCGGGCACCTCGGGAAGCGGGGATGCGGCCCCCAAGCACTTCCCGACGCCGTGACCCAGAAGTTTTGCCAGCCCGCTCCTCCTGATCCTTGCAGCTTGCCGGGCGGGCTGCGTCGGGGATGGGCTGCGGCGGCCGCAGCCCCGCAAAGGGCGAGATGGAGCTAACCCCGTGCGGGGATGAGAAATGACCCATTTCCCCCAGTTCCGCTGTTACGGCCCGGAGGAACCGAGGGGGGCGGGCGGGGGCGGTCACCAATGGAGCCCGGGGAGCGGGGGGGGGACTGCTCCGCCCAGGGCAGGTGGAGGTGCCTGCGAGTTCGGTGTTAGAGAAATATGTAAAAAAAAAAAAAAAAAAAAAAAAAAAAGAGAAGGGCGCGGTGGAGGGCGCGGAGGCTGCTCGGAGGAGGGGGAGGGCGGGAGCATTGGGCTGGGGGCGTCGCACCCCGGGCATCTCTCCATGCCCACCCCCCAAATCCCAGAGGAATCACACTCGTCGTCGTCCCCACCTCCGGAAAAAGGAGGGCACACCCCACCTGCGGGGTTCGCTGCGGCTGGGGGCCGGCTCTGCCCTCTCCCCCCGCCCGTCCCCCCTTTACCTGCCGCCGGCCCGTCCGCGGCGGGGGCAGCGGGGCGTGGGGCGGTGGGTGGCGGTGGAGGCGGCGTGTGACAGATGTCCTCCTCTGACAGCGCTCGGTACCAGCCCAGTGGCTCCCTGCCATTGGCTCAGTGCAGCCGACCGGCAAGGCTGCTCGCTATAATAGCACTATGCCTGCCAGCGGCGGCGGCAGCTCGCTCGGCTCCGCCGCGGCCGCCCCGCCGCGCATCCTCCTCCCACGGCCGCGCCGCGCCTGAGGGGCCGCACCCCCGGCCTCCGCCGGCCCCGGCACTGCCGGCCCCGGCCCTCCCCGCCCAGCCCCGCCGAGCCCGGCCTGAGAAGGCGGCCCCGGCCCCATGGAGTGCTACTACATTGTCATCAGCTCCGCGCATCTCAGCAACGGGCACTTTCGCAACATCAAGGGAGTTTTCCGCGGCCCCCTCAGCAAGAACGGGAACAAAACTCTGGTAATGGCTTCTTCCCTTGCCTCCCCCTTCCTCCTTTTCCTCCTCCGGCTGGCAGCGGCGGCTCTGGTCAGCGGGAGCCGGGGCCGCCCGCCCCTCCTTTGCCGCCGCGGGGACGCGGTGCCCTCGGCTCCCGCCCGGGGCAGGCGCTGCCGCGTCCCCGCAGAGCCGCCGGCGCGGCGGCTGCGGGCGGAGGAGCAGCCCGGGGACCCTTCTGGGCGGGGAGCTGCAGGGCCGGGGCTCCGCAGCACGGGGGAGGTCGGGGAGAGGCGGCCGCCGCTCTGGCGAGCGCGTCTGCCGGCGCGGGGGCTCCCCGGTGACCGCCGGCCCTGTCCCCCCGTGCGGGAAGTGCAGGAGGGACCCGAAACTTGGCTGTGTGGTTGTCCGAGCGGTTTGGGTAGAGGGATGCGTTCGCTCGAGCACAGCCTGAGAAGCGATCGGCGTTTCGGTTTGTTGGCTGCCGAGTTCTTTTTAAAAGCAAAACTCGGGGTTTGACAGGACTCAGTAATGGGTTTGGGCAATTTGGCTTAGATGCTCCGGAAAGTCTGCACAGGCTATTCGGGCTGTTTCTGAATTCATCCTCCATACTTAGGTATCTTTACATCTGTTGGGTTTTCTATGGTTTTGCTGACTTGCTCGAAGTCGCCTCGTGCTGTTACTGAACTTTAATGGAAGAGTGACGACGCAGTAGCCTTGGCAATACATGTGCTCTCCTGCCTGCTCAGATAAAAGGGATGTGGGATAACGGCAGGCTGGGTGAGCTGCATCGCATAACATCTCAATCACGGCACAACACAGCGTGGACAGATGTCTGGAGAGGAGGATGGAGCTGAAAGAGGGGCTTAGCCACGTTGTTTATCTCTCTCTCCCATCGCTGCCTTATTCTGAAATCCTCTTTGGAGGAGATGGAGCAGAACTTACTCACCACATTCTTGTTCCCTGGAATGCACGACCTATATTGATGGGGAATTTACTGAAGTACTTAACATTTGCTAGAGTTGGCAAGCTTGCAATTTCTCCCTAAATAAAGAGATTAAGGCAAGTCTGAGCCAAGTCATAAAAATAGTAACTACTACGAGAGAATCTGAGGCAGATTTTTGGACTGTTTCAAATTTGAAGTTCCTGCTTTCACGTTGTAAATCTTTACAATTTTATTTGCTGTGGATTGTGCATATTTTTCTGTCAGAGATTGCATTCTTGGAATTTTAAACAAGTATTTGTAGTATCCATGAGATGGCAATATGTGTGTAATATTTCACTGTTACAGTTGCAAACCCAAGACCTACTGCAGAAATATTTGGTACATTTCAAATAATGGCATGATACATCACCACCTTCCTACTAAACAATTTCAGTAAAGATGCATTTGGCAGGACTGAGAATACTCTGATGTAACTTTTGGACTGTGTATTATCTTGCAGTTCATAATGGATTCTGCTTCAACAGCATTTTTTTAATTTATTTCCTTTGGCAAAACAAAAAAAAAAAAAATTAAAAGACAGCCTGTATTCTCAATATTCCTGATTAATTTATTTACTGATAAAATTATTTGCAACCAAAATATTTGGGGAAAGACTGGTGCTTTTCAAATTCAAATAAAAAATAGTTGTGTGGGCTTTGAAGTGCTCATACTCAGGAATAAAATGTACTCTGGGAAGAAATTTAACTTAACCCTGCTCTTCAGTGAGATAGATGTGAAGGGAGACAAGGCAATGTTGGCTGTGGGACTGCAGGAGAGCCTTTATCTTAACAGCTTCTGTGTGGGCAGTGAGCACTGGCAAAGTTTTTGCTGGGTTGAAGAGTTCTTGATGTTGGCTCTGTGGACAGCGAAATGAAACCCTTCCCTATGAAATAGATGGTATAGATGCAGGCATCAAGGCTTGTGTTTCTGTTTGGGCTATTTTTCAACTTATAGGAGGTAAAGATACCATTGAGTTGTGATACAGGGCATTAGTAGCTCAGACTGAAAGTTCTGAGGTGTTGAAGTACATTTAGCTCCATTTCAATTGGAAAATCACATGCTTCATAGGATTGGTCATGTTCACTGTAAGCAAGATTTTCAGACTTGGAAGGATGAAAATATTTATTAGTGTAAGCTGGACAAAGTCTTTAGAAATTCCAGTATGAACACAGCTTTTTAGTATGTTCTTGCCATCTTCCGTCGTAGAATAAGACTAGGAGAAACAGCAATCTGTAAAGCTAAAAATCAGAAATTTTGAAGCAGCTCTGACTCAGACATACCTTCCTATTTGCTGGAAAGCATTCATTGTCTCTTCATCTAAGCTCCAAGCTTTCTAAAATCACTGCTTCCTCAAAAACCAAGGAGAACCTGAAAACAGCCTCCCTTTGTACAGCACAGAATTGCTTCTGTGCAATACTTACGTTTGTTGAGTTTTGGTTCTCCTTCAGAGTTCTGCCACCACACTCTGTCTAGAAGTAAAGATGACTGACCATATGTGTTTAAGTAGAATTTCACATCAGGTAGAAAAGTGCTTGATCAGATGATGTTGTGGTTTTGAGATGATTTTATATGGTGTATCTTCAAACCTGAGCTGGTCAGGTTTCAGGGGAGAAAACTCCTCAGGCATTTTCACTACTCTTCCATTCTGGAGTGACCGAGTATTGCCCTGAAACAGTTTTTTTTTTTTTGCCCTGCTCTCCAGCAGAGGTCACTTAGAGAATTTTTTTCCCCTAATTGTTTGTCTCTGTTGTTGGTATGTGTTTGTCCTCTGCCTGCGTCTTGTTTCACACAGTACTAGTAATTTAAAACTTTATGAAGATTCGGTTCAAAACTCACAGAATGCAACAGGAAGAAAGAGCTACAAACCTTTGGTCAGCTGGTAGGGGACATGAAACACAAAGCTTTGGCCTTCTATAAAAGCTGCTCAGTGGAGAGCATCAGAGAGTTACTTTTTGGTAGAAAAGATGGAATGATAGTTTCCATTGCCTTGGTCATTCTCTAAGGCACATCTGTATTTAAAGCCTGCTGAGTGTGGGCTTTGAGATGGGGTTATTTGGGAGGGGGAGAGAAGTACATGAGGCATAAAGATACAAAGTAGGAGGAGGATGGGGAAGGACACAGTTCTGTCCCTCAAGAGAAGGCATCGGGGAAACCTGCACTCAGAGAGAAGTGAAAGGCACAAAAGGGAGCAAAGGAAAGGGTAGATTTAGCTAACTGAGAAAACAGGTTTACTTTAAAAACTTTTAACATGAAATAAAATAAGAAAAAAATTGCTTGTGAGTGAACCTTTAGTCACGTGAGGGTGAGAAATGAAGGGATGTGTATCTACATGCAGTTCTGGGTATCTGATAGTTTTGCCCAGTACTCAGTGCATGTGGTCCCTACAGCCCACTGGGTAGCTGTTGGGGCAGGGATCCCTTACCCAACTGTAATCTGCTCCTTCCTGTCAGGAAAATAAACCTGAATAAAAAATTGATGGGAAATGGGCCCCTGTGGAAGAACAGCCTCCAAACTCTTATTAAAAAGTAACTTCGGAAAATGGAGCAGCATGGTTAAAAGAAATTGGTGGTGTTTGAGCTGTCAAATAAAGCTTTATCCTCTCCCTCTGCTGTTTCTATTGCCTGAAATACCCTTCAAACATGCTCAGTCTCCTAACAATAGCTAATCTGGCACTGGAATACTCCATGGCAGCTCTTTCGAAGGTTTTTTTTTTTGTTGTTGTGGAGTACTGTCTAAGTGAACCAACTGCTATGTGGTCTCCGTGTGGCAGATGGTTTCTGATCAAGAAGCTCAAAACTTACCATGAGGGTCAGTGCTATGCAGTGATGTTTCTAATTTCTAGTGCTCTTTCTGCATTTTCATGCTTTTTGCTGTTTTAATCGATGAATATTGGCCGCCTGATTGCTTGGCCATTTCACATCAGTGTTCATATTTGGTGACTATGAAGTTTTAATACAGATGTTCTTTTTGGCTGTAGCAGTTTATAATTTTTTTTTTTGCTACAAACTCTTTGTTTTGCCTATGGTGTCCTGAACTTTTAATGCACCTATTCTGTTATTTTTTTAGGCCTTATGTTATTGATGCCAAATTACAGTAGTCAGTCTTTGTAATTCATCTTCCTTGCTGTGGCTGCTGTTTTGCAGTTTATAATCTCAGAAGTCATTGAAACTTGTATGAAAAAAACAGCTTTCTGGAGAGAGAAATCAGTTGTTTGGAGTCAGAACCACAGGTGATTTTTTAAATCCTTAAAATGTCTTTCAGGATGTAAACCCCAAACCATTTTAAAGCATTTATCCTAGTTAATATATACAATTTTTGGCTGGTCAGAAAGAGAACTGATTCTTTGGTCTTCTGAGTAGCTGGTGTGTGGCTGGTGACTGAGTATCTGCTATTTCACCTTAAGATATTGCCCTGGTGTAAATGACTCTGTTTCCTTGATATTTGCAGTGGAGGAGGACTGGACATGTGGGGCTCCTTCATGTCCCTTAATTGGACAAATACATTTTCTCTGGTGGTGATCAGAATGAGTAGGGTGCTGTTGCTTAGCTGAGGAGGTCAGGGGAAAGTTTAGACCTCTGTGTGGTGTAAATTGCTGCTGTAATTCTAGTTTCAAGTGTCTTGTTGATACAGATGGCAAGTATCTAAGATTAAAAGCTCGTGATAAGCAGTTGGTTAAAGGACCAAATACACCAAACACAAGAATCTATTTTTTTTGTGACTAACAGTGACCTCTGTATATGTAGGTTAATACTTTGGTTAAAAGTATGAACACATAGAGCTCCAGGGTAGAATGGAAACAATGGTTCCCAGGCCCAAGGGAGGCAGTCACAATTTATTTAAAACTGGAATCAATCTCTGGACTTGATGCGGAGAAGATGATCTCATGAACTTCAGGTGGCTACCATGTAGTACAGCTTTGTGCCTCCCAGCCAGCTTGGTTATGACTGCGGGGATATTAATTAATTAATAAAGTAATTAATTGGTTGGTAACTCCTAGGAAGTCCTAGGGCATGCCTCTACTTTTATGAAAACTCCATGGAGTTCAAATGCTGTCACACTAGTGCCCTCTAAAAGTGTCATCTGTTGCTCAGGCTGTCTGTTGCCTTTAGCTCTTTCACATTTGTAGAATAATTTTGTATTCCCACACCTACTAAAGTAAATAGGTTGTGGTGAACATAGAATTGTATTTTATGAGAATTTCTATTACGAATATCCATTCCTTACTAAGGAAGAAAGTATTAAAACCAGAACATTTCCTGATGAATTCCAACTGCAGTTGTAATTCTACGTGATCAGGCTAAATGTCCGTTGATTTCAAGCTATCTAGTACACACGTAAAATAAACCATACTTACCAGAGGTTCATTTTAAATCCTGGTAAAATGACATCCTGCAGCTCTGTTTGCCATATTGTACATTACCAGTAGCTAGAGGGTAATTTTTCAATTCTATCTTACACATGCAGAATTTAATAAAACTATTGCAATACATTGTTTTTCATCTTTCAGTGTTGTGGAGTTATTAGGGTTGAGTTGCTAGGCCAGAGTTGCATTAATTAAGGGAAAAAAATCACCTGTTACTTTCTTCAGTGTGGATCTGCTAATGTCATTTTGACCGAAGTTCGCATCTTTTGAAATGAAAACGTTCGCATCTTTTCTGTGGGAGAAGCTGAACGGCCCTAACTTATTACAATATTAAAGTGGCAAAATAAATTCTGCCTAATTTAATTTTAATAATTAATAAATGTTACTTAGATCATGATTGATAACCAGCCACTCAGAAGACAGCAGAATAAACTGGTAAAGTTTAAGGAACAATAAAATCATAACTGTGTCCTACTTCTAAAGGCCATTTGTTTGAACTCTGGTGACTTGGTTTATTTGTGTGAGGCTGTTTGTAATAGGTCTGGTTCAAAACATTATCAGCAGGCATATTTTGGTGAGTTAACAGGAAACTGTCATAATTTAAGTGCGTTTCCGGAGCAATTCAGAGAGGTCTCAAGGCTCGTGCAGCGAGATACAGAACTCCTGTGTCCATCACACTCTGTGTGACTCCATCATCTGGTCCAAAAAATAGCAGGAGTTGGAGTCCAGAATGCAGCAGATTTAAATTGGGGCAGCTTCTGCTTCTGAGCTATTACTGAGCAGATTTTTGTACTGTAAAAGCTTATTAAATGCATGGTAAGCTTCAAACACATCGGTATTCTGTTGAATGTAATTAGACTATTACCATGGTTAAATTAGTACACTTGTTTAGTTTTTGCAGATTGAGGCCTTAAAGAATAAGTCTGAGGAGAGCCTTTGCCTTGAATATTTTCTGATGCAAATATCTGTAGCAATCTCCTAGCTCCGAGATACACAACATTAATTTTAACGTGTTGCTCACACTTGGAAAACGGCGTTGCTGACACGTTGTTTACCATGTTGCTAACTGGAAAACAGCAAGTTGGCTCCTGTATTTTCAAAACCACAGATATTTTTGAAGTCTTTATACTAATTAGTCCTTTCCAAGATGCAGATTGCGATCCTGAAAGTCTTGCCTTTTCTGTGGGCTCTGGGAAAATTCAGGTTTCTTGACCTTGCAGGGATTGCCTGTTGACAAAAGGAGTTAGCTCTGAGTTGTAGATCTAGAGGACACTGAGTGGTGAGTGGCCTCTTAGTTGGGCACAGTGGGGTTTTTTTGTAGGACTTGGCTGAGTAGCTGCAAGATCTCTGATGCCCCTAACTGGAGACAGTTGTAATATTGCCTTTCCTGAATGGCATTCAGGCATGTCAACAGGAACAATTATTCTCTGTGAAAATCAAAGCCATTGAATAGATGCATCTTAAAATGTAGGTAGGGGATGAGCTTAAAGAATCCCACAAAATCAATCCAGGACATTTTCTATTATTTAATATCTTAATGTAGTTAATAATTATTTATAAGACAGATTCTTTAATGCTGCCTGGTAGTAGTGGAGAGTGAGTTGATTTTTTTTTTTTTTTGTTTGCTCACTTGTGATTCAATTGTAAACATTGGAGAGGGAGTGAGCCTTCCTAATTTGGCTATATCTGGCCAGTCCCTTAAAAACAAATACTTGTCAGACCCTTCTATTTTTCCACACATTTTTGGAGTGAGAACAAATGCTTTTCCCCCAGCATTCTTGAGAGGCTGTTATATGATGAGCTGTGACTTACTGTTGTTTAAAAAACCCCAAAGTAAACAAAGCAACATTTACTCACAAGGAGGCACAATATTTGTCATGTTTAACTTTGTTTGTTCAATGGCGATAAGAAACTGTCTGAAGGCATCAGGAACCAGGAGATTTTAACTCATAGTGTAATTAATTTAGTTAAAATATGTTTGCAGTTCCTTTCCTCTGAGGACTGGCCGAGGCAGGGGTCCAGATGGGGCTGAGGGTTTTGTTTCTCCCTTGGCAGAGGATGTTTGTTCTGAACACTCTGAGATGTGTGTGTGTGCATGAATTTCTGTGGGAACTTTATTTTTTCTTTTTAATTAATTCAGAGGGTAAATTTCCAAATATTTTTAATTTGGAAATTTAAATGGGTGGTAGTTATACAGAAGGTGGTGTAAGAAAGGAAATACAGATTCTTCACAGCTGTAAGAGCAAATCCAGAAATAATGCCTGGAGAGTGATCTCCACATTTCCCACCTGGTATTGCTTCCCTGATTGCGCATGAGAAAGAACAGGTTTTGTTTTAAGATTCTGCAAATGGCTTGGAGAATGCTAAGAATTGGTTTGAGGAACTGAGATATTTTTTTGTTTGTTTGTATTTAGAAGCTCATCAACATTCTTGGTTTGTACCAACAGCTTAGGACTCGTCAGGCTTTGTGTCTGACTGTGGAGATTTGCATTTTTTAAATGTTTTTTATGTGTGTGAAAATGATATTTTTAGAGAAGCTTCTTTCCCCAAATAGCAAGTGATCAGGCTGCCTCCTCTGGGACCCAGCAGAACTCAAATATTCATGTTGCAAGATTTCTCACAGCCAGCATATAGCTTGATTGCCTACATTGGCCAAGTCTTGGTCAGATTGTTTCCTTTCAAACCTAGCATTGCACCATATCTGTTAGAATTTGCCTCTTTGCCTGATAGAAACGGGTTCCTGGACTTAGGAAAGGAACTCCCTCTCCATCTAACTGATAGCATACTTCCACAACAAATACAAATCAGTGAAGGTGTCCCTGCCCATGGCAGGAGGGTTGGAACGAATGATCTTTGAGGTCCATTCCAGCCCACAGTGTTCCATGAGTCTGTGATCTGACACCTGTGAGACTAGAACTGGGGTTGGGGGACAGTAGGTGTCCATGAAGTTTGTAGAATTTTTTTTAATTTTTTTTTTTTTATATAAACACATCTTGATTTACATGGCAGAATACAATTGTTTAAATAGCTGCAACTTCGAAGTATTTTATTTCTGCTGCAACTGTTTTTGACAGGAACCACAATACCCATTACAGAACATCAGCTACTCCTTCATCAAGTGGATTTTGATAAAATGTCTGGAGTTAAAACTTGGGGCACACTTGGGTCTGTAGAGAATTATGATCCATAGGGGATCTGGCCAATTAGTTCATGGAACAACCTGAGCCTAAATTTATAAAGCAACAGCAAAATGCCTTTTTTTTTTTTTTTTTTTTTTAACTAGTCATTATTGAAATGTATAATTATTTAGAGAAGTTTGCTTAAAGATGTGTAGTGGTGTAGGATGTTTTGTCTTCCTCTTTTGGAAACAGTTGGTTTTATCATAAGAGAGTGTAATGCAGACAAAGATTCCTCAAACCTTGCCAGCCCCTAACCATGCACATCCCAGTCCTGACACTTAATTCTGAGCCTGTTTACATGAGTGTTGAACATGCATTTGTGTTGGTTTCTGAATTTTTTTAAAACGGGCAAAGTGAAGAAATGGTAGAAATGTTTTTATACCAGAAGTGTTGGGCTTCTTATATGCTTGCAGCATAGTACACTGTGGGTGTAGTCTCCTTTCTTTCTTTCTTTTTTTTTTTTTTTTTTTTTTAAAATTTTTTTTTTTTTAAAAAAAATTTTTTTTTTTTAAAAAAAAAAAAAAAGATTTTAGGTTTTAGGTTTGCTTAAAAGTGAGACTCTGGAAACTTAATATAATTGCATAAAGAACATTATGCTCTTCTACATGAGCAGTAAACAACTGTTTCTACAAATAAAGTAAGGTTGTTAGTAGCCTTTTTTTAAAGCAAAATGCCTTTTATGCTGCTAGTTTTTGAAACATTCTTGAAATATAGTTAATGCTTCAGGATACTCTGAGGGTAGCAGTGGAACATACTGGTGAATAAATGGGTTTCCTGGCTTCTTTACATTGATATTTCTAATAGCAATGCTAATTTTTTCTGGTAGTTTTATGGAAATATTTCATGAGGGAGAAAAATCAAGATAATATTTGCTTGTCCTTCTGCTGTGCAAATGAGCCAGTAAATCATCTGACACCTGCTTGTTTGGCAAATAAGTGAATTTGCATGAACTAGCAGGTGGAATTAAGGATTAGGAAGACATGAAAGCAGCTTTATAGGACTGCTCCGAAAGGTTTGTGGACTTGCAGCCTGTTGTGTTACTAATGCTGAGCAGAGAGAAAAGCTTACCACCAACAGGATGTCAGAAATATTTGAGGTTTTCTTTATGAAACACCTCGGAGTGCTTGTGGGATGGAAGTGTCATGGCAAAGTAATTAGAAAAGTCCAGCAAAACCTGGTGACTGCACCATCAACTCCCTGTGGTGATGGAGTGTGCCCAGAGTGGACCTGCTTTATAAGTAATGGAGAATTAAAAAAGGAAAAGTGGAGCTTTCCAGTGCTCCAGCATCTGAAAGTAAACGGCAGCCAGCTGCGTGAAGGAAGCCAAGACAGCTGAGGTGTTCAGTAGAGAGAAGATGTAGAGTTACCAAGTGATAACACATCATTAGTGAATAGCATTATGGTAGAACTGGAGAAAGCCAGGACAAAGGTTTGCCTGTCCTTGTTGATGCTTTCTGGAGGCTGACCTGGAACAGAGACTAGACAGAGCAAAGGATAAAGTAGGGATTTATTAAAAGGTCTCAAGGGGTACTCTTGGGCCACGCAAGAGTCCAGCTGGACCACACCCATGGTCATGAGGGTCACGAGGTCTCATATTTTTATAAATTCTGCTCCATTAGCATATTTAGAATCAACTGTCCAACAATAACTTCATGTTATGAAGCTCCATCCTCCTCGTTTTTTCTTCTCACTTCACCATTGTTTCCGTTCTTGGGCCTGAAAGTTGTCCTTGATACCAAACTAGAGAAGGAATTGTTTTGTCTCTCTACTCTGTGAAGAGAACTTAGTAGCACTGAATATAAAATCTAAAACTACTCACCGAAACAGCACAGAGTCTAAAAAATATAACAGGTAAAACCTTATGCATAATTGTCGGCATATCCATGGCAGCAGTGGCACTATCTGCATTGTTTGTTCAGGTTCTCGTGCTGGGAAGCCAGGCAGACTCGGAGAATTTCTGATCAGCCAGGCTTGTCTGGAAGGTGTGTGATGGGAGGAAACAAGTTCAGGTTAAGAGATGGGAAATCCTGTTCAGGTACAAGGGGAAGTAATAAAATTGAGGGTGGTCAAGCCCTGGAAGGAGGTGCTGGAAGGAGAGACTGTGGCATCTCCATCCTTGGAGATGCCCAAAACTTGACTGAGCAGCAGTAATTGAATTGGCTGTGCTTTTAAGCAAAGTGCAGGACTAAATGTCCCTTCATCCTCAGCCAAGGTTACAATTTCACATTTGGTCTGTAGAAGAGTAGTTTTTAATTTAATCCTGCGTGGTGGGGCTCCTTGGGGAGCCAGGCATGTTACTGCTGTGCCCTGCTCCCAAACTTTTGGGACTCCTGGGTGCTTGTGGCTTCTCTGATGCCAGATAACATCTTGCTGGCAGGAGCATTGCCTGCATGACCTTCTCTGGGGAGCTCCCAGTCCGTTAGAGGTCTGAAACCCAGGGCTTGTCTCAGCTCTGAGTAACAGATAAATCAAATGCTACTATTAAATCTGCTTAGGGTTTCTTTGTAGGGATTCCTGAGCTGAGTCATGCCATTCATAGTCAGTGACCCAACTTGTAATTAAGAAAGATGATAGACTCGGAACTTTTCCAAAGCTAATTCATATTTAGTTCTCACTCTCCACAAATCGTGTGCATTATCAGCAGTGTTTTATTGATTACACTTTTTCGTATTGAAAATTACTGGAGTATATAACCTTAATTTTGGAAAGGCTTTTAAAAGGTGCTCAGGAACACAACTGAGAGAAATTGAATTGTGTTCATTAGAACAGCTTTGTGCAGAGGCAAGGAAAACTCCAGCCAAGCACTTTCTAAAGCATTATATGCTGCAGTCCTTCATGATAGATTGTTTCAAAGAGGGGAAAAATGAGAAACAAATTATTATCCTTATCTTGTTCAGCCCAAAGTGCTCCTGCACTGTGGGATGGGCAGTGTATACTTCCACATTTTGGGTATTTCCAGGAAATTATTTAGATATTTTGCATATTTTCCTACAGTGGATGTGGTGTGCTTATGGTTTTGATATATTTATGTACTTCACATTACATATTTATACTTTTATATGTGTCTTTATATTATCATACATATACAATATTGTTGATACATACTCTGTATCTTCAAGCCCGTTGTTTAACACAGTGGTGTGGCATCATACTCATTTCCTTATAGCTCTTGATTGTCATAGAGAAAATATGATCCCGAAGGAAGGAAGTGCCAAAGTGCTTTATGGGTGGCTGAAACGCTCTTTTCTGTAAGAGGGGCCTTGTTGATTCAGAGTCTCCACTCAGCTGACTGGGGCTGAGCAGAGGACTAACCTTGGAGAAGTCCTTACAGCAAATCAGTGCATGTGAGGATGGTGGATGTTCTCCCTCATCCCCATCAGAGGTAGCAGAAATTTTGAGCTTTGAAGTGCCCTGGTCACTGCAGGCCAGGTGGGTAGTGGCTAATGCTGTGTTGTGGCCACGAGATGAATGTTGGATTTATTTTCAAACCAGTTAGTAGAGTAGCTAGAGCCATGTATAACCACCTTCTTAAATAAATAAATAAATAAATAAATAAATCTGTCAGAAGTTTTGTGCATAGTAAATGTGAAAGCGACAATATGGAATAAATTATCAAATGGCTCAAGTTCAGTGTCTCTTTGAAAGCTATGGGGGGGGAGGTGTAGGGGAAATTGCACTTGTATTTTACACCTGACAAATTGAATTACAGCAACAAATCTGTGTAATTACAATTCAGAGACCAGGATTTCTTCTTGGAGTTGGGTAATTAGAACAGGACTATGTTGGAAGGTTCAAATTGGATTCTTAGAAAGAGTCCCTTACATGAACATGACCTATACAGAAATCAGTGTTTTCATCTCTTCTATTTTAAGAATTTTGAATCATAATGTAAAGTGACTCATCCATTATTTCCTCATCTCTTCATCAGCAAGACGCACAAGAAATTATTCCTTTGATTGTTTCCCTGCAAATGGGAAATCTTTACGGTTTCTCCTCTTTTCAGCAGGCATTCATAAATCCAATTAACATTAATGAGTCTCACATATGTGCGTCAGAGAGAAACAAATGGACCTTTTGTCTCTCCAAGTGTGTGTTTAACTGAGAAAATGAAATGAAGAAAAAGCATTTGGTGAATAACGGGTTACAAAGTCAGTAGCTCCTGTCTCATTTTGCAGTAGCTATCACATTCCCCTGGTTCCCTCTCCCCTGTCAAGGGTCCTTGTAGGAGCTGTAAATGCAGGATGAGCAGTGCTGTGGTAAGGTGGGGAGTGCTATTATTACCTCCAGTTCTAAGATTAATTACTAATAGGTCATGTTTTCAATGGAGTGGTAGGATTGCAGTGGGGTTAATGTGACTGTGCTTCTGTCTCATGACATAACTCCATGGGAACAGAGTTAGAAAAAGTAAAAAATATTAATAGCTCAGTGACCTATAAAAAAGAAATACTTAGTGTCCTTCTTTAGAGGTTCTGTTGTCTCTCTGAAGAGCAGGATTGATGTTGCAGGAAGTTAGTGACATTTTTTGTTACTCAGTAGCATTTCTTGTGTACTTAGGGGCACTCTTAGAGCAGCTATGACTTTCCCAATGACACAGGAGGCCTTTATCAAGCTCAATGCTGTTAGCAAGTGAATGGGGTCTCAGTAAATTAAACACTGCCTCTAGGAAAGCATCTGCTCCTGTTGCTGGCAAAACAGTCTGAACGCAGGGTATTTTGCTTAATTTCATTCGTTGCCAATTAACACCAGCATTTGATTACTGATTTGGGTATTGGGGTTGGGAAAGAAGACTCCAACTGAGGAAACGTTTCCTTGAATTTGGCAGTGCTGAAGTTTGGGGTGGAGGTGGGTGGTTCACAGCAGTGCCACAACCCACCACAAGTCCCACTAAGGTCCCCCCACAGTCCCCCCCCAAATCTGCTGTGTGTCCCCAGAACACAGTCACAGATGACATGTGAAAAGGCTCCAAAGAGCTCAGTGCAGTATAAATACACTGAAACCATATGGCCTATCAGAATCATAATATCACTTCAGAGGTTTAGAAATAGCATGCTTATTAGCTGTAATCACTTTGAAAATTTTCATTGAAGTGAATAGCTGTAAGAACTCAATATAGTTGGATTTCCATACAAACCTTTCTGCAGTTTAGTTCGGTTTGAACCATCATTCACCCAAAAAGAGAACAGTAGAAGGCTCTTTGGGTATCCCCTGTGTCTGACAGCCATCCAGTAGGATCATGATTATGCTTTGACAGAGCTATAGACTACGACTGGCTCCATGTAAGATGATCTAATGTGTACATCTATATCGGATGCTCTGTGCTCTAAAATAACTGTTGTTGCACTTTTCTGCCATAAAGAATTTCCTGAAACTATTACTATTTTGCAACTGTGCTTCCTTTGTTTTATTTGAAATTAAGCACATTTTGTCTTGACTAATTGCTGTCTCCTCGATGGCTGCATCCTTCAGATATTTGTGAGCTGTAAGAATTCTCATTACTTGCACCTTTTCCGAGCTTGGCATGCTTATCTATTTTCCTTTCTGCATATATCAGTTCCTCTAGTTTTGATGATGCTGTGGCTTTTATTTGAAGTCACTCCAGCATTTCAACATAAATCTATCAAAATGCATCCCAGTAGTCCGTTTAAAAGGTGAAATTAGAAGAATTCCATGGATGTTGCTAGTGGTTCCTTGATGTGTGGATACCTGGGGGTGTATTGTGCAGTCTGCATTTATTGTGGCATGTGCTTATTCTATACATAGTCTCACTAGCATCATTGGGACCAGTCACTTCATTCTATTCTTATCACTTCCCTATTCCCTCCTCCACTCTTCAGATTCCTTGTCACAAATGCAGTGTTTGGCTGTGGGTAGAGTTTTTAGTTTTCTGGAGTCTCTACTTGTGCTATGACTTCTCTGTTGCCTTTGATGCATCCATTAGAATTTTCAACTTCTCAAGAAGGTGCTTTGATTAATTCTGGGTTAAAACACTTGTAAGATAGGCTTTTTGTATTTTGTAAGAAAAATGTGAACCTTGTCAGGAGCTGACAGATTTACTTCCTTCTGCACTATTAATTGCTCTAAGTTGTGTATGTGTGTGGATATATTTGTTCTTTTGTGACAGAAGAGAATTAAACATGAATTACTTCTAAACAGAGACATAAGTTGTATTTCTGATCTCTTTGTCTTTTAATCTTTGTCTTCTTTTCCCCTGGTGTGTGTGTTTTTTTTGGTTTTGTTTTTGTTTTTTTGGGTTTCTTTTTTTTTTTTTTCCTCTCTCTGTGAAAAACCTCCCTACCTTGGTGAGCATTTTGTGTTGTCCTGCCTGGTGCAAACCTCACCTTGGTGGTTCCATTCATTTTGTAGTACAGCTCTTTGACCTCCCAGTCAACTTTAGCTGACTCCCCTTATGTGATTTTTTTTGGATGATCTGAATCCACTGAAGCTTTCTTTTTTGAGGAAAAAAACCCTAACACAAATTTTTAACTTTCATGGCAATTATTTAGAAATAAATGCATTTTGCTGAACTTAAATCTCAATATCGATTCTCATGCAGTTGTACAGTTTAATTTTCTCAATTTTGCCTCCCTGACTAGACTGTCATTCTCATCACTTACCTACTGCAACCGTCATTTCATCATAGACTGAATTTTTAAAACGACAGACATAAATTGAATGAAGTTGAGCTTCACAGCAGACAAATGCTAGTCACCCTAAATGCATTTTTACTTCTAAAAAGGTATGACAGCAGTCAAGATGTGTGGTTATTTAATCTGAAGGAGCATCTTGATTTTGCAACATCCATTTCCCAAGGATGCTGCAGACTGCCAGGCTGCAGAAATACACAATATTGTCAACTTTTTCATAACAGGATTAGCTCCTACATCTGCCTGTTCTCTTTCACCCTGCATCACTGCAGGGGCGCACAGGACATAACTCGCTGTGATTTTGAGTTGCTTTGCTTTTGGGGGTGACCCTTCTGTTTTCTTCTGTCCCCCTCTCACTGTGCTGGGGGTGAGGTCCCTGTAGGGTGGCACAGCCACTGTGCTTTCACTCTGGCTAAAGTGCCAAGCTTGGCCATGAAAGGAAGGAAAGGAGACATCATAAAACTTTAAAAGGCAGTGCTGATGAATTTTTATGCATACCTGAACAATTTAAAAAACTAAATAAAATCTTGGGATAACAATTTAAAAAACTAAATAAAATCTTGGGATACCAAGATTGCCTGGTGGGCAATCATTTTTATGACAGAGCTCTGTATTTAAGAAAGAAAATAAACAGATCTAGTGATTACTTTCCTTGAAGTCACTGAACATTTGTTTTAAGGAAAAAAAAAAAAAAAGTTTAACTTTTGTGTTTTATGTTTGCTACTGCTTTATTTCCCTCTTCCATTTCTTTTACATCCATGATTTGGAAGATTGGGGGCTGCCTATGGCTATGTTACTTGTAATTGAGATGATGATTTCTTAAATGCAGTTCTGATACAGTCCCTGTACTTCTTTATGTCTGTCTGTCCTGGGCTTCTGCTTTGCTTTGCTTTTCTTCTTCATGTACCTTTTTCCATATTTTTGCTTGCTGCCTATATCTCCTTAATGCTTTTTTTTTTTTTTTTTAATTTTTTGAGCTTTATGCCATTTTGTATCCCAGATCTTTCCAAGCTATTTTTCAAAACTGGATGCCATTTTAGAAGTAGATTAACTGCCTTTGCTCAGTCTGAAAATGAGAATTCGAGCTCTGAGCATTTGTTTTGACATTAATGTTTTTTTGTCAGACGTGAAGAAGCGTTTTTGATTATGTTGTAAGAATAAGGTTTCTAACACAGTCTTAATTGCTTTGCTTGTTAATTTGTTAGACCTGGTACAGATTTAATGATACCATTGCAGCTGGCATTTAGCTGATTGGAAAATCACGAACGATTTTTGTATTTAGGTGTTGCAAATGAGAGAATGGTAAAACTGGTTTATGCTCCTCTTATTTTGCTGCTTGTGATACTCCCCATTTGTTCTTATATTCAGGTTGAACAAGCTGGGTGTGATAGCATGACAGTGAAGATACCTCTTCTAGAATTTTCTTGCAATATTTTTTTTTTATTTTCTCAGACAAGGAGAAAATAAATTTGAAGTCTGGCAAAATTGAAGTCTGTTGTCTCAAACTGTTCTTCCTCATGATGATGAACACTTCACCTAATTTGAATTCACTTTCAGGTCCGTATGATAAAGGCCTGAGCTTTTGTTTGTAACACAAAGATGTAAGGAAGTTATGAAAAAGTGATTTTGATGAAATGAGAGGGGATGATGAAGCAAAGCAGGACTTGGCTGGTAATAGAGAGTATGGATTTCTTCAGCTGCATTGCAGGGAATGCTGAGGTGGGTCCAGTGGCTGGTAGCTGGAAGAGAGCAGTGTCCATCCTGGAAAGAAAGACGGACTTTTCAGAGACATCTGTGACTCTCTGGCCATGTTCTGAACAGATCTCCAGGACCCGTGGCAGGATGTAGCTTTGATGAAGCAATCTGGGAATTGCTCTTTGCGTTGCACTTGCGAGCTACAAAACGTAAAAAAATGAAGGAGATGCTTTAAAGTGTGTACTGAAAATTTAAAACTGATTAAACTTTGTGTTTTCTGGAAGGCACAGAGGAAAAACAAGATTGTGAAACTTTGGACTCTTCCTGTCAAATCTCATTAAAGCTTTCCTGATCAGTGTCCCTTTGCCTTTTCCAGCTTGTCTCCCACAAGGACAGCATCTCCAGATGACAGTACCAATCCAGTACTCTAATAAACACATATGTGTGGCAATTCCGTGCACTGCGTGGATGCACACTCACATGTTTGCTGTCCTGTGTGTGTGCATGGAGAATGGTCAGCTCTGAGCAGTCTGGCACCCTGTGTACTCCGTTCATCACGCTGATGTTCGAGTGTGTAGAAAAGCTAAATGGCTGGAAAGCAGCTGCCTTGTTCAAAAAAGCCACTTAGTGATACATTTACTGAGGAGGTAACATCTTTAAGAATATTTAGTGCCACTCGAAAAAGCAACCTTATGAAATATTTAAGGAACAGCTTCTTTGAGGGGAAAATCTAGCAGTTTTTGTACAGTAATGTTCCTGTCTTCTAATGTTGCAATCACTCAACTAATAGGAAGAACATCTCTTCATTATTTAATACTTAGATCCACTTACCACCTTTAAATACAGTACTGAAATATATAAATTGTTTAAAAGTGTCAGATAACAGAAGAGAACTGGCTTCCTTCCTTATTCCTTAGTTGAATATGTCCAAATTGCTAGACAGGCAGGGATCATGGACCTTTCTAGCACCTGAACACAGCACTCCTGACTGTCTTCATGCAACCAAAAAGTAGGGGTTTTTTGAAAGATTTCTTCTTTTGTAGTGCACATTTTACCTTCCTAAGCTGTATTAAATGCCAATTTTCATTGTTATATTTATTTTTTTGAATGAATACAGTGGGTTTTCTGTTTCCTTTAATGTTGCCTGCATGTAAATTAAATAATTCCCCTCGTAAATTCATGCATGCACTCAATCCTCTAACATGCAAGCTTTTGTTGTTAGTCTTGCAAACACTTCTTTATCATCAGACTTATGTTTTGAGACCAAGACACGTACCAGCCATTCCCATCTCATCCTTCCTAAAGCGAAGTGTCTGTTTCACTCATTTTCAGTGTTTGTAACAACATATTACAAGTTGTCAGTAAGTGACAGCTTTTAAAACACGATCCTGTCTTGCTATTCCAGTAATAAAATGCACTGTAAATGAGATTTCTTGTATGGTCTGTTGTAACTGGGCAGTGGTGAGTGAGTCACATCGTTATTTGGATGTTAGTATTTAATTTATATTCATGTATCTGCCTTTGGATACTTTAGGTACCAATACCCATTGAGGGGCCCAAAGATTGCTCCAGTTTCTGCCCACATGGCCTTCCCTGATCCATGCCAGTGCCTGGGAGTCAGAACAGAGATCCTGTTGCCTCCTCTGTCAGCAGCAGGTGAAAGTTTTAAGTCAGTTTATGGGGATGTGGGAATGAACCCACTTCCTTGGCTTAGCAGTGTCACCCTGTGTTATCTGAGCACACTTTTAGCCTGAGAAGTGATGTGCAGATCAGTCCAGCTTTGCTTGCTTTCCTCCTCAACCAGGATGATTTGAGTGGCCTTCCACTGCCTCCAGTCCAGGCACGAGGACGGCTCATGTGTGTAACCTTTTGAGAAGCCTGGGCTGCCCATCTGTGCTCTAGGAACTGCCCTGATGTGGTTTAAACGATGTAGAATTATTTTTGCCGGTGCCTGCATCTATAATTTATTTCAGAGAGAGGCTGTAGTTTGGAAGTGAATCACCTTTCCCCCTCTAGCACATGCTGGTGTGATTTGTGTGGCAGTTCCGTCACAGGGGAGATGGATGAAATTAAACTACTCTCTGTGATTCTACCCAAGTGGTAGGTCCAGACCAATGGCTGCCCTTTGGATAGCTTTGGAACACATGTATTTGGTCTAGGAAATTGGAATGAATCTAATTTATCAGTCAGGTCCCTGATCTGCTTATGGTACATGTTTATTTACAAGAGTTGCATCAAGCTACAGATTCATCCTCCTGTGCAATTTCTTTATAATGTAGATGTGGCCATATGTCTACGTAGAATGTAGGCTGAGCTATTTCCAGAATCAGAATTGTACTCTATAAGACGAAAGTTCAATTAGATATTATGCTTAATAGTTATACTGCTTCCTTTGCAGTGTATCAGGTGACAAAGCAAGATGAAATGAAAAACATCTAACATTTTTCACTATGTGCTTTCATGCAAACACTCCCTTTGGCACAAATGCACACAAAACACACAAAATTTCTTCCCTGTGTTGTTGGCACTATCTATTTTAGCAAGTAAGGAGGCACAAGAGGAGCAGGACTGTAGAGCAAGAGCAGCAAACCCCCAGTGTGTGTGCAATGATGGACCTGAGGGCATTTCCTTCCTGCTGGCTCTGCTCTGCTCCAGGAGGCTGAGAGGCCAGCAGCAGGTGTAATGTGCTAGGCAAGTCCTGGAGTACATCTTCCAGTTTCACTTGTGTGCCCCAGGACTTCTCCATGGTGTGAATCAACACGTGGTAAATGAGAACAGTTGGGATATCCTGGGGCGCCCGCTGTGAAAAATAAAGCACTAATGCAGACACATCTGCTCGTGTGCTCACTTCTGCCAAACAGCATTTACTAGAAGCAGGTTTTTTCTTTCAGGTGAGAGATGAAAGTATGGGACAGGTGATGGTATGAAAGCCTGCAATGTCTTTATTAATTTATATTTGCAATTGGGCTTGCTTTTTCTCCAGTAGGATATTCACGTGTCCTTTGAAATTAATTGGTCTGCTCGTCATTAAAACCAGTGGGGATCTCATTTAAGTCAACACCCAAGAATTAAACTTGCAAGAAAAGTTCAAGCTGTTCCAAGGATTTGAGAGCAGAATCAGTGCCATGTCTGTCTGTCTTTGTTCCCCTTGGATTGTGTCTTTCTGGCTTCATTTAGGGGTAATTGCATAAATACCACACCTTCACTATCCATCCTGCAGTCTCCAGATTTTCTCTTAGTGATTGCATCTTTAAGGAGTTTATTCTTTCCTCTTCACTTCATTGAGCTGAGTTCACAAAACAAACCTTGTGATTTTCACACTGCATATGTTTAATTCCTAATCTCTTTCCATTTATGATTGTATAAACCAGGTCAGAAAAACAACGCACAATCTTTAGAAATGTTATTTTAAGGTAGTTAAACCCTTAATGCTTTTCCATCTGACACTAGGCAGAATTCATTGCAGAAGTTCAGTAATTAAGTCAAATCACATGCTGTGCTTCAGGGCCAGGAGAAGAGCTTGGCACCAACAGAGCAGAGTTGCCCTCTTGCATTTCCTTAGCAGTTGCTCCCACATCACTGAGTAAAATAACTTTGTGCCTCTGTCCAGCTCTTTCTAGTCACCTCCCTGGGACCCAGGCATCTGTAACAGCATGGGGAAAAGATGGACTTAGTTTAAGGATTTAAAAATAAAAAAAAATTAAAAATCCAAGGTGCTTCAAATGCACAGGAGCTCTGGTGGGATGCCTGGAAGGTGTGACTGCTCTGGCTCTGTCTGGTGCAGATGGGACAAGTCCAAGGTTTCTCCTGGCTCTCCTGCAGAGCTCCTTGTGTGGCTGGAGAAGTGAGTGTTACTGCTCCTGATGTATGTTCTTGTTTCAGAGTCTCCTCCTTGCTTTGCCAGCCTGGGCAGCAAAGGTGTTTGATCAAAGTTGGTGACAAAATGCCTGTTGACTTTAAAGCTCGGGCTCCTTCCTCTTAATGTTGACTGTTTGTGTGAGACTTTTTTCCCTGATTATGTAAAATCTGTGCAAATGTTTGCTTTAGATGATGAAATGTGTACAACATGAACTTCTGGGACATTACTGCTCACTATTGCTGCAGCAAAATGCTGAGATGTGTACAAAGGGCTGCAGTAATTGTTGGAATGTTGATGATTTCATGTGTTAGGAGACTTATATTTGTGAAATTGAGGAAGATATTGTGTCTGTAGACTCCTGACTTTTTCAGAGAAACCCAGTAAGTGGCCAAGCATAGTTTGTGTATGAAAGTATTTTACGCCGAGTTTAAAAGATACCATTTTCCTGTGGAATGAAGTACAGGTCACTTGTATATATTTTGAATTACAAGGTAGCAAGGTTGGTAGGGAGGCATTTTGCTGTTGTTGCTGATGTATAACCTGGGCTGGCAGCTCTCCTTAACAACTGGACATAACAGCCCTGAATGGGGTGACTGTTACCTGCTTGTGCCAGCTCCTTCTGTTCAGCTGGCTTTTTGCCCACCTAGAAATTACTCAATAAAAATTGAGTAAAATATACGAGCCTGGAGTGATTTTTATAAAAACCCTCCCCAAGTACTTTCCTTATTTTACTTCCAACATTTCCTGTTGTTCATTGGATCACTAATATTATGTGTGAAGTTAAAGTTAGAGGAAAAAAATTACTTGCCTTTCTCAGTGATAAAAAAGTGGATCGGCCTAATTTTCTAATAGATGTGTAAGGTGAAAGAATAATACACATATTCTGATATGAACTTGAAGTTTAATAGTGGCATAGCTAGAAACAGTCATTTATGAACCAATAAAGTTAATGGGGGGGGGGGAGAATGTTGAGTTGTGAGAATGAGCAGGACCTGAAATTACAGCTCCAGTGACATTCTTTTAAAAGAAAAACCAAACCAAACCCAAACAACTCTTAATTTCTTTTGGATTTAGTAAATAATGTGTAGGTTGTAAATGCACACTTCTAGTGAAAAGCCATCTGTAATGCCGTGTATTTCAGAATATTTTGGTAGAAGTGTCACCACTGTGACCATTTGCTGCCATTTGGTATAGGTGTTCTGAAAACCTGGGGTTTGGTGGCTTTTGTTGTTGTTTGGTTGGTTTTTGACTAGTGTCTTTTGTTGCATTGTTTGGGGTTTTTTTTCCATTTTCTCTTTCTAGCTTTAGATTTTGATGGAGAAAGACTTGTGACTGGGCTCTCTTTTTCCAGGTACATCTGAGGAAGATGGGTTGGCTCTGGCTCAAGGCGAGCATAAGGACAAGAGCAGTACAGCACAGCTGGGTGCGGGAGTGGGAAGCCAAAGCCTGGAAATAGCCCTTGGCCATGTCCTGGCAGGCAGGAGCATGAATCTGATGACTCCCAGGCAGGGTGGGAGGGTGCTGCAGAGTCTTTGTTGTGTGACATTGGAGAAACCTTGAGCTGATCTCATTTTCTTTGCCAAAAAGTGGTTTATTGAAAGCGCCTTTGTGTTGCAGCTTCTTGCGATTCCAATAGAAAAGTCCTGTAATTGAAATGAAGGTACTTTGGTCTGTATCCTGAATACATCTGTTTGATACTGTTTGAAAAAAGAATGGGGGGAGGGGGAAGGAGTGTTAGAGGAGATAATTAGAGAAAAACTAATTAAACGCATTGCTTTGTATTTTTTATGATCTCACTTTGGAAAAAATGTATATTAACTACTTTTCACTGCTGCCCTCTTCGCTCCTGCTCTCCTCTGTTTCATTTCAAAGATGCAAGTGTTTTATGAGAGAAGATTTAAAAATATTTTTTCAATGCTTTGAGATAATTCTAAATATTCATCTTTTCTACCAGTTGACTGGACTCTAATTTACTTGAATGCAAATTCTGATTAGGGCATTCAGATATATGAAAGGCCCGAGATGCATTTAGGCAACAGACTGTCTGAATTTTGTCTCAACCTCATAAAAACTTCCAGTATCTGTTAAATACTGGGAATTTCTTTGAGAGAACAGAAATTCCCTGTACCTGATCAGCATTTCTGGATACATCTCTGCAGCCTGATACCTGGGGTTTAAGCAGCCAAATGCTTGGCAAAGGAGGCAGATCCCTCTTGCCTCTGTCCAGTACTTGTATCTTTTTGATCTCATGGAAAAGCAACAGAGGACACATGCAGCCAGTTCAGCGTGGAAAGCAAATGGGGAGAAATTTTCCATTTTCCATGATGATTTAAAAGCTGCAAAACTGTGATAAAGTCATTATTAATGTTCTTTGCATGTAATGTTCGTTGGCAAGGAAAATGTTCTTGTTCCATACAGGCTGGTCCCAAACTCCTGACACACCTTCAGCACAGATGCTCGTATTTGTAAGTCTCAGTTTTTAGGGGCAAGAAAATAAAAAGAAATAGTAATATAGATCTGAAACAACACTCACCCTCCTCCCCACCTCAAACCCCAAACAACCCAAAAACCTTCCCCAAATTCAACAGGATCTTTAGATAGGAAACACAGTGAGAAGAACAAGAGCTCATCAGATCCTTTATTCTTGTCTTGTTGGGCTGGAGAAGTGGAGAATTTGTTGCCCTTTTCCATGTGAGAGGATTCTCATCTCAGAGTGAGCCTGCTCTATGCTGCTGAGGGGAATTTCTTTGGCTCTTTGCAGATTGCTCGCATGGCATTGGGTTTTGCTTGGTTTTGGTTTTCCTTCTGTTTTATTTAATCAGTTTATGCTTTTAATTCAAAATCTACCCGTGGAGTTTTGGGTGTGTAGCATTTATATATCTGGTGGCTTAAAATTACAGCACTTTCTTTTTTTCCCTCCCTCCAGATCCCTCAGTAATTATAAGAAGGATAGATTATTTTATCTACAGCTTTTCCAGGCACAGTAATTTAGTCAAGAAGGTCACCTCTTTGCTCCTATTCAAAAATCTGGTTTTGCAACTTTTAACATTGTATATTCCAGTGGGTATTAGCCTAATAAGAGAAATATAGGGAAAATTGCAATGATTTTGTGGAGATCTGCTAAGGATGGAAGAGTTTAATTGTTAACTGCTGTTAAAATAATAACAACTGTTTTACATTAATATGCCTTATTGACAATTTACAAGCAAATCAGCCTGGAAGTAAGATAAATTTTAGAAGGCTACATAGCAATTTTAAAGTAAATATTACTGGAAATGCACTGTGTGAGCACAGTCCCACTCATTCCTGACATAGAACTTCGAAAGAGATGCTGGTGTTTTACACTCCTGTCTTTTATATACTAAATAATGCACACATGGACACAGTGCACCTCATATAAGGATTTTTTTGTGGGCTTTAGAGAGTCACTGACAATTCTGGCTGCATTACATACACAGACTTTTTATCTGACTTTTTTTATTTTTTATGTCTATCTGAGTGCAGTTTCTTTGGAGCACAGTTGGGATGAATTCTGGGCTGGATGACAGACATTCAGTTCAGAAAACAGGTATTAGTCAACTTTGGGCAAATAAAGCAAGAACAGAATTTTGCTGTTGGGTGGAGGATGGCATGGTTCTCTCACTCTAGTTTATGCATGCTTCCTTTGAGTTTGCTGCCAAGCTTTGAAACATGTTTGGATGTAGCACAGATCTCACTCTTGGTTGGGATGTGAAAGGATAGCTTTGGGCAGTAGACTTTGTATCGAAGCACAGGCAGCCTATCTGTGTCAGCGTTAAACTACAGCTGCTGTTTTCTGTCCTGCCAACCGCACAAATCCAGCATAAAATCCCTTTCACCTATGTCCTGGTATCTGAGCTAGCCCAGGCTTGAGCTCCAGCAGTGATTCGGCGAGTTTGGCATCTATAAACACGGATGAATGCATCTTGGGCATCCACTTTGGGTGACTGGGATCTGCAGTGCCATCCTTGGTTTAAGAGTGCACAAGGAAATAAAGTAAAGGGCTGATTTCTGAGAAGCAGAGGAGGAGGGCTGGAAATCCAAGCTTTGTCCTTAAAAGGCTCTGGCTCTCATGGACTGTAGCTCACCTTCATCCATGCTGTGGCCAGCTATCCACTGTGATGAAATCATAAAGCATGTTGTTTTTTTTGGGGAGCTGGGAAAGCTTTCTGTGTTAGAGACCCATAATTACATGATTTTATGTTCCTATCTTATATACCTTCAATTTATACAACTTCAATTAATAACTTTTGGAGGTGATATCAGCGAGTTCTTAAGAAGGCTTTGAGTACTGTCAGACTGTTGGATCAGAGACAGGTTTGATGGGAAATAATCAGTTTGAGCTACTGAGGTAAGATGGGGTGGGTGAGAATGGATTGCAGGGTTGATGGTGTTAGCTGTCATCAGCAAGTTGGGGAATTAGGAGAAAGCATACAAGCGTTTGTATATTTTTTCAGTCATTGTTATCATTGCACTGGAATAGAAAATGGCCAGTGTTTTCTTCAGGGCTGTTGTAAAAGGGAAATTAAAAAGACTACAGCAGGTTCTTTTACAGAGAAGAGTGTTGAGATGGCAGGAAAGAGCTGCCTGTGACCTGGCTGAGGATGAAGTAGAGTTACAGCCCCTCAAGGGAGACGGGGGAATAAAGGTTTGGTCATAGGTTTATCCAGAGAGACACTTCCCTGTACACCTGGGAACAGCCCTGACAGCTTAGCTGGCTGATACCAGTGCAGCGTAATGGGCTCATGCTTTCATTCCCAAGGAATTTAAATTCCACTCAAGTTTTAGTTCCAATCAACGCCATAATTTGAAGCAGCCTAAACTGGTTATTTTATAGTACAGATTCACATATTTGATTTAGATTATTATTTAAAGTTTAATGTATCTGATTTAGTCTCTCACAGTATAAGCCAACATTTGAAATAGGACATGGTTCAAGGAGAAGCTTGTAGGTCCTAGTCAGTCATGGCTCAGGTATCTGTTCTTAGGCCTGTTAAATACTACTTCATCCCTCTGACTGATGAAGGCATTTTGGACTTTGCCTTAGACCTATGTTCTCTTTTCCTCTCCAGTGTTTATTTGTTCCTCTAAGCTTTCTACTTTTAATATTTTTTTTTTCTGTTGTGTAAGTCAGCTTTTCCCAAATCCTGGATTTGTGGGGAGGGGCAGACATGTAGAGCTGGCTGTGTATCTGGCTTGACAAAAAGGAAAAATGAAAACAGTTCAATTGGGAAATAAAAGTAATGAATGTTTGGGCAGTTCTTTTTCTTTTCCAGTTCAGGGGGAAATCCAACATGGAATAATATTCAGTAACCACACTATTCCCTATTGCTTCCCATATTGCTTATGTAGAGATTTAAAGGGAAATCCCAAAGAATGAAGGGATATGAGAAAAGTATGAAGCAGGATAATTTTATTTTTCTCTGTAATCTTAGGTCTGTTAAAACATCCACCACACCGGGGCAGCAGTCAGCAAGCGTAGGTTGTCTGAGCTCATCTCCAGTGTTGAATGTTTGGCATTCTGGAGGAGATCAGCAATTGATTTTGATTGTCTCTGTGGTTTCTTTTGAAGCACACTCGTCTTCTGATCTGGATTAACTAGCAGTTGCTGACTGGGTCGGTGTGCATGAAGAGGGGAAAAGATAAAGAAATGTGTGTACCAGCTGATGCTCCTGTCAGCATCTCTGTCTCCAGTGTTCTCATACAGGTTGTGAGAAGCATTTTATGGATTTGCACATGGCAAATTAGCCATGTCTACTTATCTGCCAACGGAAGCTTTATGTTTTAAGTTCTCCTATTTCCTCCTCCTTTGGATTGCTGATGTACAAAAGATAATTTTCTCACCGTAACCTGTGGTTAGAAGGGGGCTTACAGGCACTACAGGCTAGATTCATTTTCACTCCCCCAAGGTTCATATTGAATGTAAAATCCCTCTCTTGGTGACAGCTGTGAGCTCTTGTGCCATTGACTCTCCAGAGTACATGGTAGGAACCTGGTAGACAGTTAATGCACTGCAGGCTCCAGAGGCTCCTCCCATTGCTTTTGCTCTTCATCAAGTCCCAAACCTCACTGAGAATGGGCCAGAGTGTCTGTGTGTATAATTTCATTTTGGTTTTAAATGGTGTTAGCATTCTGATAGCCTAACTGATAAAGCGTTGGGGGTTTTTTGAGATTTATCAATTATTTTGATCTTTTAAAGAACTGATTTTAATGGACTAAAGGAAACTTTGAGTCCAAAAAATAAACAACCAACAACAGAAAATTCAGCTCGTCACAGTGTAGTAGATGCCTTAATACAAGAATGACTTCTGTAATATTATTTAAATGACTTAAAATAAATGAGTGCATGAGGAAAGCAAAAGTCTCAGGTGAAGTATTTTTCAACCTGTGCATTCTGGCTTAATCATGCCTATCCATGCTCTTGAGGAGGCTGCTGGGATTTACATGTGAATTGAGGGAGTTCATTATGTACCTAATGACTCTTTCAGGTTTGGTCCTTATATTTTAAAGCAGTTGTTATCCTCTGTAGATCTATGGCGTTGATTTAAACTATTGTGTGACAAATCCCATTAAGGTGATGAGTTTGTTATAATCTGTAATAAATCCTTTTGGAAACGCTGTGATTATCCCTGATGTTCTCTCAGCCGATAGATGGTATCATGCAGTGAAAGTAAATTAGTCTGATGAGGGAGGGAAAATGAGTAAGAATCTGAGAGTCACATGTACAGTAAAACATGCTTGGGGTGTCTGAGGAAGCTAAGGAAGAAATACAAGTATCTTTTGAATGAGAACATTCCGTCAAGGCTATTAATTACCAGAGGGAAAGTCACTTCTTTTTGCTGTTTTGGAAAGGCAGCTCTAGATGTGCTCCTGGTTTTAGTCCCTGTGCACATTCTACTGATGAGGATGGCAGTGTGCGTCACTGGCCTGAAACACTCACCTACAGTCCAGGCCCTGCATGTTGAGAAGATGGACAATTGAGTATCAGCATATAAAGAAATCCTGATTTTTGTACAAACACATTGTGTATGTGGCAAGGAGCCAGTAAAAAATCTGATCTAGGAGAACTGGAGCATCTGGCTACAACATTATTGAGAAAAATGCAGTGCAAACATGGAAAAAATGTAGTTATATAGATAAATTAATTAATCTCTGCGTGTCTTGGTAAGAGGCCCAAAATTGTAATAAATCTTGGAGCTTTTTCAAGATGGAAATTCTTTTGAACTGTCAGCTTGTATGTATGTCTGACAAAACCTATAATTAGATTGAGTAGGTTCTGGCTTCACGATGTTGGGAATTCACAGTGGTTTCAGTAGACTGAGGATGGAATAAGTGTTCTATTGAAGTCAATAAAATATGGATATGAACATTAGCAGGGTTAGTATTTTATCTAAAAAGTATGTAACAGAATTGGCTACTGGTGGCTGGTTCTCTGTATTAAAATTAATTTAAATATTATATTATTGTTTAAATGACTTGAAAATTTTGTATTAAGTATGGATGGGTTATCCATTCCTGTTTTGTCTTCCTAAAATAATTACACGGAGAATGTTTTCTCCAAAAAACCAAGTCCAGTGTCTACATACATTGTCATTATCTTCCATCTGTACATTATTTGCAGGTAAAATACATGTATATGTATGTGTATGCATTTTAAGTACAGGTCTCCTGCTCAACTTCTAACCTTCAGCTCCATAGTTTAGGGTGCATGTCCCTGAACTATTTGCCCAAATATTTTATTGTTACAGGCCTACCAACATATCAACCTGCTTTGTTGTGTGTGTGTCAAACCCTTCAACACTATGTTTTAGTAAAGCTGCTTTGAGTGGTCCTCATTGCTTTAAAGCCAGAAGTGTCAGCAAACTGCAGGTACATTCCAATGTCCAAAGTATTTATTCTTTCTGCTAAATCCTAGAATCCTGGAATGGCTTGGATTGGAAAGGATCACCTCGTTCCACCCCCTGCCATGGGTGGGGGGACCTTCTAATAGGCCAGGTTGCTCAGAGTCTTGTACAAGATGGCCTTCAGCACTTCCAGGGATAGGGCATCCTGCAGGTTTTTTTTGGTTTTGTTTGTTTGTTTGTGGTTTTGGTTTTGTTTGTTTGCTTGCTTTTGTTTTTTGTTTGTTTGTTTGTTTGTTTGTGTTTTTTTGTGTTTTTTCCCCAGTGAAAATAAATCAGACAGAAGAATGTCTCTGCCATGGAAAGATTATACAACATTTTAGTCTTTAATTTTCTCCTGCTTTAAGTGTTAATTGGTGATCTCCGGACTGTCTGATGAGCAATGGACAGGGCACAGAAGAGTCATTGTACTGTATGTTTTTCTTTTCCCTTTGAATTTTATGTATTGGACGCAGGGCTGCATGTAGAAGGGTGGAGGTTAATGTGTGTTTTCCAGGTTGGCAGTGGGTTAAAGATGGGAGTGGGAGAGAAGAGTGAGGAAAGGCTGAAAAGGTGCATGAATGGTTTAATGTAATTTTTAAGGCTGAGTCGTGAAGGGAAAGGCTGTTGTTCCTGTAATTTGCCAATTAATCGTTATCATTGTTCAGAGATTTACCAGCAGTAGGTGGGGAACGCCAAATAATGAAAACATATCCTCTTGAAATAATTTCTAGTAGGCCTCTGGCCAAAGCCATCTACCCAGCTGCTGTTACACCCCTTCACTGGGTGCTCTGGAGCTGGGAAATCCTGTAGAAACTTGCGTTGTGCAGAGAAGTATTCCACAGTTTGGATGGTCCTAAGGTCGAAGCAAAGGCTGCTATTTAATCCAGTAAAAGAATATCCCCACTGAATGTCCTGCTGTTCATTGTATTGTTCCTAAATGTCTTTGAAATAGATCCAAAGCTCCAGAAAATTCCTCTGTTGGGTTCTATTGGGGTTTTTGAGGACTTTGTCAGAAGATCTTTACTGTCTATTTTTGAAATTTGGTGTCTCTTACCACTGATGTATTTTATTTAATTTTGTTATTAGATTTTCCTTTTGACAAGGCAGCAGTTCTGTGCCTGGGGCTCTCTAGGTGTTTTCATAGCTTGCTTTCTCCAGCATAACTCAGCAGATACCAGCAACTTTTATTACAGCTAGTCCTTTTTTAAAAACAGTATTAGGTTTGTGTGTATTAGAGTGTATTTTGCTAAACAAACCCTCCAGGATTCTGTGCATATTGAAGTGATGCTAAATATTGATAATTTAGGAGGAGCTGTCATTCTGTTGTATTGTTATACTGTAGCTTCTTAAGAAGAAAAAAAAAATTCTTGACTATCTTCACAATATTTAGTCAGGCATTTTCCTTCCTAATTTAAGGAGGCAATATTCTTCATGTACTCTCTCTCAATCTCTCTCTCAGCTTCTCACTTTCTCTCTCACATAGAGAGAGAATTCCTATGGCATTTGATTTAATTCCTATAGCATTCTATTTGCAATTAATGGGTAGGTCCTAGAGAAAGAAATGGCCAAATTACCAGAACAGTAGGCAGCACTTTCTCAAGATTATTTATTTTTCCCCAATTTGCTCTGACTATTGTAGCAGATTCTTAAGCCATCTGAGCAAAAATTTCCATGTCCTTTGAGAGGAGGAGGCAAGGTATTGGGAGAAAAGCTGATCTGTCATAGAAGATTCCTGTTTGGAAGCCTTTAAAATATGGAGATTTACTTTTACTCATCAGGCTTTCAATTTCTCAATTGAAAACTCCCAAACTGACCTCTGAGTGTTTCAAAACCAATCTCAAAATGCTTACCCTAAATTTCCAAGCATCTTCCAGCCTGCCCCAAGGAAGGACAGGTGTTTCATGGCCATTGCTGGCTAGGAAAAGATTCTTGCCACTCAATCCTTGTTTGTGTTGCTGCTAATTCCCAGCAACCCTCACCCCACTCAAGGCTGACTGGTGTGCTGAGGATGCTTCTTACAGCAGTGAGCTGATGGGAGCACCTCCTTAATGGGGGGTTATTTCCTTTGGTGCTATTGTGTTTTATTAGAAGACTTCAGGTAATCTGAAATGCAAAAACATGGTCCATTAGGTAAATGGTGAGTTTGTGACCTTTGTGTCTCTTGGTTCTCCACTGTTATTTATTCCAGTCATGTTAATAGGTTTGTGGGGCTTTACTCTCTGAGTTGCATTTGAAAATTTTCATGTTAATAAATTTGCCTTGAGTGTGAGGACAAACCCTAGGAATTCAGGTGCTCACTTATTTCCAGGTTTAGTGTGATCGTTATGAGTCTTGCTCATGGAAAAATTATTGTTAGTCTTTACAACTTCCAAAATTTTTGGACTCGTAAGTGTGAGTCTGTGGATTGTCTCTTGATATTTATCCATTCATTTTTAAAGAAGCACTTCCTTCTTTTTTTTTTCTTTTTTTTTTTTTCCCACCTGTCCTTAAAACGTAACCATGCAGTACTAGTTGCAGGCAGCTTGAACACATCCCTGTTTTAAGTTAGATAATAAATGTGATGGTCTATTTGCTTGTGTAAATACGGATCTGGTAACTCAGCAGCTGTGGGAATTACGAATTCTGAGAAATATTTCTTTGCATGTTTTAAGGGATTTTAGAACCTCTGATAAATACTGGTCTTAACATTTGTTCATGGAAAAAGGGTTTTTTAGGCTCTAGGATGAAGCCATGTATTAGATAGTAGCATAGTGTGTAGTATATCATAGGGTGGGAATTCTAGATATATGGGTTTTTAGGATGGCAAGCAGGGAAGACAAGATGGAGAAGACCATGTGATTTCTGGGTTTCTTCTTTCTTCTTCTCTTCCCCATTTTCTGCTGTGAAGGTGGCATGTTCTGGTTGGTTTAGAATAGAGTCTAACTTTCTAGAAAAGGTGATATGTATTGGAGATTTTGTATAAATATTGCTTACGTGGGTTTTGATATAAAAATACACACCACCCTGTGTGGGTGGGGTTTTGTGCCTTGGACTGACCTGCAGTGCAGAGCTCTGCTGGTCAGGAGAAAGAATGTTAGAGATAAGAAAGAATTAACAATAAATGAGAAAGAGACAGAAGAGATGGCTCATGACCAGTTCTTCAACCTCTGGCTGGGGAGAAAAAAACTTTTTACATTCTCGGGTTTCTCAGTGCAGTCGTGGTGAAAAACAGAGAGAAAAAAATATTTTTATAAAACCTGAGAAGCAGCCTTCAGCAGCAGCAGGGGGACAGATGGTCCTCCAGGGATGACTTGTGTCGTGTGAGGTTCTCCACCTCATGGGTTGAGGCTCATCCTGGGCCTTGGCTGCTGGAGACTCTGCCTTGTTCTGTGAGTCAGCTGCTGGGTGCTGTTCTTGGCTGTGATTCAGCTGGGGTGAAACCCCCCAGGGAATAAATATTGCTTGGGAGAGCAGAGAGCTCTTGGAGACCTATGAGATGTGACAGCATTCTGCTTAGCTGATAAATTGCAGTGTAGCAGGAAGGATGCTACAATGAGTATTGATTTCTTTTGTGCATAGAACTCATTTTGCTCCAACTTGTGAATTGCCTCCATGAGCTGACAATCCATTAAGGATCACTTTGTGTGTCTCTTCCTTCATTATTGCTTCTTTTACTGCTTTCTGCTTTACTGCCTTTAAAATACATTGTCAAGGCAAAAATAAAATAGGTACAGGAGGAACTCTAATAGGAGTGAAGCAATTTGGCTCATGGTAAATTACTTTATTGCAAACAATATTTTACTAGGGGACAATCTACAAAGACAATTTCAAGGAGCTAAGCATATTATATTAAAATTATTTTAGAGTAGGGTAACTCACCTAATGATTGTAATTTTGTGTCATGAAATGTCCCTTTCATTGTAAGGTTTTTGGTTTTTTTTCCTAAGTCTGAAGCCCTAAAATGCCAGTTTTATGTGGGCATAATTTAGTCTTGTCCATTCTACATGGCCAGTTGGTGCCTCATATTATGATTATGTGCCAATGATACCTTCACAGATGCAGTGCTTGACTTTTTTCATGGACTGGAGGGCTGTTGCTTTTTATTCAGAGTAAACAGGGAAGCAGTATATTCCTCTACATTAATTTTTTGCTACTTCAAATAGTAAACAGGAAAGTTGTATGTTCTTCTACATTAATTTTTTTGCTATTTCAAGGAAGTAGACGTGTTTTGTGACACAAATGCATTAATAGTAAAATCATATTTATTTGCTTGAAACTGTGGTATTTTCCTTGGTCATGTAACCACATTGATTAGATTTTGTTGTTATATAAGGGGTTGGAATTAAGGATGTCCAGATAAGGCTATCAAATGTAGGACTAAATTAAAAGGACCAGTCAGTACATTGTGCTCCATTATGGAAGAAAGTGTATTATTTTTGTCACCAAGATAATTTTTTAACATATAATAACTTCCCATGTGCATTTGTTTTGTGTCCTTTTTGGGCTGTTTTGTTTGGTATTAGGCAAGTCTTATCCTCCCCTAGGTCTCCTTCTGTTACCAGTGTCCTAAGCTCAGGGATGGATGCTGCCTCTCTGCAGATTGATTTGTGGTCCAGTGGTGGACAACTCCACTGAGAAGCTGGACTCTGCATTTTTAGGAAACAGATGCTGCTCTTCAAAGCTGCTTTAAAAAACCCAGAACTGACATGTCCTGTGGCTATTAAAATTTAGTTTTATATAGTTAGTTACACAAAGAGGGTGGCTTTCACATTACAGGATTTTCCTGTTTTTCTGGTTTTGTCCCTTGGTCTGATTCATCTGCCTCCTGCAGCTGCTGGCAGGTCCTGAGTTCTCCTGCCAGGAACCTTGGCCTCTGCTCCTGCCAGGAGTTCTCTGGTCAGCAGTGACCTCATTAATGGCATCTCCTGGCCCTCAGTGCAGCACTGCTCAGTGATTTCTACCCCAGAGTGGCTCCAAGTACATTAGGCTAAGTTATTTAGTTCAACTGCTTGGCCAGTCTCTTGATTCTTCTTCTTTCCCTCACATCTTTTCCTCCTTACACTGAAGATTTTAGCATGGGCTGATCTGTATCTTCCTAATGCCTCTTGTTAGTGACCTGAGGAGTTATGTTCTATTCTCTGTTAAAAAAAAAATAGTCACTATTTAAAAAAAAAAACCAAACCAGTAACTGAAGTCAATAAGACCATTTGGAAACCTGACTGTGTCTTGGTTTGCTTGGAAGACCATGGCAATGGTACAGAGGTAAAGTGAATGTTTGCTTTCCTTGAATCACATGGTGGTGTGGGGTGCACTGCAGGCCTTCAGCCCCATCTCAGGAGAGGAGAAAAGAATGAATTAGAAAAGGATTTCCAAGGTGAGAGTTTCTGGAATAGACTTCAGTCTGCCTTTCCAGTGTGTCATACAGATTAATTTGGGATTATTAGTAGATGTATCAGTGAACAAAGTTGGTAACCCCTCCTCCAGGTGCACATGCCAAATCAGGAAAGTTTTAGTTTGGTAAATTAGTTCTAGTGCAAATAATTTCCCAACTTCTTTACTAAGGTCTTTTTTTGTATGCTCTCCTGCTGATAGGAATAAACATTGTAACTACTGGACTGTGCAAGTGGCTCTAACTATACCTGCATGGATCCTTTGAAAACATTTTTTAAAAATACCTGGAAGACAGCTTGGATGCTGTCCATAAACTCAGCAGCATATTTTTTGGTCTATATTTACATTGACCTGACTTTATTGTCTGGATTTCAGTCAGTTTTGGTTTTCCTTTATAACAACTTTTTGTTCCCTATTTTTTTTTATTTGTACTAATGTGAAGAGCATTTTTATTTTGGGATTTTTTAGGCTTTGGTTGTTTTTTGGTTTTTTTCTTTGGTTTGTGGGGGGATTTGACATATATTGGTGTGTACTACTACAGCATTCACTTTTTTTTATTTGTTTAGGGTCAAATCCTTGGCCATGTACATGGAGCATCAAGAGACACAGAAATAAGAGGTTTGTGCCATTTCTGCATCCCATTGAGTGTCAGGGGGGCTGGAGGCACCTGCTCTGTGCTCAGATCCCATGTCAGCAGACACCTCTTTAATCCATTCTCCTCCCTTCTTGTGGTCACTCAGGCAGTCAGCTGGGATTGGAGTGGGCTGTAATTTGCTTGCAGTCCTCTGGAGACTTCTGTGGAGGATGGTTATGGAGCAGCAGCTTGTTCTCTTTCCCTGTCTGCATCTCCCCTCAGCCTGGACCCTCTGGTGTTCTCCCCTGACCTGTTGGATGCCGTGGGCCAAACCACAGTCACTCCTGTGGCATCATTGCTGAGCTCAGAGCTGTTGAAGTCAGTTTTCACTGCTGTTCTCCTGCTGGTGTGTGTTAACTGTGGTAGTTCTTGCTGTGTAATTGTGTGTACGTCTTTGGTAACAAACCAGCAGCAGCTCCTTTGGTGTTACTCCTCTGGGGTACTGGATAATCTCAATATCCCCATTGTGAACCAAATGAAGTTAAAACTGAGCACTGGTTTTGTGCTGAAGTCATAAAACTGGCAGATAGATTGGAAGACTGGCCTTGTGGTTTAAAATATGGGATAGCTTGAATTTGATACATGCAGTACACAACCGTTTTAAATAAAAATTAAGAAGTGTGAGCTCCACATGTGAGTATAAAAATTCTACAGTAAGCATAACGCCCCCCACCCCCCCCCAAAAAAAAAAAAAAAAGTCTGTGACGTGGAATGTCTGTTGCAAGATGCTCAGCAAAATGTAGCTGTCCAGCTTAGTTTTGCCAAAGTATGTAGCAATAAGAAAAGCAGTAGTAGTGTATTTCTTCATAATGAATGAGAGCTTTCTCAAATCAAAAAGGCAAACTGAACCTTGTGAGGCCTTTCAGTGGGCTCTTACAAGACATATCCAGAAGCTGATGAAGCAGTGGTGGGCAGAATAGAAAAAAAAGTCTTATTTCAATTGAAAAATTCTTTTATCTTTTGTACTTACCACTTGTCATGCAGGAAATCTCCCCATGCCTTTTCTATTTGTACTGATGTGCTGGGTACTATTGTTTCTGGTTTTGTTTGTGCAGAAGTAGTTTTAATATTCAAAACTTTAGTATGCTATCAGTTTAGTTCAGCAGTACTTGTGGTTTTCTCCTAATGCCATGGCTGATTGTTAGACCAGTGCCTCAGCCAAAATCAACATATTTTCATAAAATCTGTTATAGTTTATGTTTTAGAGGCTCAAACCTGGTAACTCCTCAAACTCTTAGGTTAGTTCTTCTGCATTCAGTGCATTAGTGTAATAGTTTCTCTGTCAGATAATTAATTAAAAAAAACTCTTTAGAAGTGTTTTTTCCACAAAGCCATTCTTCTCCCAATTTCTGCTGTTACCAGCTATAAGGTTACAAGGATTATGCAATGAGAACAAATTACTGATGAAGTATTTGATGAAGTATTTTTTTTCTTACAGACATTAAACCTCCTGTAAGTTTGGGATTGGCTACTTTTGTTTTTAATATCCCTTTGCCTAAAGGAAAGTCACTGCTGAAAGAGAAAAGGAAAATAATTTTAGTACCATGCTTGGATGAAGCAGGTCTGCTTTTTGATTTATATTTATTGGAAATTTTTCTGAGTGTTAGCTTGTCCTTACAATTGCTAACAGGCTCTTTCTAAGCTGGGATACACTTTGATGTCTGAACGTGCCAGTGAGTTGGACATATAAAACCACCACGTGTGGTATTTTGTGACACTTGTGAAAAGGTTTAGGAGAAAGATCACCACAGCAGTTTGTTCTGTACAAAACTAAACCCAACACAAAGCAGTGAATTTCCCCAGGCTGAGCTTCGTACACACAGCAGATAAGAAACAATGTGGGCTTGAACTCCACAATTCCCATCACAAAATGAAAGTGGGAGGTCTGAAAGGAGCGGAGAAATCATATAAATAAAACCTTTTCAAGGGGAAAAGTACTAATTTCCATAATGGAAAGGACACAGCGGATGTTTGCAAGGTGAGGCAGGTAATGTGTGTCACTGTGTGAACCTGGTGCTTGGCCAAGGCATGAGGGTGCCCAGGGCAGAGGAAGGCAAATACCTGAAGCTGTGTACACCGGGTCCAGCCAGAACAATCTCCTTGGTCCCTGTGTTTAGAGTGTGCCCTGGGATGCAGCCTGGCAGCAGATGGCTGGGACAGGATGTTCTCTGTCACCATCCAGCTGTGGCCTGACTATTTCAGGGACCATTGACACATTTCTGTAAAATTCCTTTAAATTCCCCTGGGGAAGTTTGGATCTGTTATATTTATTTTTGTGAGGTGTGCTGTTTGAGCTGCGTCTAGCCAGTTTGAATAAATAAAATTGTTAGCACAAAATGCACCCACTAATCCAATTCGAGTTTTTATTTAGTTTGCCTTGAATTCAAGTTTTGTTACTACTAAGCTTATTGCCTTAATTCAGTTTTATACACCAGTAATTCAAAATACTTTGAAGTATAAATTTCCTTTATAGTGTCATGATACTGAGAAGGAATGCAAGAAATTTATAACTAAGAAAAACTTGAAAGAATATGAAAACAATAAAAAGGGCAGATGAATTTTAGGAAGAAGTTATGTAAGCAACTTTCAGTAACACTGCTATAAAATATTTAACTCTTTGAACCATGGTAATTTGGACTGATTTAACTGTACAGCAGCTAAGTTAATGGAAGTTAATCTTATATTTTTGAAGTATTTACAGTGAAATATTTGCCCTTTGTTCTGAAGTTCTGAATTTTTTGGGGCTACATAGATAATTAAATCCCTTTTACCGATATGTCAGTTTACTCTATGAGTGAGGATTGAAAGTTGGGAATTAAGAAAATATTCAACTTTACTTGTTCGTAGCTGTGAAAGCCTTGTCAACAGAATACATCTATAATAGTTGTAATGCTGATTCCATGGTAAGATGCTACTAAACTTACCAGGTCTTTTAAGCTTTATTACTCAGCCTTTGAATTAAAATGTGTAGTTTTATTTAGGTTTTATTCTGATATCCTTCTGGTAGCAGTTTTTAAGGTGACAGATCCATGTGGGGACTGTGTTGATGTAGCCCGGAAAGAAAGAACATGCAAATATTTGAGGAGAACCCTGGGGCTTTTGGCCAGGTGAGGCTGATTTGTGTGCTTCAGTGAGGGTGTTGGCTTTGATTTCTGTGTCTTAGTGATTTAACCTGGGTGTAGGAGATGTGAATGCACCTCATGATTTTATCTTTGACCTTGAACAGGGAAGTAAAAAAAAAAAAATAAATTTAGTTGTGAACACAATTAGTTACTATCAACCCCCCTGAGTTACTTGCAGCTTCAGTTATCTGTAGTGTAAAAACCAACCAACCAACCAAAACAAAAAAAGAGAAAAACATTTATTTATTTTATTTTTATTTATTTTATTTTTATTTATTTTACGTATTTTTTTTTGTTATATACATCCTTGGGAAACTCAACTCTCTGTGGCCCACTGATTCCACACTGTGGAATGGGACCACAACTTTTGTCTATTGACTTAAGGAGCTAGACCTGCTGACTGTACTAAATACAACAGTGCAGTGGTAATACTTGCATAGTTGAGTTATGTGTATTAAAAAATATTAGATATACTGTAAAGTAAATTAAAAGTTTTATAACTACTTTTGGTCAACCAAAAGACAGCCTTAATCTGAAATATGACTTCTGTTAGTTTTCACATTCTGAACATCTATCACAAAAAAAATCTGTGTGATTGCACATAAATATATACTGATAAGCACGATGCATTTTTATTCCCCTCTCTAATCATTTTTATTTCAAAGCTTTAAATCTATTTACAAATTAAAAATAAATGTGCTAAATTTATCTTAAAAACAGGACTTGAATCGTAAGCATCTGAAAAATGATCCCTTTTGAGTGGAAATGAGCTGTGATGTAGACAGCTGTCATTGCTTTGGCTGTAAATTTATTTTCCTAGCCTGGCACTGAGTTTACTGTGGAGAATATGCTGTCATGGAGGAGTTTCTTCTGGGCAGTCTGAGTAGAAGCTTCCATTTCTGGAACCTGTTCCGCACCATCCCACCTCCTGGCTGCCCTTGCTGTGGTGGCCAGGTTGCGCACTGCAGGCAAGAGGTGCCATTCACCCTGCTCTGCAAATTCTTCATTCTTGTGTGCCCCTCTCCTGCTCTTCCCCCTCAGGCTCTCCCATACAGCCCCTGGGCAGCAGGGCTGTCTTCCCTTGCCCATCCTGCTGTTCCAGGTGTGCCCCTTGACCAAGGAGGGGGCTGGCCCTGGGAGCTGCTGTAAAAGCAGTCAGGGTTCACAGGGATAAGGTTCACAAGTTGTGGTAAATCTGCTGGGTTTCTGTGAAGCTGTAGAGCTGATGAAAGTTCAGATAACCATACTGGGTAAATGTGTGTGTGTCAGTAAGGCTTTTTTCTTCGTGGACCTTGGAGAAGTTTGAAATGTCAATTTTTCCCTTTTTCCCAAATGATTTTTTTGAAAGATAGCTTTGATGAGCCTGTTGGGGGTGGGAATTAGGGATTTTGATGTTTTCAAAATGTTTATGTGTTGCAAAGCAGCTGATACAATTCTTTATAGTGAACTGCTCTTTCTTCCCAAGGTGTGTTTCCCTCTTCAGTACTAGATAACCCACTTCCAACCTGGACAAACTCATTTTCCACTAATATATCCAGACCTGCAGCTCCGTTGCATATAATCCATTGGATGTATGGACTATATATCTCATAGATCTCAGTGAGATGCTGGAGTTGTCTGATGGCAGCAGTGTTTCTCCAGAAAGAGTCACTCACAAAGGAGGACAGGGCTAGGTAGTCATGGGAGACAGGAAGGTGCTTTGCCATGTTTTGTGAAATTATTTTTAAATCAAATGATTTAGTTCTTCTTGTACGCATTTCCGATCAGTAGAAAGAAGATGAAAAATTGTGGTTTGGGTTATGTGATAGATCTTTAGAGTGTTCATTTTCTGCCGGAAGACTTGACTGATCGAGAAGTCATCAATAGCTTTGCTATACCTCCTAAGGGAGAATCTGGATTTGAATCAATTATCCCTTAGGCACATTGCCTTGACAGTTTTAGTTTGTATTTAGCCAAATCTTCTGATCTTTCATCTCGGGCTGTGGCTTTCAGTGAAACGATTGTATTGATAAAAGAATACAAAATTTACTTACCAAAGGTGGTTGTAGACCCTTGTTCAAGCAGCCCGTTTACTGAATTTACTGACGAACAAAATCCTTGATAGAATATTTTGCAAGGTTTACAGCACCTTGTCAATAATGAATAGCCTTCCCAACAAGTATTTAAGTTCTAATGAAACAACCCCCCAAAAATATTAATTAATAAGTTATAGAGCTGTGTTTTCACAGTTTTAATCTGTTTGCCTTTGGTTTTAGATAAAGACTCCCTGCTGGTTTGGGGTTGTTCTGTTCTGCTTGAGATAATCATCAAATAGTGGCTAATTCAATACAATGATCAATTCAGTTGCAGATTAGTGTAGCATTCAGCAATAAAAATAAATATCCCAAAACTGTACATACCCAAAGTAGTGTTTAATTCTAATACAAATTACACTGGATGTTTTACAAATTTGCATGGCTTGTTTGCAGTCTCACAGTCAAACTGAGATAATGAGATCTAAACACCAGGATTTAGGCTTAGGCACAAATAACTCAGTGTCTCTAAAGGCTTTAGGCTGCCTTACTTTAACATATGCAGCTCTTAAATTTTGTGACTTCAATCCCTGATAAACTGGATTTTTAAAGTATGAAAAAAGCTTATCATGAAAGAAAGAACACTCAGTTTATTGTTCCAGGTAAAGTCTTTTGGAGGTGATTACTGTCTCACGAAAACATTGTGTTCAGTACTCTTGTGGCACAGGCATCTGTCACTCAAACAGATGTCACCCCATATATGTGAAAAAAACTTTTTTTCCCCATTCTCTGTGGATATGTGAAGCCTTCAGGTTGATATACTCAGTGACATTTGTTTAAGTGACAGATGTTCACGTCTAGTAGCCCTCAATGGGGAGGTGACCTTGTTGTCTTAGTGGGAGTTCTGTGTCGAGTACTGTAATTATTTGTATGCAGAGAATATGTGCCTTTGATGAGGGCTGAAATTCCTAAGGATCTTTTTACACTCCAGGCTGCTGTGCGTAATGGAGAGGCAAGGAATTAGGCAGCAAAGTTTCAGCATTTGGTTCTCACCTGCCCTAAATAGAACAAGATTAACTCAATGAACCCTGTAGATGTAAAAAAACCACAGAACACCACAGTTGTAGAGAATGAGTGCTATAAAAGCAGGCCCAAGACTCAATTTTTTGCACTTGTGCTTTTCTCCTGAATGGTCTAAATGTTATGATCAGTCTGAAGTGGAGGATTCATTTGCTGAGGAATCTCAATAAGTGCATGTACAGAGACTGCAGGCAGGAGGCTTTTGGTCTGAAGAAATGAAATGTCCAAGCATTTCTGATCGGTTTTAACTCCTAATGCCTGGTACTGTCCTCACCAGACAGGTGTTTAAGCATTGTTTGGACACAGCACAGTCTAGGAAAGGTGATGGTAGCTTTTTTAGCATGCTGGATTCTTCTTGAATTCGCTCTTGGATGAGCACATTCACTCAGGGGAAGATTACAGTTCAGATGGTTCCATCTTCACTGCAGTTGTCTTTGGTAATCATATCAATTTCTATGCATACATTCTGAATTTAATATTTGTTATTTGTCATTAAGATATGCTGAGTCTCCAAAATTTTCTCTTTGGACAGGCAATCTCTACTTAACCCTTCCTCTTGGGGCATGACTCATCTTCATTCAGTTTCCCAAGTGATTTATTTCTGCCTCCCTTCAGCCCCTTTATTTTCTAGCTACTTTTAAACCTGTACCTAAAAAGTTCTGTGACTAGCAGTCCTAGAACATACCTGCCTGTGGTCTCAAACCTGCCACCTCAGGCTTCCAACTGGATTTCATGCTTACTAATTTTTCATAGTGGAGGAAACTAAACATTCATTTCCCTTTCACCTTCTTTATCCCATTTCATAATATGCAAATCCTAGAGAAGATACCCACATATATTTGGGATTACTGAGACAGGTTTTCAATTTAAAATTCAGAGGCAGTGCCTTGAACACCTTGATCTTTATATATGAGCTTCTTGCAGCTGTTATTCCCAAGTTTCTGTGAAACGTCTAAACCTTCTGGTTTATGTTTGGCAATGACATTTATTTTGGTTTCATCAGGAGTTTTGCAGTTGAATTGTGAGTGCAGTACTGGGGTCAATATAACTCTGGCTTATTCCTTGTGTCCAGCAAGGAACTTTGGCTCTTCCTTCCAGGGATTGCATTGAGTCAGGGAGAATCCTGGGTTTGGTGATAGGCCAGGTGAATGACTGCAGCAAGAATTCAGTGACTGAGGGATGGGTGCCTAAAGCATAAAAGCAAACAGAATTTTTAATTAAAAAAGAAGGTCAACAAACATCTGTGTAGGAATATGCTTGTATTTACTATCTGAATATGTACAAAAATGTGGTAGTCATGACTGCCATAAGAAGATTACACTTCCAAGGGGTAAAAAATGAAAATCAATGTTTAAGCATCTGTGTCTGGGTCCCCAAATAAGCTTTTTTTGTTCATTTGTTTGGTTAGTGTTTTGCTTATTTATTTGTGTAGCTTTTTTTCTGCATTTTTTCTTTCATTTTTATGCTGCTGGACTTCATACCTCTGAGCTTTAATTTCTTGTCAGCAAACTGGGATTAACAGAACACCTCTGAGGAATGAAGTGAAGGTTAATGTGTTAACATTAAGCACTATAGAAAAGCTATTGAGAAAATTAATAACACACTGCTCAGCTCTCAGTTTGCATTGTGTGCAGTTCCAGATCTGGTTTCCTTCCCTTTTTGCAGCAGCTCACTTGAAGTCTGGGTTACAAGTCTCAGACTGTTTGCACATAAAATTTTGACTACAAAAGGTTTTGTTAACTTAACAAAACAGTTTTCTTAAGTGACATTTTAGCCAGTTTGATTTGTTTTTTTTTTTTTTTTTTTTTAATGAACAGTTCATAGGCTCCAACATTGTGGTGTTACACTAATCTGGTGGGAGTTGACCACAGAGTCCAACTTATCTCTTGTCTATGTGTTTTTCATACTGATTCTTCTGCTATTTAAGGCATAAAAATTAATTTAGTATATTAAGCTCTCCTAATGTCTGTTTTAATTATATCCTTGTTTGTAGATTACACAGAGGAGCTTCCTAAAGAGACAAACAAACTCCCAAACCTTTTTTAGTAACAAGACTGTTGTTTCAGAAAAGTTTATTGGCTTGGAGATGCGAAGTTTCTTTTGGCATTCTTGAGGAATTTTCCCCCCTCCCCAAGGGTAAACCATTAAGAAAAGAATTAAAAAAACTAAAAGTAAAACCAAGTTTCTCTATATTTATTAGGAATTCTTAAGAAGTTTTGCCATATAAGCTTCCTCACAGTTTTCTAAAATTGAATTGAAAGTGAGTAAATCTTTTATCATGAGAACCAAAATTATTAAAACTAGTCTGAAAATAGACTGCTGGCACAACAGATTTTGAAGATACAGATTTTTGATAGCTCCAGTATTTTCTTAAGGTATGTTTTCAGTGCATTTCAATGACAAAAATGAAGCATATGGTGTAACCTCAACACTCTTTTAAAAGACTTTTAAAGTTTTTTGATGGATCCTTATCCTTTTAGTTATGACTGCATTTGTCAAGCATATTTTAATGAATTTTCCTCACTACAAGAAAAGTATTCGTTAGTGAGCAGCAAATTTTTGTATTAGCAGGGAAATTGGTTATTTTTTCATATTCTTGCATATTTTAAGTTACTGCAGGGACCTGCTCTGTGTAGAAGTCTGTGTATACATTTCAACCCAACTCTCAGGGGAGCATTTTTATCTTTCAGCTGGGTGTATGCTCATTGCATGAGTCATCAGCCAGGTGCTGAGTTTTTTGACTGTTGTAAATGTATCCAGTTATTTGATTTCTAGTAAGAGAGAGAAAAGCAACCTCTGTCCTTCTGTACAACTTCACTGAGAGAGAAAATGTAATTGACAACTGAAAACCTTTGATATGGTTCTGCTACTCAAGTTCTCTACTTTTCTAGACAGCCTGACCTCCTTATTTTCCATCTCTTGCTTCTTTTCCTTTACAGAAGGACAATATCTGCATTTTCAAAGCATCTTTTGCCTTAATTTTCTGTCTGTGTGTTTATTGTTCCCTGGCTTATTTTGATATAATGCTGCCTCTAACATTGTTATGTTGGAAACATCTTTCTATTAACTCAGAGAAGACTGGCATTACAAGGCATCAGAAAGCCTTCATATAAACAACCTGTTTGAACTTGATCCTGTTCCATGTTTGGTGTTTGGCTGTGTTTCTACACCTTTTCTGGATTTGATACATTTAAGTACGAGGATCTTGATACGAATATGCCAGGTGTTTGAAAGCTGTTTTTCATGACAGACGACTGTGCAGAGCCCCAAGAATTTTCAAAGCTTCTGTGGATGTTAACATCAAGATGTAAATGCTGATAGCAATGATGGTAAGACAGTTCACAGGAAGAAGATTGCTTGCAGTGTGTTGTCTAGAGGTTTGATTCTGCTAGGTTTTTAATGATCTGTATATGATTGAACATTTGTATGTTTTAGTTTCTTGTACTTCACATATGGATTTCTGGTTTAGCTACAGGCTTTTTTACATGTAGGAATGAAAGTAGAAGGTACAGTGCAGATAATCCACCAAAAAGACATGTCTAAGTTGCCTAGAATGTTTTTTTATCTTCAAAGGTTAAATCCCTGAGCTGTGTGTGTCAGCCCCTGGCCAGAGCTATGTGGCCCTGTGGGAAGAGGAAGGATATTATTGTTTGTTGGCACATAAGTCCCAAACCTTCAAAATAACCATCCTCAGCAGTGGCCCGACCAGCAGAACCAGGGCAGTGACTGTCCCCTTGTACTTGGCACTTCTGAGGCTGCACATCCCAAATTCCATGTTCAAGTCTGGGCTCCTCTGGAGAAAGACACTGAGGGGCTGGAGTGTGTCCAGGAAGGGAATGGATCTGGGGAAGGCTCTGGAGCACCAGGAGTGGCTGAGGGAGCTGGGAAAGTGGCTCAGCCTGGAGAACAGGAGGCTCTGGGGGGAACTTCTTGCTTTCTGTCACTCCCTGACAGGAGGGTGGAGGCAGGTGGGTGCCAGTCTCTTCTCCCAAGCAAAAAGTGACATAGTGAGAGGAAATGAGCTCTGGTTGTGTCTGGAGAGGGTTGTTATTAGGAAAATCTACTTCTCCAAAAGGATTGTCAAGCAGTGGAACATAAAAATGGTGAAGTCAACATCCCTGGAGGGCCTTAAAAGAAGCAGCTGTGGCCCCTGGGGACATGGGTTAGTGATGGACTTGTCAGAGTTAGGTTATTAATTGGACTCGATGATCTTAGACGTCTTTTCCAACCTAAATAACTTTATGATATTTTCTGAAAATGGTTCTCTTTTCCATCAAATATTTGTATTTGGATATTTTTCAAATGGTACTAAAACCTTTTGGGAAGATGCCATTTGTTCACTCTTGTAATTTTTAATTTCTTCCCATTTTCTCTTAACACAGCATGACTTTTCAAATCTGACTCCCCTCCCCCAGCTATGACCAGCTGTGACAAATTATTTTTCATCAGCCTATGTGGCTTTTGGCAGACCTTTTCTGCAGTCAGTGTATCCAAGGGGATTGCTGCTACATCTGTCATGGGATTGAACAGCTCATGGCATACACGAGTACCTCTTAGGGCATTATTTTTTTCCCTTTGAATGCCAATAAAGATCTCTGTGATGATTTTAAGATGTGTTTGAGCCTTTAACAGTATCACAAGCAATGCCAAGGTGACTGTTTTACCACTCACCCTGACAAAACCGACTGCAAACATTTCCCAAGTTACTGCTTCAAGCTGCTACCAGTGCAGTATCTCTGGTGGGTGCTCTTGGTGTGGAATGATTACAAATATGGTAGCATTATATGGTGTAAATTGGTAATGTAATGTGGAAATTCAGGGTATAAAAATGTACCCCTAATCACACGCTGTAGTGTGCTGCCTTCAGGATGAAGAATGATGCAGGGTCTCAAAAAGGTGTACACCCTGAACATCTCAGCTTTCCTGCATGCATCCTGTCCTTCTGCTCGTTGTGCTCACTCAGACTTGGGGGAGCTCCTCAAACTTCTCCCCCAGTAAAGGTCTTGCCATGTAACTTTTGCTGTGAGTGTCTCGCATCCATTTTCCTGGAAGCTTGAGGAGCAGTTCCAGTTTTGAGAGCCTTTTTGGGGTCACCCACTATCAGTGTCTGGCAAGTGCTGGATGCTGTGGCTAGGATGGAATCCTTACAGCCCCCCTGAGTGTTCTGCTGGGTGCTGTCAGAGCCCTTTCTGTCACACAGGCAGTGCCAGCTCCTCTCCTAAGGGGGAGATGGGCACTGCATCTGGAAAGGGGGCACAGAGCTCCAGGGAGACAGCCCTGAGTCAGTTGCACGTAGCAAAACCCTCTTCACCATCATCCTCTGTACACAGGCTCAAATTATCCTGCTTTGCTGCTAAATCCCATTCGCTTGAAAACCTCAGTGCGGGAGTGGTGAAAGTAGATTAGGATAATTATTAACCGTGAGTCCTCTGTCCACCTTTCTTCCTCATCTGGAAGAAATTATCCCCTGCTTAAGTTCAAGTGTGTTAATTGCTTTGCAGCATAACAAGCTCTTAATCTTCAGGCTTCTAAAGAAGTGTCCTCTTGTGCCTTCAGATTTTCATCATCTTTAGGCTACTTTGTCTGCTTTGCGTTGCTTAAAAAAAAAAAAAATTAAACTCTTGCCAATCTATCACAATAAAGCTTCAGAAAAAATTCATTATAGGCTTTTTGTAGGTGACTCGTGAAATAAATATTTACTGAGGGCTGTTCCATTTTAGTGCACTGCGGGTGCTACTTTGAAATTCAGTCTTTGGGTATGGGAATATTGCAGTTCTTTACACAGATAACTTTAACGAGGTACCAACATTTCCTCTCTAAAATACCTTTTCTGACCTTTCCAACTCCCATTTGCTTTGCAGCCTGCACACATATATATTTCTATATTATTTAATATTTATATAGGTAATCTTCTAAAATTCAAGATATCTACTGCAGGCTGTCATGCCAGATAGCACTTAGAATATCAGGAAAATAAATGATTATACTCCAGTAATTACTGGGATGTGTTCTTAATCTTCTAGATTAGGAGAACAGATTGTGACCATTGACTTTACGTGGCCCTCAGGCCCAGCCATCTAACACAGCCAGCATGCCCAGGGGTGGGTCTGGTGTGAAATGCTGCAGTGTAAAATCTGGTGTTAGTGTCTTCCTCCAAGTGCTGCACTGAGCCTTGGCAGTGTCTTCTTGGGACACCATCAGGAATTCAGCTTGTCCAGTATGTTAACTTCCATTCGGTGCTGGAGCTGGAATTCAACACCAGTTTAGTTTAGCAACATGGCATCACATTATCTGTGCATTTGCTACTGGTTTGGGCAAGTGTGCTAGAGTCCTTAAAAAATAAGTGCATTGTATTTTGATGTGCTTTTTTTATCAGCAGTAAGTACAGAAATTACATTTAAAGATAACATTTCTGTAAACTGACATAATTCGTGAAACTCACGGTCAATTAAATGTTCCAAGCCTATTGTTTGTAAGATGTTGAGCCAAATTTCTCGTGGTGCTTTGAATTAGAGATGTCTAGTTGTGTTTAAGCCTGGGAAGAGCATTCATTCTGCTGGGACATGCTGAGCCAGCCTACAGCTGTGTTTCTAGGCTGGGCTGTAAACACTGCAGTGTGTTTTACTGCTGCCTGCCAGGGTGTGAGGGCCGTGCTGGGGCAAGGCAGGCTGTTAGTCTGCATCTCTCACAACCCTGGGTCTGACTCTACTGGAACCTGTCTTAGGATTGCTTTAACGATCCAGTAGTTAAATAACAAAATATATCATTTGTGATGGGGAGGGATTAAAGGAGTTAATGGCTGTGTTTGCTTTCAGAGGCATGTGTGCCTTCCATCAAAATAAATTAGTCTCTCAGGCTTCTGAGGAGAGTATTAGACCTAACATCTTAATATATTCTAAAGCTGTGTGTCTGAGAGAAGTGAATTAAAGGATTTTAAATTTCTAATTACTTGAGATGTAATTAATTTCCTTCTTTTTCTTAAATAAAGTTAGATGAGAAAGTGTGGTTTAAAAAGGCAGAGAGGATGTGAAGAGGAATAACTGTTATCCTGTGAGATCTGCTGCAAAGCACCGAATTAATTTTATTTTGTGCATGGCAGATAGTCATAGCAGGACTTTGTAGATACTGAGTCAGTACTTCATTTCTGTTTGAGAAACTTTTTTTTTTTTTTTTTTTTTTTGCTTTTATGAGGCATGTAACATCCTGAGGACCAGCACCTTGGCCTTACAGAGGGTACCAGGAAAGCTCTGTCCCAGGTGCAAGCCAGCTGCTACCTGAGCCCCCTGTGCCTGCAGGGAGGTGAAATTCTGCAGCAGAAATGACTCCTGACAGTGCAACTAACACCAGAAAGAATTATTCTGAGTTGCCCTCTCTGTAAGGTTATAGCTCATGACATCTGACAGGGGTTTTGTGGCAGCCCTCAAGATTTATCAGTGCTACCTGATCTCCCCTTTATAGCCTGCAGTAAATTTAAGGAATTCACAGCTTCTGACTTCTGTCTGCATTACTGGCACCAAATGTCAGTTTTACTGAATCTCTCAGAGATGTGTTTAACTACGCACAGTTCGGTGAGGAGTCCACCCAACCATCACCTCTGCTTTGACCAATTAAGAGCACTCTAAAACTAATGAATATAAATGTTGTAAGAAGAGATGCTGCATTGCCTTTAGATATTCTCAGAACACTGTCAGTATTATCTCTGGATTGCAGAGTAGCTCAGTGCTGACTAAGGGCTGGAAACCCTTAGCTGCTGCACTCTGCTGCCGCAGTAGTAATTGAAGATCTGTCTGCTAGGATGTGTCTTCCACATCTCAGTGCTTTGTTTTTGGAAAAAGGAAGGTAAATGAAACTTGATTATGGGGACTGGGTAAATTTTCCAGCAGTAGCTTGACATTAAAACAAAGCCTAGTCATAAAGTCTTTTACCCTGAAACATTAAAAGAATGTGCTCAAATTAAGGTGAATTTCTTCCACATTTTTGTGCCAAGAGCATTAACTGTGCCCAGGCACCCAGAAAGTGGAGGTTAGCAGAATCAGATTTGCAGCACAGCCTTTCCTATCATCCTGAAGTACAAAAGCCTCTTTCTTCCCATGGCTCTGGATGCTCAGGAAAATCCACGCTGATCACAGATGAGATTCTTTCACAAACCCAGGCTGTTTTCATCAGCATCCTCATGCACAGGGAGGCACAGCTGCTGGGTGAGATTGTGGCTTTCAGCCCTAAGACAAATAAACCCTGACTATTGCCAGCACATTCCAGGCCAGTCATACCTGCAGTGACCTCAGAGCTCTGCGTGTGGGGCTCAGGCTTTCAGTGTCTGTGTCCTGGTGGAGGCTGCTTGTGCAGAAGCACTCCTTCCCAGCCCTTGCTCAGGCACAGCACTGAGGCAGGATTGCAATCAGTCATTCTTTAGTCAGGTCGTCAGCAGTACATTGCTCTGTTGGAATTAGGGGCCAAGATGTTGATTGAATTCTTCCTTGTCATTTTTCTGTTCTCTTTAGTATTCTTTTACAAATAAGTTTTTTTTCGCCTCCATCTTACCACCTTTATGTGGCATCATTAGAGAATTAGCAGTACAAGATATCTTCAGAGAATTAGCTGCTGATACCAATGAGCATGTGGGAGTTGCACATAAAATGTGCTTTTTTGGGTGTCTTTTGGTTTTGTTTTTTTCTGTTGCTTTCATTTTTTAACAAAAATCTCATGTGATGGCACAAAGCTCATCTTAACACCAGGGTAAAGTCCTTGTAAAGGTTCAATTGCCAACCTAAACTGCAAAATAATTAAAGTTATCCACTGAAAGAAATTTAATACATTTCTGCTTTGAAGTGGATAGTTTAGCAAAACCAGTTTGCAAAACTTAGTTTGCAAAACCAGTTTTACACAGCTCTCAGAACCTTTTCTGCTGTGGCTTTCCATAAGATTTCCTCTGTCCAAAGCATTAGCAGGAAAAATATGCATTTGGGAAAAAAATGGAAAGCATTGGGGAAATTAAATAGTAGTCTACAACAGAAACTAAATGATACTTTTCTACTTTTTATACTATTTGCTGTTTGTTGGTTTTCAGTTGTCTTACCTGGTATTCAGATGGATTCACATATACAGAGCCTGTACATCAGGAATGACAGGATGCTTCTTGCTCCAAACTCATTCTTTGGGAAACAACTGATCCAAAAGAAAGTGTTCTGCTGTACTGAAATGGAGATTTCTAACTGGCGTTCTGTACTATAATATTTATTTTCTCCCCAGGATATTCAGCTCTTATTTCTTGCTAAAGACTTTTCTCCTTTCAAAAATCCTTCCTCTTACTTGTGTTTATGCTGCTGTCCACAGCTACTGGGAAACAAGCTGTTTGGAAACTGGAATAACGCAAGGTTAATCTCCACTGTTTTCCAGCATCTCAGTCAGTGTCAGTGACAGCATTTATAACCGGCTCCCTGAGAAAGAGCTAAAGCTTTAAAGAAGTGAGGATGAAAGTGTAACATACCAAACTAATGAATGTTGCATAATGGAGGGGTTTTTTTCCCCCCCTCTTTGCAATGCTACATCTGCAATCTCAGCTCGCTCCAGCAAAATGGCAAAAAGGAAAATGTCCATTTAACAACCTTCCTGCCACCACAAATCTGTATTTGGAAGCATTTCCTTACACAGTATGAAGTGGTAGAAAAATTGTCAGAGGTGTTTAGGTCAATATGTCCTCTGCTGGGTTGAATAATGATTCATCCTGAGAGGAACTGCACTAGCAGGCTGAGAACCTAGCCAGAAGATCTTGCTGCTTCTGGGCATAAAAAGTGTTAACTTATATTTTGGAATAAGGAGTCATTTTGTCTGAAAGGACTGGAATTGGGTAGGTTTATCCACAGCCTGGTGCTTCAGTGCTGTGCTCCACAAAGCATCCATTCCACAGTGTGGCCAGGAGCTGTGGCAGTGGTTTGCCTCTGCAGAGGAGGCACCAAGATTAAACCCCAGGGTAAAGGTGGTCAGCAGCAGGAACAGCACCACAGACACTGATTTTATGCTGCATTCTCCTCTGTTTGTCTGTCACACGAGGGGGGCCTGACATCTTCAATGTCACAGATAGGCAGAGTGAGGCTCTCAGAGCAGGAGCTCAATGAGGCAGAGGAGTGCTTGACTGATTCCTTATGAAGCACAGACACCTGGAGCTTTAGGGTCAGGTCCCCTCCAGGAGAAAGAGCAAAGATGATCCAAAGCCTCTCACATCCTGCTGCATCATGTGAGCAGAGACAGCCGGGGTTTGTGACACCTGAGATGTGATTGTGTACCAAAATGCCTCCTGGCATGAGTCTTCTTGGTGAGAAGGGCAGAGGGGAGTCAAATTTGATACTTCTTAAATGGTATTGGGATAATAGAGCAAAGAAGTTGTGCACTGCTACCAGGACTAAATAATAGTTGAATAATTGTGCCTGGAGAGCAAACCTGAGGCGCCTGGGAGGTATTATTGATGGAAGCTGGGTAGTGGTTTTTAACACTTGCAGGTGGTTGGTTGTAATTCCCATTTGATCTCCTTCTTTGTGCAGAGTCAGCATTAGTTTCTCAGAACAGCAACAAAAACTAAAGCTGAATGACACATTGTAGAAAAAAAACCCTAGTTACTGCCAAATTCACCCTCATGAGCTGAATGATCAACATATTTGTAACCTGGGGCATATCAAAAGCCCAGATGCTGGCATTAGTACCTATCACTATGTGTCTCCATGCATTGGCCTTCCTTATATATGTAGATATATGTATTAAATATCTCACAGCCTGTGTATAGTTTTTAGTTGCTAGCTATAAAACTCCCCCCCCCCCCAACAGTTATTTTATTAAACAGCTGAACCCTTGGTATATGATGGACTAATTAAGATGAAGAATTAGGAACCTCACTACGGAGAAAGGTAAAATTGCTTTGTCCTTTGTGATTCAGAAATAGAAGTGGAATCAGAAAACTCCAGTTCTGGGCTGTCATGTGATTTGCCTGGGTGGAGGGGCAGATGCAAGTGGAATTAAGGAGAACCATGTAACAGGGCTGAAAAGGGGACATTAGACAAAGACTGCAGAGCCTACCATGGCAGAAAGCAGATGAATGCTATAAAGGACTCAAGAAATGTTGAGAAAAACATTTCCAGTGCAGAAATGCTGTAAGCCCTTGAGTCTGTTATTTCTCAGGGAACTATTCCAAGCGATCCAGTGCAGCCAAAGAGAGGCTGCTAACCGTGCACTTGACCTTGCAAACCAGAGATTGAGCCAATTGTTAAGTGCCTGAAGTAACCAGAAGGGAAGGAGGCTTGATGGAGGGATGGCTCCTCCAAGAGTCAGTGTAGAGAGAAGTGAAGCTGTTGATGATCCACGCTGCTGCTGCACTGTGAGGTAACTTCAGCCCACTCAACACTGAGCTCGTGTGGATGAGGTGTGGTGAGCTGGTCTGAGGTGCCACAGGAGGGCCATTTTAATTTTTATCCTTTAAAAACAGTGCAAGTCCTGAGTCCTGATATGCTTCAAGTAAAGCATCAGATGGCAGAATCTGCCCTGCAGGTTTTGCACAGTCAGACACTCCATAAATCCAGTTCCTGGAGGATGTGTTCACAGTACATTGTAGGAGGAGATAGAGTATAACCAACGCCCATGCAAAACATAGTTCTGTATTCTGAATGGTTTTGGTAGTTTTACTTTATTTTGGAAAGACACTGGCTGTGGCTGGATATATATAAATTACTGAATTGCACTGCCAGTCTTCTGATGAATTATTAGTGTGAATGAAAAATTTACCACTGGTATAATTTTGTGCAATATTGCATTTTATTGGTAACATCATTAACATTCTTAGAGTTGCTTGAAGACCTCTATCCAAAGTTTTTATCCTCTTTAGAAAAAGGGCAGTTAATTCCTTTGTGCTCACTGAAGAAGGGACATCTGCAAATTATAGCTCTGGTACATAATTGCATGTTTTGAGTAGCGTACTGAATGTGAGTAGAAATACAAACTGTGTAGTGATAAATATATCATCCAAGTCCTGCAAAATAAGCAGACTTTTGTTATTGCCTTCTTAATTGCAAAGAGCATAATTGAACTATTTCTTCTGTACAAGTTTTTCAGTTCTCTTTGTAGATTGAAGTGAAATTTGAGGGCAGAAAATACCCCAGCATCAGGTTTCTTCTTTTGCCCAGAAACAGTTACCACCAAAGTGCTTCTTGCTCATCTACATCCTTCAAAACTAAAATCACAAGCATTATTGCAACACTGGTGGTAGCTTTTAGGGATTGCAGAGTTTTGTAAGCCTGGGTGTTTTTTTTGTAAGCCTGGAATGAATTTCAATAGAATGTTAACATAGATGTTTGTATTGATAGGTTTATATCGCTCCCTATTGCTAAAATACCTGTGGAAAATTCTTAAATTAGAAATAAAATTAATTGCAAAACACTTGATAGCTGAAAGTGCAATTAAAACTATTCAGATTTTAGTGCTTCTGTGTTACTGTCTGCATATACACAGCACACCTAAGGATGCTGCACGTTGCGCTTTTGCTAGAACTGTGAGAATATGGGGGTGGTGCATTTGTTTGTAAGGACATGGCAATATTAAAAAGCAAGCTTTACTTTTTAACTCCTCTATTTTGAACTCAAAACACAAGAGGTTTGAAACTTGGCTTTCCTTGAATTATTTATGATGTGGAACTGCTAGACTGTGTGTGTTAAAAGTAAGTGATAAGCCAGAACAAAAATGGCTGTGGTGTCGCCTTGTCAGCACATCTGCATTTCTAACGATTAGGCAGAATATGATAACAGACTAAAGATTGTTTAATTCTTTGAGAATTCCTTCTCTTCATCTACATTACATTTCTGGAGCTGGTATCCATGGCAATTCACAAGGATGATTTAGGAGCTGGGCTTGTAAAGGTCTATGAGAGTTCTTATTCTAATGTACTTAACAACATTACTTTGTGAGTTCATTTATTGATGTGAACTGTTGCCAGCAGTGTATTTCAAATTTCCCCCCACTATTGCTCATAGAATTTTCAGTTCTGTGTATTTTGGGTCCATTTTTATAAGTCTGAAATACAAATGCATCTGGATTACACCTGAGTGTTTTGACAGCTTAGAACAAAACAGGAATTGGGGTTTAGGTGAGCTGTAATGGCTAAAGATGGTGATTTTAACTCTTACTGATCTTTTAGTTATGGAGGATCAGTTTATAAAGTTTGATAAATTTACTCATAACAATATTTAATTTCTGAGAATCTTCAAAGTCATATGTACTAAATCTTGTCTGAGAAAGGGAAAGGATCACATAGGACAAATACTTCCTAATGATATTTGAATTTCAGGCACCTGAGGAGCTAAGAGCCATTGTGTGAGCCAAAACCAAGGATTGTTTTACTAAGTCATTTCCCCAAGACTGTCTTTTCTTAAAAAGGGATTTATTTGTCTTTTGCTTGGAAGTGTTATGAGCTTCTGTGCTGTTGTAACATATTTCTGAGACATTCCTTTATATATATATAATGATATTTTGGCTTGATCAATAGGTCTGTGTTGCTGTGAAGTTATATTTATTCTCTATTTGAATTTTCATTAGGTAGAGGAAATAAAAGTTGTTTCTCTCTTTCCATTATTCTCTCAGCCAGGGGGTTATTCCTTCATCTCCCCTTTCTTGAATTCCAGGCTCTCTTGGGAGCTCGTCTTACGATTTAGCAGCCTGAGTGAAATAAATAAATGTCAGAACTGAGCTTGTTAACTTTGTTACTTGATAGGAAATTTTAAAGAAAATTTGTGATTTCTACTTTGGTTATTATATTTGGTACTTTTAAAATACATGAAATATTTAAGTTAGTTATTTTAAGCTATTGGCAGAGTTTTATTGTGGTCTAAGCTTGATTGGCAAATTTAATATTGAAATTCTTAGACACAATAGAAGGAAGAGTATTTCTGGAATGCCATAGGTCCTAGTACTTCGGCTTTTGTAATCCATAGAAATTGTGTTGGTGTGCATGGAATTTGGTCCAGATGGATTGTATACCTTAGGATATTTTTTATATATTGTGAAATAGATTTTCTTGAGGAACTTCGTTGCAAGCCCAGCAAACTCATTCAGTTTAAATTCTTCCATCAGATCTAGGGAGACTAGGATTTGCCTTCTAACCAAAGAATACAACACTCTATCACGTTTTTTCTCTCCCGTTTTCTGTATACATTTTTTTGACTTCTCTGTTTTCATAGTCTGTCGCAGTCTGTTGCACTCACTTAACATCCTTACGTCACAGACTGTAAATCTCAACTGAATTTTCTCCTCAGAGAAGCTAATGGATGACATTTTGATTGTAAGTACTTAGCTGTTAGTTAAAAATAGTTGGATTCATTCTGGAATTTCCAGTTATGGAACTGTTTTTAAAAAAAAGAAACGCACACAAATTGTTTCTTTTGGAAGCTGATCAGTCCTGGAAGTGAATCACAGGATGGCTGAGATTGGCAGGGACTTGGTGCAATCCTCCCTTGGCCTGCCGGCTGTCATGCAGCCCAGGGTCCTGGCAGCCACCTTGGCTGTGAGGACAGGCTTGGTGACCACCAGATCCCAGGGTTTTCCTTTTGGCAAGTCATAAGGATTTTCCCATTACCTCTTGTCTAGACCTTATATTAGAGCATACCCAGTGCTCTGCTCGCTGTAGTCAACAGGAAGCAAGAACAGCCCTCATATACTCAAACGGAGGGGAATAAAGGTTTTGGAAGTAAGGATGCATCATCCTGAACCTCTGGGGAGTGACACAGCCTGCAGAGATCTCGGAGTTCTCTGGAGTCAGCTGATGTGAGCATTGCTTGCTCAGCTTCTAAGCAAAGGTTCTTTAGGAATTGCGCCGTTTGGCAAAGGTAAGAGAACAAAGAGGGATGTTGATAAAAGAAGATTGGATTTGTGGAGATCTTTCCTGCTGCTGTTAGATGTGGTGGGCCAGTAAGTAATCTTAATGCTTACAGTATGAAACTTAGCATGGCTTGGTGACATCTGCCTTTTCTATTAAATTATTTGAGTGACGTGGCTTGTACAGGTTAGCAAACCATTAACCTTCCCCTTTATTGAACACAAGTTGGTTTTTGTTAGAGTGTATTGAGCTATAAGATATTTTGCAGGCATAATTGATTAATCTAAATATTTAGTTGGCTGTATTTTGCTATGTTTTGGTGTGTTTTGACAGTTAAGCTTTGCATTTATTTTTTCAGTGCTGTACTATAAAAGAAATCTCACTTTTGTGAATAAATACTTCATTGATTTCCAAGTCATGCAGATTTTCTTGGCTTCTGAAAACGAAGCATTTTTCTTTATTGCATTTTCATTGATTCTTTTAATGTTTTTGTAGTTACTTTTTTTTTTTCTAATATATCACATAGTACAAAGCACTTCCAACTTTAAAAGTAGCCCTGTGTTCCCTGAAAGTGCCTCTTTATGTAAATCCATGCTAAATGTTTAGGCTGGAAAAAACCCCCTAACTGTGGCCCCCTGCCTGAAAAATGATGAAAACTTTATGAAAAACTATACAGAAAATGTGCAAATGCTTTTCTTTATCTTATTTAAAAGATAATTTTGATAATGCTGCTGTGTTTGGAGAGCTCCTGTGTCAGTTGCAGCATCTCTGGTTGCTTTCAGGAGGAGCTTCTGACCTAAGTGTGCTGTGTTTCCATGCCAGTGAGTCTGGCACTGGGGTTTCCACTCAGAATGGCCATGACCCTTTGCTTTGGTGACATGATGAGGCCACACCAGTCCCACAGAGCTCCTGGAAAGTGTTTCCTTTCCAAGTCCTGAGTTGCAGTTCAGTCTCCCAGGACCCCTGGGTAGTACTGTAGCTTTATACTGCAGGCACCTGCTGCCCCAGCAGCAATAAACCATTCCATGTATCTGAGAGCCTCTCCTCCTTAGGTCTTGCTGCCTTACTCATAGGACTCTCGGGGAGGCATCCTGCAGCATCTGGGGTTCCTGAGCTTACCTGGTGCTGCAGGGTTAAAACTTCATGGGTTTTTGTCTTGAGATCAGTAAAAGTCTGAGTAGAAAGGAGACTTTCTCTTCCATAGCAAAAATTCTTTTTCACCACAAGCCAGACTTTACATATCTATTTGTGCATTCAGTTTAGCTCTGATTTCAGGTGGAGGCTTTATTCCTGTTAACCTATAATTTGCCTAAAATAATCCCTAATGCTGTCCAAATATGTGATTTTATTTAGGACTAATTAAAACATGATTAGGAGCTGATAGGTATGCTGAGAAAATGTGTATTTGTCACTTGTGGACTCAGCAGAATCATAAATCCATGTTTTTGCCACTTAGCATTAATATTACTCTACAGGCAATTTAGACATTGTGAAGCCATTCAAAACTGCTCTACTAGACTGACTTATTAAAAACATGTTATCTAATTCAACAGCTCATTGCTTTAAGCAAACCAGATGGTGTGGCACAGAGCTAAAAAAGAAACCCAAACCAATGAAAGATTAATTTTTTGGGCAGAGTTGGTTGTTTTATTACAAGAGATCTTTGGCAAGAAGGGAAGTATAGCTTTTATTTTCTGCTAATCAGAATAGTAATAAGTTTGTTGCAGTCGCTTTTGCGCTGCTTTGGTGAGTAGATGTAGAAGATCTCCAGCCTCTGTAGGAACTGGAGAGCTTACAAGAGTCTTGGAAAACAGATGTTGATGTGGGCTTTAATACATTCAGCCTGTGCCTTCCCCAGCTGTTGCATCCCTGTTGGAGGATGGAGAATGGAGAATAACCATAGCCCTGTCCTTAGGAGCTGTTATGGTGGTGATGGAATTTCCCAACCTGGTGTTAATGTGATAAACAGGGATATGCCTGGGACTAGAGCTGCATGTAGCCATTGTAATCCTTGCAGAAGGAATCAGAATTTAGCAGGAATGTGCCCAGTAAATGAGGAAGATCGTGCAGATACTGAACACTATAAAGCAGAATGAAAATACTGGGGAAGATGTTTGGATTATGGTGGTTGCTTTGAGGTTATTGGAGTCTGCACTAAGGATGAATTTGTGGGTTACTTTCTCCATAACTTATAAGCAATATGAATAACTTTGACATCTAAATACCATAGTGGTTTAATGTGCTGGAGGTCACAAAGTTTCTATTGTTCCACAGTTTCAAACGCTGAAGCTGTGATGTCTTCCAAAGGTATGTCATAGAATCACGAGTGGACTTAAAAGGGACTTGAAAACTTATCTCGTTCCATTTCCTCTGCCATGGGCAGGGAGGGACACCTTCCACTATCCCAGGTTGCTCCAAGCCCAATCCAACCTGGCCTTGGACAATTCCAGGGATGGCGTAGCCACAGCTTCCCTGGGCAACCTGTGCCAAGGCCTCACCACCCTCACAACCAAGAATTTCTTCCTAATACCTGACCTAAACCAACACTCTGTCAGTGTCAAGCCTTTCCCCCTTATCCTGCCACTACATGCCCGTGTAAAAGGTTCCTCTCCAGCTCTCTTGTAGCCCCTCTAGGCACTGGGAAGCTGGAGCATATGGTCACCCTGGAGCCTTCACTTCTCCAGGCTGAACAACCCTGACTTTCTCAGCCTTTCTGTATTACAGAGGTGCTCCATCCCTTTAAACACCTTTGTGGCCTCCTCTGGACTGGATCCAAGAGGTCCATGTTCTTCCTCTGCTGGGATCCCAGAGCTGGATGAAGCAGTGCAGGTGGGGTCTCACCAGAGCAGAGCAGAGGGGCAGAATCAGCCCCCTCAACCTGCTGGTCACAGCCCAGGACACAACTACTTGGGTCAGTTCCTGTGTCCTATTTAAATTTCTCTGGACCAAAAGACTGTGAAAGAGTAGTTCTCATTTATGGAAAAGAGTGGTGGCTGCTGTGGAATCCAGAAGTTTGTTTTGTAAACCTAGGCATGTACGTGTGAACAGCTCAGAGATTTTGGAGGAATCCATCCACATAACTCAGCAAGACTTAGCATGATGGCAGTGCAATAGTAGCAGGTTGTTAATCCTAAGCAATGACAGAAACATATGTGCATTCACAATGGACATTTTTAGTAAACTAAATCCATTTATCCACTGAGCCTTCTGGGAAGCATATCTGTGACCTGAGGACTGGGCTCGGTACACGTTTCACATTTATGATGTGGGTTTGTTTTGGTTTTTTTTTTGCTTGGCTGGTTTATTTTGAATGTTTGCTTTTCTTCCAGAAATGAGTAATTTCTCCTACGTCTGCTTTTTTGGAAGTATTTTTCTTGAAACTTTCTGTATCATTAGTAATATGTTTCTGGCTTCTTTTCCCTCAATTTACTCTCTTGAATGGCAAATGTTTGTTAAAGCTAATAATTGTCTGAATGTAAATAGGAAAATAAGAAACTAATCATAGCAAAACATATTTACATCTGTGGGCAGTGCCTCTGATTAATTAGAGTATTTTGAAGTAAGTTTTCATTATGTTCTCCCTAGAAAGGTGGCTGTGTACGTACAATCCCTCCTGGCTTCAAGTTACGGGAAGGGCCTTGACTGCCAGTATTGAAAGGCTGCTGCTCTTCCTTTGTAGTCCTTTACAATTTTCTCATTGGCTGTGTGAGTTGGACACCTAGTATTTGCTTTTACAGAATGGATAACCTGTTGTCATGAAAAATCGAATTTAAAACTATTAAGTAGATGTGAATGTTGTCCATGAAAATAACAATTAGACTGGAATCTTGCCAGCATCCCTCTCACAGGGTCTGAACCAGACACTTTTGATGGAAGAAACATACAGAAGCAAAAATTCATTTTATTATGGTCTTCAAAAGTCTGTTAGTGCTTTAGTGGGCTTTCTTGTAGTGCTTTTCTGGAAGGAGAAAGAAAATTATTACTCTCTGAAGTTGTTCAGCATTGTGGTTTTTGATGGGAAATTGGGGAGGTTAAAACACCAATCTTAGTCTGGAACCTTCACAGACATCTGTGTTTGTACATGCTCGTATCCCTTCAAATTGTTTCTGTCTGCCTCTAAAAATACTGCCACGTACTGTGTTTGTCTTGCAGAAATGAAATTTTCTCTAATGTCCAACATCATGAAAAATTTGATTAAATATCTTAGGATGGATTTGTCTTTCAAATGTTTGCTATCATTTTCAATTTTTATGACTTGTAACATCAGGCAGAGATATCACCTTCATTGTTTGTCTCTCTTTTTCTCCTCCTTTCCACTTCCATGTCTCTCCCCTCTTTTTTGTTTCCATTTCTGTCGTGGTATGATAAATATATCCATGCTCATTATTGGAGCTCTAATATGAGCAAGTGAGTATAAATTTCCCTTTGGCTGAGATTTTGGGTTGATTAACTTAGTCATAAAGGAAGGAGGCCAAATTGCCCTCTACGTTTCCTGGATGTCTGATGGGAGTGCAGTCATTATAGCATCATAATTATACTGCAGAAGAACATATTTTGTACTTTCTATATGAACCTGCATTGACAAAATCAGGACTGTGCTCTTCTTATCCTGTTTATGACCATATCACTCACATTTTCCCAAAAACAACAACAATAAGCAAAAAAAAAAAAAAAAAAAAAAAAAAAAAAAAAAATATCACATGGCTGTCTTGATCAGTGCTGCAGACTGCAGAGATGTGTGCAATTTGAAGAAAAAAAATGTCAGTATTATCAATAAAATTAAATAGGAGCTAACTTCTCTTGGCCAAGTGTGCTTCAAATTTGCCATCAGAAAGTGGCCCAGGGCTTCAAGACTCTGCAGTGTTAAAATTCCCTCTGTAAATCCAATCTGCTGGTTACTGCATTTCTGCCTTTCAGGTACCCATACGAGCTCCACTCCTGAATTTTTCTCAGGGCAGATTTGGCAACTTTAAGTTTCAGTGCTGAGCTGTGATAAATGTATCCTGCAGCCTTCACTGAAGACTGAGTGCTGTGCTTCTGCTCCCAGTGGGATAATGTCTGAAATATTTGGGAGTATCAGCTGGTGTTCTACATTTCCTTGCAGGCTTATACCTTGGGCTATGCTGTTGTCTACAGATGTTAGCCCTTGGACATGTTAGATTAAAAACATCACGTGAAAAACCTGAGAAGCTCAGAATTTAGTGCTGATAATTCAGGAATCAGTAGGGTCGTGAGGATAGCTGTGTTATTGCAGCTACAGGTTCCTGAGGCTGATAAGGTACACACATTGGGTTTTTCTAGGGATTTCATAGTTTTGCAAAACCTTCCTAATGGATTAGATTTGAAACCTGGACTGGGGGAATCTAGGATGTTAACAAGTTTCCCAATTTTATATTGAACTCATGTTCTTGCTTGGGCTAATTTAGAAGTCCATAGTTCATGTGGAATGGTTTGGATTGGAAGGGACCTCAAAGATGGTCTTGTTCCACCCCTGCCATGGGCAGAGACACCTTCTGCTATCCCAGGTTGCTCCAAGCCCCATCCAGCCTGGTCTTGGACACTTCCAGGGATGGGGCAGCCACAGCTTCTCTGGGCAGCTGTGTCAGGGCCTCATCACCTTCATAGGGAAGAACTTCTTCACACCTAATATAAACCTATCATCTTTCAGTTTAAAGCCATTCCCTCTTGTCCTGTCACTACCTGCCCTTGTAAAATGTCCCCTCTCCAGCTTTCTTGTAGGTCATCTTTAGATTTTGGAAGACTGATGTTTGGGGTTTTTTAAGTATTTGCCATTCCTGCATTCTAATGCACAAAAGGAAACTGTAAGGTTTTTTGCCACCTTCCTTTCCACATCCCAGAAAATCCCTGACATCCTCCTGAAGCTTTGAGGACTGCTTCAGGCAAATTTAATGGCTGTTACTTTATATATACAAATGTCTACTGGTATGTATTTGCAGACCTGTGCGTCTGCATCTGTAGGCACACTCTCACACTGTGATGTTGATGTTTCTTCTCTATAAACACATCTGCATTCATATGTAGTGTGACAGCACAGGCATGAATGTGTGTGTGTGTGTGTCTGCTTATATGCTCATGTGAATCCCTATTTCTGAAATGAAATATAAAGTCAGGATTCCCTTCTAAAAAAATAAAGTTCTTCTGGAAGTTTTGTAACTTGCCAAAAGATATGGAAGCTCAGATGCTAACTGTCTCAAAAAATTAACGGTCTGCATTTGTGGACCCTCTATTTTTGGACCTTTTGAAATTATTGCAGTATAAGGGAAATGAACAGTGTTTTTAGAAGCTTATGTGCCTTAAAAACATTCTATTAAGTTGCATTAAGTAGGTTATGCTTTTAAAATACAATTTTTGCCCTTTTAAAAAATTTTTATTTCATTCCTTGACTTCAAGAAGCCTTTCTTCAGACTCAGCAGTTGGTAACATTTAATTTTCTGTCATTTAATGTCTTTAGAGATGTGTTGACATTTCTGCTTTTCAGAATAGCATTTTTACTTCCTGTCATCATCCTGTGTGTTTTAAAGCACCATATTAACCTTTCTAGCACATTTAGGTGTTACACAAAAGACACTTTTTATGGAATACTATGCTACTTATTTAATAAGTAGTGCATATTGTATGAAAAAATTGTCTGAACACTAAAATTCAATCAAGACAACCATGGGTATATATATTAATAGTTTCAGGGTACAGCACATAATTTAAAGAAACTTTGGTTTGCCTTCAGGAAGAACTCTAAAAGCCAGTCTCCAAACTGAATACTCAGTGTTTGGTGCCCTTGAGTTCTCAGGGTTTTGTAAAGATTATGGTGTTGGGTTGAAAGAGACAGCAAACACCCAAAGGAAGTGATGGGAGAGAAGAAAAAAGTTCACGTGCAAGACTTCTCACCAAACACTAAATCCTGTCAGATGGCTCTGATGTGTGAGTGGTCAGAAACAGCAAGAGAATAGATTTACCTCAGGGCAGCACTTGTCCTAAAATGTTAGTAGCTGTGTGCTGGGTTTGTTGACCACAGAATATTCATTTGTTGCAGGGTCTCATGTGTTTTTATAGCTATTTAAAAGTACCAGAAATTGTCAAAGTATATTCAATCTCTGCTTACTCCCAAACATGTTACACAGTGTGAGTACAGACTTATCCATGAGGAATAGTTCCAGCTTTATGTGAGCATGTGCCGAAGTGATGGAAGGTACCTGGAGCTGATACACTCACACAGAGCTTTAGAGGCTGAAAGTGTTTGAGTATTGAAATCCTAGGTCAGGTCCCCAAAGCAGTGGCAGTGTAGCAGTTTTGTGCTGCTTTCAGCTGCAGATTCTTCGAGCAGAGGTGATGAGTTCCCATACTGAGGCACTGGGAGCAAGCTTCACTGCTCCAGGTTGCAGAGCAGATTTGGCTGGCAGCAGGTCAGATGGAAATTGCTGATGGAAATTCAGAGGAGACTTACCCTGTTGATGTCTTTCACTCTTTATATGAGGTCTTTTAAAGTTCCTGCATTTTTAATTTGTGGCAGCCAGCTGAGAATGCTAATGACACTATCTGATGGTGATCAGTGACTTTTTCACGTGTCCTTCTAATCATGACCTTATAGTGATTCATAAACTCCAAACACTACACTGGCTTTTAGTTCACCAGGCAGTTAATAGTCTAGTACATCCTGTGAATGAAAATCCAGCAATCAGCTTTTATTCCCATAATTGTATGACAAAAACAAAGTTAGCAATACAAGGGAAAGAGACTAGTGGAGGCACAGCGTTTGTTAGGCTAGAAAAATAATTAGCAGGATTTATTCTAAACTGAAAGCATAGCTGAGAAATATTTGGGAAACAATATGCAAAGTAGATGAATAAGGGATAAATGTGATTTTTAAAATGGATGTTCACAAGTTTTGACAAGCTAATGGTTCTGAACTCTGGTTCTTTATTCATGTCATATTGAGATAAGGTCAATCTTAAGGTGCATCTAGGCTGGATGGAGCTCTGAGAAACCTGGTCTAGTAAAAGCTGTCCCTGCCACAGGCCAGGGGTTTGGAACTAGATGGTCCTTAAGATGCTTTCCAACCCAAACCATTCCATGATTCTATGATAATTTCTTACATTGAAACTACAAGCTTACATTTTAATTTCTGTTCAGTAAGCAGAACTAGAAGTTTCTGTCCAAAATCCAGTGGTTATGGTCAGGAAAGAGCCTGACATTATGCACAACATTAATGTTTGTTGACATAAAATCCTATCCTTTGTATCATCTCATGGTCAGAATGATCCTATTTAACAAGTGGGTATCAGTCCAAGAAAGCAACTTGCTCTGAGTGCTTGCACCCTAGCTATTTCTGTTTCTAATCAGTGAAGGTCAGAGGCCCCTAATTCCACTTTTGTCCTGTTTCTTGATGCTGTTACATGGCTCAGAGGCATTTGTTCTCTGTGGGATAAAATCCATCTTCAGTTGATATCTACAGTCACATTCTGCAGTTGAGGAGAGATTTTGCCAGGATGTCACAGATGCTGGAGAAAGCAGATCACTGAGAAACTGAATATCAAAACTCCTCTGTGGCATACAGAAATGGGCTCTGGATTTTGTAATAATAGGTGTGACTGCAGGCTGCACACTAAGCTTTATTTTCAGGTCCCAGGTGGTTCTGAAAGCAAATGTCAGAGCCTTATTAAATGAGTTAACATTATTGTTAGGCAGAAAAAGACAAGTGGATTTTTTTTGTTTCTTAGGGGTGTTTTAAAGACTATTTTTTCCCCATGTGATTTCGCTTCCCAATCTGGACAGGTTGGCTTCCTTGTGGAAATTTTGCCCTCATTCTGTGTCAGTCTTTGTCCTGGTAGCAAGGGGAGAATGCAGTAAGAGGTGACATGGTTTTGGTGTGATGCAGTTTAGGAAAAGCTGCCTCAGAGACTGCTTTGCAGAGTCTGTTAAATGATCCAAGTACCTTGTGCACACACTTCATGGTGTCTGAATCAAAACTTGGGCTCTGGGGAGCATTGGTTTTGTCCTCAGATTGGTTTATTTTTAGAAAATATTGAGCTGTTCCAAGGCAATTGTAGATGCTCTCTGAACATTAGTCATGTTGGGGTGGCTCATGCTGCCATGGTAAATCCCTCCCCACATCCTGGCTAGTTTATGGGACAGGCTCTGCCTAGCTGGATACAAACCTTCAAATGCTGTGAATCTTCTTTCTTCAGAGCATGGTGGCTGGCAGGAGGCAAATAGGGGGGGGTCTGTTTGGTTTTTAAGAAATGAGGAAGGAGAATGAGAGAGCTTTGTGATTTTCCTACAATGAGTCCATGAAAAAAAACCCCTTCATTTTTCAAGAAATAAACAAATGTCAGGGGCTGTACATAGAAATGGTGGTTGAGAAAAGCCAATGAGCAGAGGCACTGTAATAAAGAATACAGCCTGGGAAAAGTAATTTTTGCAGTAATATACTGTGGGGGTTTTTTTGTATATCCACGCAGACACTGTATTGGAGAATTGCTGCCCTCTCAGAATTCCTGATTGAGACAAAGTCAGTGTTGGACACAGGACATTTTGTAAGTGGAGAGAAAAGAAGAGATATAATAATCCATATTCATGGCCATGAATATTCACGGCATTGAATTTTGTCATTTGTAAGATGGAAGTATCTCAAATATAACTGTAGCATCACTTTCATTGCTGAATGATGAATTTGATAAATTTCAATGGCTTGTACTGGATGTGGTTGACAGATTGGTTCTTTTTTGATTCATCAGTAAATACTGAGAAATTAAAAATTCACAATTTTGCTCCTAGAACATCAGGTCATTTTGAGGTTTCAGATACTAGTTAAAACCATTTGGTGCAGTGAACCAGCAGTCAGATTGTTGCTTTTAAACATCTGGGATACCTAGATGCTCTATGCTGTTGCAAATCCCTGATTTGTAGCTGAAAAAGGGGTTTCATGGCTCTTTTTTCTACCTTTCCATGACTAAAAGCTTGTATTTTTTCATTTGCATGTATAAACACATAGCACTTAAGAACAATGAAGCCCTTTTGTCAGGTGTGAAGGATAAAAACACAGTGAAAACTGGAAAATGTGATTGCATTCCAGAATGCTAAAAGCAGTGAAAATGGAAATCCTCAAATTCATTCAATCTGAAGCCATTCCAAATTATGCAAATCATGCTAATTTAAACACCATTGATATTTAGCATCAGTTATAAATAGAAATATTTTATATTTATTGATAGATGAAAAATGCCCCCTTTTTAATGAAGAATTATAATAAATATGTCTTCACTTTGTCTTGCAGTTGCTTAAAAGGATTGTGGAGAAGTTTCTCCTCTTTATTTTACTCTCTTCCTTTTAGATTTGTTGTTTCTTGTCTCCCTTAGCAGCTCTGTGGTTTTTCATTTTCTTGTGAGTATTAGTGCCTAACTGAAATCTAACTCACTGTAAGAGAAATCAAAGATTCCTAATAATTAAACTACTTCAGATTCAGATGCAAATTTGAACCAACATGCCGTAAAAAACTTTGAGTCTTACGAAATTTGTTTGAGGAGCACTTAATGTTTTTGTTTTGTGAATGCTGTAAGGCAGAAGGAAGGAAGCACATCTTGAAAAAGATGATGCAGGTATTTTGCCTTTATTTTCTTGCATGAATTTAGCCTATGGCCTAAAGGAGTTTAATTTGTCTCCTGGAAGAGGTATTGATGGATTACAGGATGTGCTAAACAAGACCAGAACAACTGAGAAGGAATTGAAGTGCCCAGTTTAGACCTGATAAAGGATGCAATAGGCCTATTGTAAAGTTAAACTTACTTTGTATTTGTCTTTTACAAGCACTGTTTATCTGTGTTTAATTAGGTAAGTTAATAACTTAGACCTCCTGGTATTTAGGGTACAGAGATAATAGTTTATAACCATTAATTTGTTAACTCCTCCCCAGTGCCAAACAATTAATCTTCAAATGTAGCCTGTTTATCAAATTTGGTGATAGGAACTTGGAATATAAACCTCATAATTTGAGACACGTAAATTTATGTATTTATTTAATCTGGGAAGAGTATTTTTCAGGGAGAAAGCATAAAGAATGCCACATCATTTGCATGAGGAAGTCTAAGTAAGTGATCATGCCTTGAGGACATGAGGAATAATGTTAACACAGTGGTTTAGATCCTCTGGGGGAGCTTGCCCTCTTTCCTTCCTCTGCTGGCAGAGCTGTGTTGCAGCAATTTGTGTCTGAATTAAATCCTTAGGCAACACCTTTAAGTTTCTTACCCAACTGATGAGTAGCAAACACGAGAAAACAAAAAAATCCTCTGCTGTACAGATACTTTGAATAATAGATTGTGTTGTACAACGTGCCAGATGTGCTTAAATAGACGCTGAACTGGACTGAGTTTGTGGGCAAAGGTGTCCTGCTAACCCCAGCACTTCTCCAGCAGCATCTTCCAGTGGAACTGGGAACCAGTTCAGAATCGGCAGAAGCCTGTGGGAATAATAGCCCTGGGAAATCAACAGCTCCATGGGCTGTTTGCCCTATGAACCTGTAACACTAATGCTCTACTGTTGTAATGTAAATATTCCTTCATCCCTCTGCTTATCATTCCAGTGAGTATCCATCAGGGGAGAGGCTGATGGTTTTTCTGGAGATCCCTGCCTTCCTGACAGCCCACACATGACAAGCTTAACAGTGTGTTTGAGCTTGGTTTTGTTTGTTTTTCATACTTACCTGTGTAAAGTCATTTACGTGCCCAGGATCAGGCAGCTCCATCTACAGAGTGCTTTTGCCCAGTCTGAGCATCCTCTCTACCAAGGGGAAATTATAGGAGAAATTTGTAGCTTTTAAAGTTTTTGATTCACTAAGAAAATCACTAAGTGCCCTGGATTCTCTACTCAGAATTAGTTAAATAAAATGATGCTCAGAGATGTCCTGTCATTTTCCACATTCAGAAATGGACTAATGTATTATACTTTCATGTGCTAGTCTTTTAATTCAAGAAATCTGAGACAGTCATGAAAATATATTGAAAGACTGAAAATAGTATTTCAGTCAAAGACTTTGAAATATTAATTTGCTTTTTTTGTCAGGAATAAGAATCCTCTGGTAATAGTTTGATCCTTCCCTTGGGTTTTTCTCAGTATTAGGCTAGAAATTGGTGTTGCATCGTATTTTCTCTTCCCATAGTTTAATATTGCATGATAAATGTTCTTGTGTAGTTCACTTTGCTTGTACACAGGTCCAGAGTGTGGATTCTGTTTTCCTGCTCTGTGAGGTCTGGCACTGCTATTCTGAGGGACTTCACTGGAGAGTGTGAAGTCTCTCCTTGTGTGCTGGGTTTTTCTACTTGTCTGCTTGTTCTAAATGGGTTGGTATTTCCTAAATCACTTCTTGATCACTTTCCCTAAATGAAATTTCTATCCCCCTGAAGTAACTTGAAGTAAATCTCAGAATGTGCTGAGCTGGAAGGAAATCACATGGATCACGAGAATCCAACTCCTGTCCCTGTGCAGGACACCCCAGTGAACCCACCCTGTGCCTGAGAGCTTTTTCCAAATGCTTCTTGAACTCTGTCAGGCTGGGGCTGTGACTACTTTTACCATCTTTTTAGCCTTATCTTACACCTTTGGAGGTTTTTTTTTTATTTGGAGTTGGTTTAGTTTTTTAAAGTAGCATATTTGCCCTGAAAAGACCAGAAAAATGTTGGGAAAAAATGTTTTGTTTTCAAAGATTTTGGGAGATCTGTTTTTGCTTTGTATTGAACTGAGGAGACCCTCAGAATAATCTTCGGTCTCTCACCTCCCAGTGACAACAGAAAAATGTATCTTCAATATTTTCTGGTCCCCATAGGTACCTGATTGGTAATACCCTCCCTGCAGTGTTGAAGTGCAAGGTCTGCACATCTCTGAACTCAGCTGCCAGGTAGAGAGTTATATGTCTTCAACTGCAGAAATTGAAGTTGAAATAAAGAATTAGATTGTCTCAGACAAGAGTGCAATCAGTGATGAGAAACTGGGACTCTAACTTTCTTAACATAGCTCATAGTGATTTATATTGGGAGGGAGGTGGATTTACGAGAACATGCTGACAATGCAGTATTGGTGTTTTAGCAGCAGGCGTGGGCTGATCTTCACTTTACAGTTTCCAACTTCTCTGAGCTGGTCTATCCCACCACATGTCTGTCTTCTCCCTCCCAAGCACTCTCATGAACCTCTCTGTGACCATCTCTCGTGAGAATGCCTCAGGTGTACTAGAAGCAGTATCATAACAATGCTGTAAAAGTCTTTTATAAAAGGATTTCTTCAGACTGCATATTATTGATCATTCCTGATATTTAATACATGCCATGCAGAAACTTGTTCTTGAGATGCTCAGACTCTTCAATATCAAAAATAAACTTAAGGGAAGAAGGTATGGAGGGAGATAGGACAACCTGTCAGCAGCCTCTGGCTTAACATATCTTCTAATTTGGTGGGAAGTTCTAATTTGCCATCAAAGTGGCAGCAACTCACTTGGTGTGAAGTGCCAAGGAGACAGATGGCAATGTTGAAATATTCACTGTTGTGCCTATCATCAGGTCTAGTAAAAAGAGAACTCAGGAGCAACAACATGTTGTAGTAGAGTAAATAATACTTTCTACCACTTTTTTATAGGGAGTGAGGTTGTTTGTTGGAAGCTGCTGATGTGAGGCTGAGCTGGATCCTTTAATATGAATGGAGAAGAAATATTAGGTAGAAAGACGGGGTTATATAATGTCTAACTACCTTGGAGCAGATAAATTAAAATTTCATTCCTGTAGAAAAATATTAACTTTAATGTTCAAGTTCAGTGGAAGCAAGGAGGGTAGTGAGCCCCAGAGTGCTAGTGGGGAAAACTGCTTTGGCACAGGGTGCCTGCCTCTCTGTCTGCTTTTTGTCCCAGATTCACATCTGGCTGATGCTCTGCTTGTGCTGTTTTATAGGGTTTTAAAGGCAGCAGGTCCTGATTTATTGTGAGAGACTCTATAAAAGTAATGTGGACACGTGTAAAGTGTTAATTGGTCTACCACCCTTATCTCGGTGGGAAGGTCAGGCTTTGCTTGAGAGGGAATATTTGCTTGAGTTGTTCCCTTGGAACAGGGACCTAAAAATCAGGATTGAGTTCTGTGCTTTCTGACTTGTTCCATGGATCTGGGCATGTCCCTTTGAACCTCTCTTTCTTAGTGTCTGGAATAGTGGTGCAATGATACCAGGAATAACAGCATCACCTGCAGTAATATTTTCACTGCCCTAATGCACTTGGGTATTTGTAGGTGGCATCAAATTCCTAAAAGCTGCTATTTGGAGAACATGGACACTCTTCTACTTCCTCTAGATCTTTTTTTTTTTTTTTTTTTTTTTTTTAGCTGCTCTGTAACAGCTTTCTGCTCTTGAGTCTTAAAGGTTGATTTCTGACACAGAAGGAAGCAGTTATGTAGGAATTAAGTTGTAGTTTTATGTAAGTATTGCTTATTTCTTTCTTATTGTTGGAAGTTGTCTCAAAAAATACTCTCAGTCTCTGTAGGACTAGCTCTTCTCTGGACAGATAAGCAAAACAAGAAGAATATAAGGTACTTCAATGATATCATGAGCTTTAAAGGACACAAACTTTATAAATAGAGTAACCAGCCTTATTAATGTTGGTGTTCCTGGTGGCAAGCTGATTTGGTGTCTGCATTTCTTTCTCTGTATTCCAGTCAGGGCAGTGATTACAGCTGGATTTTTGAAACCTGAAGGAAAAGGCCATGTTAAACTCAAGGACTGTCTTTTCCTTTCTGTCCTAATTTCTTCCTGTGCAAAGATACAGAGAGCTACCACTATTTAATTTCAAGTGTTATTATATTCCAAGTATTGTGTGACCTCTTTTCCCTTCTTCCACAAAAGTATTTTTGTCCATAGTCTTGGTCTGTTACACACATTCCAATAAAAATTTAATCTTGTACTAGGCTGGGTTTTGGGAGGGAGCGGGAAACAGTCCATGAATGTATGCTTGACCCTTAGGAGGGGTCTTTGGTTACACTTCTAGCTTCAGCAGATATTAGGGCTTGGTTTCTAAGGACTGTAGAGAATCTGACCTGTAACATACTGTACAAATTAATTTTAATCCTTCCTTAGGGCTTCTTTTAGAGTTACTTAAGATCCACAGGTTGCCTTGGAGGCAGTAGCAGAAAAGCTCCTCTCCCCTGTAAATGTGAAATGTAAAATGCTCACTGGAAATGAAATAATATTTTATGGTGTTCCTGGCAAAACACATGCAGTCCCTCAACATTTCTATATTCTCTCCCATCCCAAACAAAAGAAAATGCACTGGACACATAAAAATGGGAGGCATATAGGATGGGTTAGGTTGCTTGAAATTAAAGACTGGAAGGGGAAAACAAAAGCAAATAAGACAGACATAAATTATACTTGAATAGCAAAGATTTATGACTTTTTTTTCCTTTAAGGCGAGCAGATATATTAGTAATTCCTATCCCAATGACATGTATTCCTTGTTAATGATTCAAGGCAGATGAAGTGCAGCTAAATGCTTCCCTATTTAGTCTAGTATGTTTTCTATAACCAGGCAAGTAGGACAGAGATGTTCTGCATTATAACAAGTACGTCATTAAAATGACAGATGACCATAAAATTAAATCTTTCTGTCCCATGGGGTATTTTTGAATGTTAAGTGAAAGCATCTGCAACTGATTATTTTGTCCTTATTAAGCTCAAACAATCCAGAACTTTGAGTTTTTAAATGCAAGTTCATCTCTTACATCGTATATTTGTGATGAAGTAATTGAATAAGAAGATTCAATATATTTTTAATAACATAGACTTATCTCACTGATTGATTGTGATTACAGTCTGGGTTGAGATCTTCCTATGCATGTATTGTTTTAATCTAGGGGTCTGGCTGGCAATCTCATGAGTTCAGTTTACATGGAAGTATGTTATCACCTATTTTTTCATTTCTAAGCCTGTCTTACAGCAGCAGATATAGAAGTGCATGAGAATGTATTTGGCCATTGCACGTGGGACAGAAACAAATATTGGGAGATAAAGAGGAAGAGACTTGGTCTGACACTGAACCCTTATGAATCTTCCTGTAAACTTGCAAGTCTTACATTTGCCAAGTGCATCAAAACTGTGTGAAACTTAGCAACTCCCAAGATATGGTATATTGCCAGAGTTGCATGTGTAAATGGAAATTTAGAAGCCCTGCTTTCAGACTAGTATGGTGCATAATTAGTTTCCAGATATGAGTTTATCTTGAAAGCCAGTTTTATAAAAATAGCAATAACTCTACTGCCTCATCGTGTCTCACAATACCTGGCGTGCCACAGCCACCCAAATTTACCTGCCATGGGCAGGCTTCGTTCTAAATCCATACCTGGTGACTTCCTGATTTTCTAATCCTTGATTTTAACTAGTCCTTACTGACTCTAATTTCAACCTAGAAGAGCCTGAAACCAGGTATTAGACCCAAAACTTATTCAAGTCATGGGGGTTGTATGACTGCATCTTCATATCTGCATATGTTGAGTTTTCGCTGCTGATAAAATTTTGTAGATGTAGCAGACCTGCATTCAGAAAACAGCTTGGGTTTTTTTTTTTTTTTTTTTTTTTTTTATTTTTTTATTTTTTCCTCCTAGTGGCCAATTGCATATAACAATAACACAAGCCAGTAGTAATGTCCTTGACCACTTAATTTCCCTTTACCATTCTTAATGATACTCATCTAAGGTAAAAACAAACCTGAAGATGCATTTTCCACCTGAGAGGCTGTATTTTGTGTGAAAAATTTGATATAGGATTTTATTATATCCTGCTAATAAATTTTACTATTATCTTGTCCTCTGTGTACTACTCTGTCTGTATAATATAAATATATGTGTCTAGGCAGAAGAAGAAGGCAAAAGTGATGTACCCAAGGAAACTGTAGGTCCAGGGAGTAGTATTAATAGGATATTAAACTATTTAAATTGACTGGGTAGAACTTGAAGTTAAAATAGGCTAGGTTAATCATATTTTTTCCTTCTGAGTTAAACTTAAAACAAATTTTGTTCAAAGTGACTACAAAGGCAAAAAATGGTGAACAAAAAACCCCACCAAAGCCCTGGAGTGATGGTATAAAATAAACAGTGCTTTTTGACCTGCTGACCATTTGCTGCTTTATTGACTAGGGCATTTTTATTATTTTAAAAAAAATCTGAAACAGATCAGGAAATAGTCCTGTGAACTCAGATAATCTGCACATCCAAAGGCTACAATTTTACTATTTTACAGCCTTCTTAAAGAGATTGTACCTGCAAAACCCACAGCTATATGCAATCAATTGATTGCTAAAAGTTATTATCCCCCTAGGATGCTTTCCTTTTCATATGTGCTAGAACATTAAATTTAAAAATTAGGCCTGCTGTGAAACTAACAACAGTCTTCAACTGAAAAATGTCAATCCACTTCAAACAATTTCAAGAAGATCCTATTTTGCCCTTCACTTACCAAAAAAAAAAAAAAAAAAAAAATCAAGTCTGAAGGGGCTGTGTAGCACATCCTCACTGGAGGCTAAGTCCTGCCTGACTGTGGATGACGAAGACCTTGAGCATGGCCTTGCCCCTGTGCTGTTTTGCTGCAGTGTCTGAGGGAAGGCTGGAAGGTGACAGTGGGATGTTCACCAGCTCCTCTTGGGAAGGTGACAGGAGCTGAAAGACTTTGTGAAGAGCACTCCCCACTGAGCATCTTCCTTTCCTTACCCTGCCTGACAGTTCACATCTTTGGTGAGACTGAGCTGCTGGTCTTTTTCCAGACCTTCTGCCAGCCAGCACAGGAACAAAAATCATGTGCAGTGTGTGAGAAAACCCTGAGTAACTCTTATGGGTTTAGGGGATGTCAGCATCTGTGCCCAGTGCTCTGGAATCTCAAACTCAGTGCTGTCTCAAAGAAGCTGGAAACATTCAGACTACCTTAGAGGTACAGCTGTCCAAGAGGATGCCAATACAAAGACAGAAAGTCTGATCCAAATGTCTCAGAGCTGAAGGATGTGTCCTGGAGCAGTATAATGGAAAAGATTGTTTCACTATGGGAAATCCAGTTGCTAATTAATGAGGGAAATTTGTGGAGGTCAGTGGAAAATCTAAAAGTTTGCTGTACCTTCTCCCAAGTTAGCAGAGGTGCAATAGATAGTAAAAGAAAACTCATGCTGAATGCTTTTATACTTTCTATAAGTATAAAGGCAAAGCCTACTTTTACACAGTGTTTTCTTTTCCTTGCAATGCTATGCCACTTCTGATTTTGTCCCCTTTAGTATTTCACAGTCATTTCATGAATTGCCCTCATCCACTGCTTAGTTTCAATTGCAGTTGCCATTTTGGTGTCTCGCTAAGAGTTCCCAAATTGCTGTATCAGCTCTCAAAACACCGGACAATCACTGGTCTGATTGAAAAAGGAATTGGAGCATTATTCACCACATTATTTAGGAAAAGAGGAGCTCCACAGCATGTGTTGAGGCAAACCCAGCTCTGTCACCTGCAAGAGCCACTGAGCTGCATTCTGTAAGACCATAAAAGGTTGTTTGTGCTCATTAACATCAACATTTTGTGCCATTCCAAATAAATCCAAAATCGCTTGAGTACAAAGTGGAACTGAGATGTTTATTATTATTATCATCTGTAAGCCTTTGAAGGAGATATCCCTTACATCTGGAAGTGTAATTTATTTCTGTTTGCTTCTCAGCAATACATAAAATCAGCCAAAATTAACTGAGAAAGTTGTCTAAAAGAGAAAAAAAAAAAAAAAAAAAGTCATGTTATAGGCAATGGGTTGTATTCATCTCAATTAGCTTCAGACATTCTACAAACTGAAGAAGATTTTGTCTCCATTTCACGTGCTCTCAGTGGAAAATGCAGCTGTCCCATTTTAGCCATCTCCAGTAAAAAGGATGGCCTTTTTCATACCATGGCCACCTTCTAATTTTTCATTAACTGCAGAGGAAGGCTCCGAAATGTGAAGGATAAAAACTTGTTTGGTTTTGGCTGAAAACCCTCACGTAGAAACTTTCTAATCAGACAGCATTTACCTGGAGGAATACAGAAGTTTCCAGTAACCGTGAAAGTCAAATGTATTTGCAGTAGCAACTTTGCCAAATAGAAAACTGGTTTAGAAATCAACACACATGCATGAGTCAAAACAACAGCTCGATATTTGCACGCTGTCAGGCTCTAGCAGTAAAGGGGGAAGCTGGCTTCATTGGAAATGGGCTTCTTACAAGGTTTGTCATCTTTCCTGCTGACTGTCACTCCTAATTTCCACACTGAAATGTATTCAATCAGACCATATAGCGAGCACATGGAAGTGTAATAGCTAAATCTTGTGAGAGTTTTTGCATGGGAGCAGAGAAGGAGGAGAGGTTTAAATAGCAACACTGTGGAAAAGGAAGATGTGAAGCAAAGTTCACTGTGGATATGGAAGAAACAGCTTGATTGAAAATCATTTTTCAAAATAAAACATTGCAAAAACTAAATCTATTTGGGAATCATAACAATAATTTTCTTTTTTTTTTGAGTGAGCAGGTAACATTTTGCTGACAATTTGTATTTAAAAGTGTGTGTAATTTGTATTTAAAGTGTGTGTGGGGATTGTGTGTGTGTGGGGGGGTTCATATTTTTGGGGTGTTTTTGTGACGGTTTTTTCTGGGTTTTTTTTGGGGGGAGGGTTTGTTTTCTTGGTTTTTTTGGGGTTTTTTAAAATCTTTTTTTATTTGGTGCTGTGCTTATGATGGATGGTGTGTGGTATATTGCAGTTCTGTCAAGGCCGTAGTGAATGTTCGGCCATTTCAGCACTGGTGTCTTCCTTGAATCATCACTCTCAGCTTGGCATTTAACTGAAATTCAGATTTTATTAATTTATTATTAATAGTAGTTGGTTCCAAAAGTCGAAAGAAATGAGAAATTGTTGGCTTTTTTTTAACCACCAGTGCAATTTTTCAGCTGTGTTTGTGGAAGTTTATGAAGGCTCATGTCTCCCTGGGTTGGAGAACGAAATCTTTGTGTCTTAGGAGCTCAATTACTGTCATGTATTACTTTCTGAGTCCCAGGTGATGCACACTGTATTTCTATGAGGAAAGAAGGAAAGCTCTTCAGCAGCTCTTCTGCAGCTCCTCATTTTGAATGAGAGTTTTTTCTGATGATGTATGAAAGACATCTGTCATGTGCTCTTATTGCTCATGGGTAAAAACAACAGTACTTTGTATGTGTGTAACTGTTTTGATTTAAACTTTGTTAAGTGATTTATATAATGGATAAATTAAAAAAACCCAAACAACCTTTCAAGGCTTCTCTGACAGCACAAAGTTCAGTCTCTAGCAATGGCTACATGCATCTGCTGAAGTCTTGCTCTAATCCATTGCAGCTCAGTTGCTGCCCAAGTTGGTCCATGAAATTTTGAAACATTTTTATTTCACAGTAATTTTTCTAAACTGCCCTGCAGCACTTTTAGCATCTGCAGCATCCTGTAACAGAAAGTTCATGGTTTTACTACAGCCAGGGTGAACTCCCTCTCTTTTTTTTTTGGTTTCTGAACTGATCTAGTGCTAATGTCATTAACTGCTGAGTGGTTCCTGTGTTAGAATAAGGAGTAACTGCCCCCTGCCATTTATCCTCTCCACATTATTCATGTTTTTAAAACAACTGCTCCCTGATTATAATTGGAATGGCTACACAGATATATGGGATTTACTGTACCTTAAAGCCTTGTTCCATTTCTGTAATAAATATAATAATGCACATTTTCTATCCAGGAAAACCCTTAAGGCTGGATTTTGTTTATTTCAGCTGAGTGGTTTTCATTCTGCCTCTGCTGAGTAAGGTTTTAAAAAAAACCTGTTTACATGGGCACAAGTGGCAGGTAAAGTGGAAGAGAACAAGGTATACATGTGGCTTTCATGCTTGTGCAGACCGTCTCAAGAGCAGGGAATAAAGAGCTACAAATAATTTACAGTTGAAAAGGCAAAAGTAAGAACATTTGCAATAAATAATGATTTTTACGTGACGTTCCTTTCACGTGAAAATAGCAGAATTTAAGGTATCTTCAAAATGTATTGAGTCCAGAACAGAAAGAGATCCTTCAAATACATCTGTATAGCCTGGAGGCCAAATAGACTGTGCAGTTAAATAATGATTGGATTTTATAGCCTGTTTATTTACAGGGGATAAACAAGTGCATTTATGCAGTGTCTGTAATGAAAATCTTGCCTGTTTTTGAATTAGTGTTGGTTGGTTGTTTTTCATTGGTTTTTTGGGTTTTTTTTGGTTTTGTTTTTGTGTTTTTTTTGTTTGGTTGGGTTTTTTTTTTTTTCCTCTTGGTATGTGTAGGATCTGCCATCCAGAGTTAAGATGATTTTCTTTCTTCTTTGTTGTTTTTAAAAACAACTTCTCAAATTGTGAAGTCTTCTATTATGCAAAGAAATGACTATTGAAAAGGAAAATGCACCCTTAGGTAGCATTCAAAAAGCTGTATAATAAGAAAAAGCATTTTTGCAACGCCTTGAAGGCCAAGTCTCTCTATATGTTAATAATAAATGCCCCAATTTCCCAGGCATTCTATTTTTATAATATAGTTTTCCTGCCTTAGGTTTTATCCAAACAAATTATGCTCTCTATATGCTAAAATTGGAATAGTTTGGTAACATCATGATTGGATCTGTGATAATTTACAGCGTGTCATAGCTTTTCTATGAAGCATGAGAATTGGTTTATCTGTGGTTCTGTAGCCTAATGGGATTACCATTGTTTTTTCCAAGTGTTTGCCCTTGCAATCTTCATACAGTGTGGACCTTTGTGGTGTCAAAATGCCTATCCAGCACTTTGGAATACCTGGAGAAATCTTGAAGGGGCAATGCTGATAACAAGAGAGAGGGGCAGTGTTCTTATGCTCATGTCCCAGTAACTTTTTTTCTACTGCACACCGGAATTCATGTATCAATATCAAAGTAGAATAATTCTTGTGCAGGCATTATTCTTCTTGTTTGCAGGGAAAATTTGGAATTCATGGCATAAAGCCACCTGTAACACCATAGCCCAGACTTTTTTGCAAGTCACCAGGAGTACATTTGAATTCATTAATGCAGGTTGCCTTTTGGAGCTGGTTTTGTACTCCCCCTTTTTCTGGTCCTGTAACCCAGCTGAGCATGGGTGATGTTTCCTGCCCTGACTTAATGTACTGTGTTTAGCTGGTTTTGTATGAAAAAGCCATAAAAGTGTTAATTAGTTGCTTTCATGGGGTTTTCATAGCTTCTACAACACAATGATATAGCATGATTTAAACAAAAAATACAAAAATCCTCTGTGGCTCTTTCACAGTTCTTAATGAAGCTGTTTTCCTGGTTTAGGGCAAATTTTGGGAGGAAAACAAGCATCATAACGTCACCCTAGGACAGCTGTAGAAAATTACAAAAAAGAACAAAATAAATCTTGTAACAAGGTAAAAAAGAAAGGTGTAAAAGACGTTTGCTTTTTAAAAATGCCATGAGATGGAACCTGTCTGGCAGTATCAGAAATAATGAAGGTGACATGAAGAGGTGCAGTGTTTCCAATGGTGCAATTGGTGAGAAGTGCAAAATCCTAGCAGGAATTGCTGGTGTGATAAATAGTGTTGGGTAATGACCTGTTTTTAGCTGCATGGTTATGACATTTCTCCTCCTCATCTATCTTGCCTGGTTTGTCATATTCAAAATTGGTAACTGAGCCTTTCCTGAAATTCTGTCTCCCCCAGGCCCTCCATGTACTGAGGCTGTTCTGTCTTTATCCTACCATAAAGAGACTCATCCATTTCAGAAAATCCACTGCAGAACTGGAAAAAGGGCAAAGGGAAGTAGCACCCAACTGGCCTTCTGTCCTGTGGGTGAAGAGTTATTCTTGACATTAACTGTTGCACAGAACAGAATTGTAAAATATGGGATTTGATATGTGATGTAAGGCCAGTCCCTGGTAGAAGGAAATTTACTGCATAAAAGGAGCTGGTCTTTCAGAAGGGAAAATAGAGCCAAGGAAGCAGTGAAAAGGGAAAAAAACCCATTAATTTAGCACGAAATCAAGATCCTGGAAAACAACATTAATCAATACATCAAAGAAGATGAAAAGAAGGAATGCCTTGTCTTTGTGCAAATATTAAGTGCCTGCAATAAATAAAAAGTAATGAAATCCCTAATTTATATTTCATTTGAACAGGTTGCTAATAATCTAGCCTAATGGGAAAATTCAAATGATTGAAAGGCTGAAAACATTTTTAAATAGCACTGGGAGGGAAGAAGAAGAGAAGTGGTGGCTTAAATATGTGATATCTTTATGAAGTAACTCTGGAATGATTCACCGCTCCACTTTCTGATAGGTAATGTGTAAAATGGGGATTTAACTCACCATGTGCAGAAGGCCACCTGCAGAGAGCAACAGGTCCAGGTCTTTCTGCAATGTGTAGGAAGAAAAATCCCTATTATGGAAGACTTCAATTTGTATGATGTTACAGTAATTGTGCTGCCTTCTAACAGCATTGTTTGTGTTTCTTTAAAAAAAGAAATATTATATATTTATATATATGATGTACATAAATGTAAATGATTAATCTCCTTCTATGAAATTGGATTTTTAGAGAGATCTGTGTTAGACCTCGTTTTCACAGATAGAGACAAAATTAGTGGTGGTTGAAGTACCAGAGGGAGTAATTAACCAAAGTACAAAAGAACATGAGTTAACTGAATTGTGAGCTGCAGGAATGACTTTAGAAAGTCTGTTTGTGTGTGTGTTGTGCATAAATATATCTGTGTGCTCAAGGCACTGAAAGGCTGGATTTGAGAATAATTGGGACACTGTTGTTCAAAAAGAGGACTCACTGAAAGCAAGGAATAAAAACAATAAACCAGACACCAGAAGTCAAGAGGTAATTGATGTTAATGAGTATGAATCAGAATCTAGGAATTGTAGAAAGCATACTGAGGAATATGTGTGTGTGTAAACATACACATACACATATACATGTATCTATAATACACATGTATATGCATTTTCAACATTGAATATATTGTATAGGTATATAAATATACCTCTAAATAAATCCATAGTGAGGTAGGATTAATATTGTAAACTATTCTCTTTTCATTAGTAGTAGCATTTTATATATAAAATAATGTATATCTCTATATATAGATAAAATCAATTAATTGTAACTTTAAAGTATGATTACTTACTTAGTAATGAAAATGTAAAGTGTTTGAATGATGCTATAGGAATGAAAAATAGAAGAGTTTGAAAAGATAATGCAGAAATGTCAGAAATTCTAAGTACTGATGTTCTGTATTTGGGAAATGCAGCAGAAGAGCATGACAAGGTCTCATTACAATGGTAACTAAGAATTCTTAATAATGGATACCAATGCTGAGCATTTTGCAATCAACAGCTTTGAATTAAGAGTTTCTGAGAGATAGAAAAAATCTGTTTGAATCATTCTCTTGAGTCACTGCTTTTGTTTTTTTTTTTTTTCTTTTTTTTTTTTTTTTTTTTTTTAGAGTGTTGGGGTAGTTCCAGATGATGGGAAGAAATCTAATGTTGTGCCAATAAAAGGCTAAATGGGAAGACTCAGATAATTATAAGTCTGTCAGCCTGACATTGATCTCAGGCAAAATAATGGAATGGTTTCTAAAAGACTCAATTAATAAAGAATTAAACAAGGGAAATATAGTTATTGCTAATCAGCCTGGGTTTATGGAAAACAGGCCTTGTCAAATTAGCTTGGTGTAATTTCTGTGCTATTACAAATTTGGCTGATGTAATGAAGTTCTGTAGGGCACTGAGTGGGTACAAAGTATTGATGAAAAACTGTAAAACCCACGTGCTTATTTAGCAGTGTAGAAGGAAAATGGGTAAATTCAGAGCGTTATGGTTAACAGCATAGGAATTGTTTTTTGTGTCTTACAGTGAAGGACGATGTAACTTGGAAACAGTCATGGGTTTATTTTCTGTTGAGCCAGAGCCTGTACTTAGCACACAGCTCTGTCTCCCAGGAGCATGATGTATCCCACTATTCTTCTAAAAGTAATGAGCACAATCAATTACTGGTAAAAGCCATTCTGGATCAGATGGTGAACTGTGAGCAGAGTGTTAGGATGCTGTCTCATAGCAAGATTGCAGGTAGAAAGAAGGGTTGGAAGCATAGGTGAAGACTGAAGGGGTGTAAGGATGGTAGGTGACAACAAAATCATCTTTTTATTCTCTGCTCATTTTATGTTTCTCTTTGACTGACCAGCTGGATCCTTTTGATCCTTTTGATTTCTTTGAGGCTGCCAGTTGATGTACTTGTACAGCACAGTCAGGTGCTCTGTGGTACTTCCCAGAAATGGGAACTGTGATGAAGTAATTCTCTTCTTGCAGCCTCTACTGTCAGAAAAAAACCAAACCAAACCAAACCGAAACTACAGAAAGGCTAAAAGAGAACTATTTGTAGTTAGCCTATAGGGAGGTAAAATTTAAATACTGTTTTTACTGAGATCTACTACAATTTTTTCAGTCTCTCCTTAGATAAATCACTGGCTTTGCTTCCCAGGAGTTGCTTTGTTAAAAGTAGATCAGAGTATTTTCTTGTATATTGGTTGTTTATTAGAGCTTCCTGGAAACATTAATTTCTGTTCTTACGAGAATTCAGATCTTGAAGATAGAGCAGAGAATAGAAGGTGACATTCCAGATTTCTATCAGCTGTGATTGATGAAGAGTTGCTGAGCAAAGCTGCAAGAAATTTCCATACATTCATCTTGCCCACAAGTTTTAAGGGAAGTCCAACTGTATTCCTTGAGAACTTTCATAGGAGTGAGGTGAGGTTCTCCATTAGACAAATCACCTAAAGACCACTTCAGACAGCTCATTTCTCATCGTGATGTCAATTGGGTTTTATTAATGCTTTGTGCAGAAGTGGAGAACACAGGAATTTTTGAAGTTGGGTCAGCTTTTAATGAGCTGTAAATAGGGCTTATCTAAACACACTGTAGTTGCTTGAATAATTAATTTTGAATAATTTGCTTCATGTTTCTTTTCGATTATTTTTTTCTCTTTTTTCATTTATAATCTATTGACATGCAAATTCTTAAGTCTAAGTAAATAAACATTACACGGTAGAATTCATCTAGGGGAAATCATTTATTCTGAAGTCAGTATTTTATCCTCAGACAGTATTCCATGGATATATATACATTTGTAAAAAAGTCTGTGTGGAAAAGATCTGGATATCCCTGTGGAATTCATGACGTTTAAATCATTTTTTTATAGCTTCATGAATTTCTTTTGGAACAAATGAGTGAAAGAACTACAAAAAGGAGATACACTTCTGTTAAAAACATGGTAATTCTCTGGTTAAGATGAACAGAAATACATTAGATCTTAAATTTCTGCAAATTTTAACATTTGGGTGCTGCAGAAGTTACTGTGAAAACTCTGGTGCCAACTTAAATGTGTAGCTTGATACCACTGCTCATTTATGTAGACATATCAATTACATTTTTAGTCCTGATTTCTCTAAAAGGCTTTTGCTAGCAGGTTTTGAGTCCATTTTAAAGAGGTGTACAAGGTGAGAAAAGTCTGAAAGTAATTTTGGATGTGAAAAGATTTTTGTGTAATTTTTTGTGAAAGGTGGGAGATGCAGAGGAGTCTGTTCCCTTGCCCATAAATGATATGGGCCCCTACTCTCCCCAACCCAAGTTGCAGCAATTAGGGCTTTTGTGAAACTGTTCAGATGCAGCAATGAATGAGCAGTCAGTGAAACTGAAGGACATCACAGCTAAAAGAGAGAGAAGAGCTGGAAGTCATAGGTAATTCAGTATGACAGAATAACAGAATACCACTGAGGCCAAGAGCTTGATTAAAGAAAAAAATCAGTGTCTCTTTCTTTAGATCTGCGATTACAGGGGATGAAATGTGCAAATGGAAGGGAGTAACACCCTCCTCCGCCCTCCAAGCCCCCATTTCTTTAAATAAATTTAAAACCAAAAAATGTAGATAGGAGGAAAAAGAAGTTTTCTTAGGAAATGGTTATTTTTCCAGCATCTTTCATGAAATGATTTTAATGACCTGGAGATGATCTTTAAGTATTGGTGACAAGCTGTTAAATGAGAGAGATCATTGGTCTGTCCTGATGTTTGTTCCTCTCTCCCTTAATTTATTTGGGAGATAAGCAGAGCATTTTTCAGAAAATGTGTAAAACACACAGAATTTTCAATTACAACCAAGAAAAATTTCCATTTAACTTTGCAGTTTATGGTAATAAACTTGTCAATGCCAATGTAGATTATTGACTTGTAAAGTAGATAAAATATATGTGCAGCTATTAGAGTGCTACTAAAACCTTGGCCATGCAAAAAACCCCAAAAAACTGTGAATGCATCTGCAAATAATTCAGACAGTTTAAAAATTCTAAGTTTTATGTAACTGTAGTACCAGGCTTATCTGGTCAAATCAGGTACAATCTTAAATGTAATACATATTTCTGGGTGTCATGTATGGAAAATTTGGCAGCCCAATGGGGAGATAATGTTACAAGACAGTGTGAATAAATACAGCATATAGCTTTTCTGAAAATTATTTCCAAAAAAATAAATATATCGGAGGTATCAGAATGTTCATGCAAAAAAAAGGCATCAGCTTTTGTCAAAAAAATGTACTGTTCTAAGTTGATTTAGTGATGGTTATAATCAGCAGTAAATTATAGTCATGCTAAATGATCAGGTTTAGTATGTGTAAATGCAACACAGAGCAAAAGATATTGCAGGTGTTTGTCAAGTGAATTAAGTACTCTGATAGATTAAAAATGCAATGCTCCAAGTTTGAAGTGTAACTTTTTTTCCCACTCTTTTATTTTAGTATATTTTTAATAGCTGTCTGGATTTTTTTTTTTTTTTTTTTTTTTTTTTTTGAAAGAGACAAACCTGGCATAATTTGGGGATCTGTTTCAACAGAGTGTAGTGATTATATGTGTGTGTGTCTGGAAACTGTGGGAATAAAGGATCACACTGTTTTAGAAATCAAAATACAGAATTATGCTCTTAATGTTAGAGACATGGGAGAGAGGAGTTAGAAGCCTTGCTGAAGGCAATTATCTGGAGACTTGCTAAACTCACTGAACTGTTCACATTAAATATACTAATTCCCCAGGCATTAACTCCGCTCAGGGAAGTTTTCTTGGTTTCTCTTTGTGAATACTGTTAAGAGGAAAGGCAGGGAAGCCAGGTCAGTTTGGCAGGCTGATCAGAACAGAATGAAGAGAGCAGAAAAGATACCGTCATTTGCTGTTTGTATAGAATTGAAGACCTTTGTTCTTTCAACTTCAACATGAAGGAAGGAAGAGAACTTTCCAAAAACACAACATGAGATCCCCAGTGCTTAATATAGGGTATTGCATTGTGGTGACTGGGGGGACAGTCAATGGCCAGCAGTCCTTATCCCAAGAATCCTTATCCCAAAAGGATCCTTTTGCTGAGCAGGGATTAGCATTCTGCCTCCTCTTCCTTTTGAATAATGGCATTCTCTCCTGGCATTCTCCTGCTCCCTGTTGTTGCACTTCTTATTGTCTATTCCTATTTGCCTGTTCTCTCTTTTATTTCAATGTATTTGCCATCTTAGTATCTCTCATTTTATTCCTGCGTGGATTGGTTTGGTTTTGGCTCGTCTGGTTTTTACCCCCTCTACTCTCACGCATCTAGAGGAAAGAAAGGGCTTCTCAGAGAGTTTCTGAGAGTGTTGCTTTGAGTTTTCTGCCCTATAAATGGATGGAATAGGATCTGCATGAGCACTGTTAATTTTGTTCTGGTCCCAACTGTGTTCTGTAGCTTTTACAGTAGAGACTCTGCAGTGCCTACCTCAAAGGCATATGCCCAAAGCAGGCCACCACAGCAGTGCTGCTCTCCTGAAGGATCTTTTGCCTTGTGAGATAACTGCAGTTTTGAAGCTGTAATGAAACACAAGGCTGCATTTGTTCTGTGGATAGGCTTTTCCTCCTGCAGAGTGCTGAAGTGCTGGGAACATAGTTGTTGGTCTAGGCCTAACTTGTCTGCAAGTGTCTCACGTAAAACAGCTCAAAAATGACTGTATAAAAGTACACATTACAGATGGGGCTGTTAAAACCTTTAAGAAAAGTGGCATGTGAAAAATGGTGTATTTCCTCTCCACTGTTTCCTGGCACATAGATTGATTTGGCTGGTGCTACTCACCTTTATCCATGTTGTCCCAGTGCCTGGGAGCCAAACAGGTTTGATTTGTGCTGGCACAAACAGGGGACGAAAACGAGGTGAAGCAGATCGTTGCAGTCAGTAAGAGGAAGGGAACATCGACTTTAATGCCTCATCAATGCAAGAGACTTCTGCTTTTTTTTTTTTTTTTTTTTTTTTTTCCTAAAGTATCATTTGCTTGTGCTACCTCAAACACAGTTTTTGTGAAGGCAGATGTTATCCTCAAACTTCAGAACTTAAATCCATTTATTAATGTTTATTCAGAATCATATTCTGGTTTAGAGAGGTTCAGTTTCATACTTTTTGGGGTCTGCAAGAAACACTAAAACCTAGCAATAAATGTGGGTATGATTCAGTGGAATATAATGCTGGACAACAGCTGGACATGGAAAAACTCCTTTATGTTTGTTGTGAAGATATTGAGGTTTTATTAAAAGAAACAATCTAATGAAAGCATGTCACAGGCTAGAAGGCAAGATTTGGTAAAAAGGGGTACTTTTTCTACGAAGCATAAACACAGTGTAATCTAGGATTCATAAAATCCTTGGAATTTTACTTCAAAGAATAGTTAAGCCCTTGATGCAGCTCTCACCTTAAAAGTTGGAATCTGAAATCGTCATCTAGATTCTGTATCTGTATTTAAAATTGCCTAGTATGATTAGTTTCTTGGCATAGCATTATAATTGAAGTATTTAATAAACTCTATAAGTATGCTTCCTTTTATCCATACAGTTTCTTTGTGAGGCTGAGTTTTAAGGCCCGAAGTCTTAACAAATTAATCAGCTTTCCACAGCAAAGCAAACATAATTTCCTCCCGTGCATATTTTAAGTAATCCAGGCTTGGGGGAAGGGCCCGGTCTTTGGTGGCTTCTTTTAATTCCTGCGTAATTCTAAATCCTCGAAATTAAAGATGAGGAGCAGAACAAGAAGCATTGCAATGCACAATGTTTTCCTCCCTCCTTTATTAGTCCGTGATAAGGCAGTGCAAACAAGAGGCTTTCTGCTGTGCTGCTCTGGGGTTGTACATTGGGGCATGGTTTGGAGATTTATTGCCACACAGGTGAAAATAAATTCCTGTGGAAAGTGTGTAACCTTTGCTTCTCATTGATTGTTTTTGTATAGATAATTTCTTTAGCTCTGTCATCCCCAAGCAGTTGAAGCTCAAGCTTGCATGACTCAGAGACATTTCCCAGTGCCACTCTCAGATAAGCAAGGTTGTATCCATGGAAGAAATTAATTGGTGAATCTATTACTTGCAATGTTTTCTTTCCTCTGTATGGTAATTTTTTTTACTGATACAGAGACATTTTTGACAAGACAGTGGCAACCAGATATGCTGAATGTGTTTGTCCAAGCAACTGCATGCTACCTGCTAAATAAGGCAAAATATATTTCTTTTTGTAACCTTTTGAAACAATAGTTATACCTGCAGCCTAGAGTATTCTGAATTGTGTGGTTATTAGAGTTCTTTTTGAACAAAGACCACTCAAATACCCCCTGATCTTGCAAGCAGGTAAATGGTGGTACTGCCATGAGTAATCTCAGTGAGATGGGTGCCCAGCAGTGCAGGGATCACTCCCAGGGATCCTAAGCAGCTGGATGCTGACCTTCACCTCAGCTATAGCCACAATCTCTTGCTATTAAATAGAATGTTGTGAATCTGAAAAGGCTCCAATTAATTCAGAGTGCTGGAGCCACATCACCAAGATGAAATTCAGCCATCATTCTTGTTTCGGAGCTCTAATTTATACTCTGTATCCCTGTAACATTTTACTTTGATTGCAAGGGTTTGCATCTTCTTTGCACTGCCAAACCCTGCTTTTCACTGTGTGCTCTGGGTGTTCCACTATTTATCTCCTCTGCTTTGGTTTTGAGAGTTGGAGTGAAAGGCTACTTTATCCTTCATCTGTAGCAGACTTTTGATTAGATAATACTGCAGTGGAAGATCTCTTTTGAACATCAGCATATACATCAGTGTGCTCCTGATTGAGGACAGAAATTAAGGTCTTTGGTATTCAGTTGGAGAGTTGTGCCTTTACATACCTCTTGTTCAGTTTGGAAAAGGGGAGTTTTGGGATGACCTAATTGTGGCCTTCCAGTACCTGAAGAGGCTATGAGACACAGAGAGAGACTATTTACAAGAACCTGTAGTATCAGGATGTCATGGGTTGCAGTGCAAAATGTAACCAATACTCTGTATTCTATCACCATCTGATGAAACTCGGGGGGTGGGGTAGGGGTGGGGTAATTGTTGCCTTGCGGGGGGGCAAGGCAGGGCGACCTGGTTCAGAGGGAGGCCACGGCGAACGACAAACTGGCTGGACAAAATGCACACAACACCGATACGGTGGATGGCGAAATGCATTTATTTCCAGCAAACGCCGGCTTAAGTAACCGTGGTATGCTTGTGTAACTCCCTTACACCGCTACATCGGGTGTGATTGGCTGGCATTATAGAGGGGATGGGTCCCTATCTCCTTGTACAGCACAGTATCTTCCGAGGGGCTTTCTCTAGCTAACCACATTTCCCCCCTCTCCATGAATGGTCAAATTTATGTTAGTAGTAACTTGCAAAATATGTTAGTAATAAAGCGCAAACTGTCTTAAACGGTCAAATGCGGTTACGACTTCGGCTACACAACTTATCAAGCTAACAGGTAACAAGCAAACAGCTAAAAAGAACTTCAGGTCAACTGCCTATACGTTCTTGGTTCAATTGGGGTCAGGCCATTATTGATCTCACTTCAGTCGTCAGAAAAGTTGTTACGCATGCGTATCGTCCAGCTGGGGGCATTGGTCTTGGTACGCCCTTCGCTTGACTGGCAGAAAGTAGGTGTAGCAACAGCAAGACACTGAGGCACAAGGGCGGAACGCGAAGTCGAGGAGATGGATCACAGTGGCAGGCCTGTTAAAAGAAACTCAGAGGTTTCATTAGTTTTATTGGGCAACACAGGCTTTATGGATTTTAGAGGGCACCACTTAATGACATCATCCTTTCTAACTGCTGCGTACCCTCTACCCGTCACAACTAGCTTCCAGCCTGTTTCCCATTCTCCTAGTTCATTTTTGAAGCTTACCGGCGGACCTTCCCTGGTGGCTTCTACAGCCCAATTTTTTTGGGAAGGGGCCTGGTCCTGGTCTCTTCTGGAAAACTGGTTCTGCACAAGCAGGGCAGTTGCCAGTAGGTGCGGCTAGTCAGAGGGGGGGTAGCACTGGCAAACCCTTCTGCTTTGGCTAAAGTTTTCAACTTGGACTTTACAGTCTGGTTGGCCCTTTCCACTATAGCCTGCCCCGTACTTTTGTATGGGATGCCTTGCTTTAAGGTGATGCTCCATTTGGTGGCAAATTCTTGAACTGCTTTGGAAGTAAAGTTTGTTCCATTGTCTGTCTTTATTTGCTTTGGCATTCCGAGCCAGGCCATGGCTGTTAGCCAGTGTTGGACGGTGGCTTTGGAATTGGGTTTAGCATGCTGAGTTGCGATGATTAGGTTGCTATAGGCGTCGACTGTCACAGCAAGCCACGCTTTGGGCTTCAGCAGCTGGCATAGGGTAAAATCAGTTTGCCAGATTTCTGAGGCCTTTAAGCCTCTGGGATTAATGCCACTGGACCATAAGGGCAACTTTTGGCAGTAGGGACAAGTAGCCACTATGTGCCTGGAATCTGAGATGGGAATGTTGCACTGCTTGACAAGCGCCTTTGCTCCTAGATGAAGTGATTCGTGTAGCTGCTGTGCTTTTTGCAAGGTCCAGATGCCCTTCGCTGCTGCGTCGGCCTTATTGTTGCCCATTTGGTAAAACCCTTTAACTGGGTCATGGCTGTTGATGTGCATAACTGACACGGTGTCTTGACGAGAGTAAAGTACTTCTTCAATCATTATGGCTGCTGGTGAGGTGGAGACACCTGGATTAGACATTGCTTGACAGAGCTTTGCAACGAACATGGTCTCGGCAAGTCCCCCAGACTATTGGGGGTTTGTCGCAGCGCGCTGCCAGGGCCACCCAGGGGTTGTGTTCTTCAAGTTGTCTTTTGAGGGGATGGACGTGGTGGGTTCTGGTGGGGTCATTGGTTGGGGGAATGCTTGTTGTGAGGGTAAGTGCTGAGCCGTGAAGTTGGTGGCTTCCTGAGGGGGCAACTGGCTTGGGAACTGCCCACTCCATGTAGGGTTGACGTAGCTGGGCCGCTGGGTATTCTGGCTGGGAGGAGGCTGCATGCGGCCCGTCTGCCCCCTCCCCCGCCCGTTTCCCTGTTTTGGGTTCCGGCACTCTCGGGCGATGTGGCCTTTTCTGCCACAGGCCCAGCAGGGTCCTCTTGGCCTCAGGCGTGAGGGACCTGTAGGCGGTGGTTGATTTTGGCCGGGATTATTTTGAATGGCCATGACTTCAGCTACGGCGGCGCTAACCGCAGCTGGGAGTGGAGCCAGCAGGGCACCGACAGTAGCTTGGACCGGGGCTAGGTTCTCTTCTCTCGCAACATGCTTGATTATTGTCGCGAGGCTGGCACCGGGTGGCAGTGAGCGCAAGAGCTCTTTGGTGGGTTGGTTGCACTGCTGTCGGAGGCATCCTTCTAGGACTGGACTCTTTGCCTCCGTCGGCAGATCGGAAGCTTCTATGTCTGCTTGGAGGCGGTCCACGAACTCGGTGAAGCGTTCGCTCTTGCTTTGCCTAATGGTGGTCCATGGGGCCAGCTTGGCCACAATTCTGCAAGCAGCGCGAATGGCTTCTCTGGCAGCACGGGTTGTGGCGGCGATTTCGGGGGCTTGCAGGCCTTGGGCTTGTGCTTGGAGACTAACCCTTTCCGGGTCGTGGCCCATCAGCCATTGCAGGCTGGAGTTACGCAATGGGTCTCGGCGACCCGCTCGGACGAGCATTTTTTCTAGATTGTCTTCCCACTCTTGCTTGAACACAATCATTCCTGCTCTGTCAAAAATCATGTGGCACGTTTGTTTGATGTCAAAAGGGAGCATGTCATCATTGCCGAAAAGGCCATCAAGTAGAGTAGAAACCATGGCAGAATTGATACCTTTCTCTGCAATGGCTTTGACAACAGCTTGTACATCCTTAGGGTTCACAGGGGAATAGGCTGGCGTATTGTCATCTACCCTCCTGACCGGGAAAATTCGCACCGCTATTTCAGGTAGATCTGCGAGTGCTGCTTGGACCTTTTCCCAATTTGTTAGTGGCAGGGAGTCCTGTGGGCCTTTTTTGTTTGTATGAGGTGTGGACGAGCCGGTAAGTTTAATAGGAGCGGCTGGCGCATAATTCGTATCCGAATTGGAATCGGAGTCTGTACTGGATGAGTATCTCTTTCTATCCTTTTGTTTTCCCCACCACTTATTCCATGGTATCCACCCGGCCCACCCGTACTCGCTGTCCGAGTCGGAGGAAGTTGAATGGTAGGAGTCTTCTGGGTAGCGGTATCTTTTGTCTGGACTCCGCCCGCTGACTTTCCCGTGGGCGGGTTCCTTCCCTCTCTTCCTCTGCCTCCTCTCAGGGAGGTCTCTGGCCTTACAAGGGAATGTCTTGGGGCATACTCCCTGACTGGGTCCTGGGGTCTCCTCCCCCTCACCGGCCGCGCCTTCCCCCTCATGTTCGTGACTGCGCATGTCTGTGGCAGGAAAAGACTCCTCGTCCCGCCCCTCTCCCTCTTGCCTGGCGCCATTTTGTGGTGCATAGGGTGGTGGCCTTTCCCGAACCTCCCCTGGGCCCGCCGTGTCAAGACTACCCTGAAGCCCGCAAACATTCTCGCCGTCCGGCGACCTCCCGGTGATGAGGCTGGGGGCAGAGCCAGGGGACTGGGGTTGTGAGCGACTGCCAGCCCGACCGCTAGTTTCTGACAGCGCGTGATCGCCGAACGCGGTCTGTGTGGCAGCTGCCACCCCCATCTTCAGAGTGATCTTCAAACAACTTTGAGCTGCCTTCCATGTCTCCTGTTCTAGCAGAGCCTTTTCTAAAGCCCGAATAACTTTCCCCCAGCTTTTGAGGCATCTGCTAGTGCCGGAGGCAATGACATCATTAGCAAGGGCATTAGTGCATCTTTCCCAACATCCCGAATGCAGGATGTCCACTGGACGGTCAATAGCCCTTAATTTCAACAATCGCATTATTGCGCATTCAAAGTCTCTTAATTTACCCCACTGCCTATGCAGTTCTGTAACTACCTTGCCAAGCTCTTGCATCCTGGCGGTACGGGAGCGTCCTCCCTGACAAAGTCAGACCTGCTGCTCCGGCCGCCTCCCTCCTCCAGCGAGAATCCCGTCACCCGCCGCTCAGACCCGTGTGTCGGGGAGTGGTCCCGGGTTTCAGCACCACTATGTTGCCTTGCGGGGGGACAAGGCAGGGTGACCTGGTTCAGAGGGAGGCCATGGCGAACGACAAACTGGCTGGACAAAACGCACACAACACCGATGCGGTGGATGGCAAAATGCATTTATTTCCGGCAAACGCCGGCTTAAGTAACCGTGGTATGCTTGCGTAACTCCCTTACGCCGCTACATTGGGTGTGATTGGCTGGCATTATAGAGGGGACGGGTCCCTATCTCCTCGAACAGCACGGTATCTTCCGAGGGGCTTTCTCTAGCTAACCACAGGTAATCCTCTGTTAATGAGGCAACTGTCAATAAACCTGCTAGGGCAGTTTTCTTGTCTCTTCCACAACCCAGCCTCCATCCAGGGAGACATCTTCTGCTAATGGGCCAGTGAGTCTCACTGATAGAATTCCATCATCCCACTGGGAAATGCTCCAACCAGGGGGAGGAGACAAGTATTCCTACCTGGATAAAAATCTGGGAGTTGGAACACCAAGGCAGCCTTTTCCACTGGATTCCCAGAGGCAGACCAGGCCCATCTCTCACCACTGGACCTTCAGTAAAAGAACTCCACTCTTTCTCCAGGAGCATCACTGCAACAGAGCCACATCTGCCATTGGGACTGCAGCCACCATGGAATGGCACTGCCACCAACACCCTGACCCACAGGGTGTCAGCTTGGATCCTGACTCTGTCAGTGGGTTTTGTTTTTCCTTGTAATACTGCATGTGTTTTGTTTTGGTTTATTTTAGTTCCCCTAATAAAGAACTGTATTTATTCCCTATTCCCATATCTTCACCTGAGAGCCCCTTAATTTCAAAGTTCTAATAATTGTGAGGGAGGGGGTTTAAATTCCCCATTCCAATGGAGGCTCCTGCCTTCCTTAGCAGACATACCTGTCATTCAAACCACAATGCAGGACAAGAGGGAATGGATTCAAACTGAAAGAAGTCAGGGCAAAATGGGACATTGGGAAGAAATTCTCCCCTGTGAGGGTGGTGAGGCCCTCGCACAGGTTGCCCAAACCAGTCATGGCTGCCCCTGGGTCCCTGGGAGTGTCCAAGGCCAGATTAGGTGGGGCTTGGAGCACCCTGGGATAGTGGAAGTTGTCCCTGTCCATGCATTTGGGAACGAGATGAGCTTTAAGGTCCCTTTCAGGTCAGGCCATTCTATGATTCTGCTTCTGTCTGACATGAAAAGGTTTTGTATATTGTACTGTTTACAAGACAAACAGTAGAATCTCAGTGATTTCTGAGATTACAGGACACATAATTGTCTCCAATTTAGTTCCCATTAGCAAAGCACAGAAATGCCACTCTCCTGACTGAACTGCTGTTCACACTTGTCCTCCAAGCCCCAGTTTTCTCTGATACATGCAGGCTTTTTTTTTCTATACACCTGTATTTGGTAGGATGCCTGCAGTATTATTTGTGGGGGTGGAGGAGGGTGTTCAAAGCATTTGAAAGAATTGGGAAAACAGATTTTACTGGCTATATAGATAATAGAGTCACTACCATTGAAGTGGATATAGATTGTATTTAGCGTTTCAATGCTCTGCAGTTTTTCCCTATGGCACTTAAACAGTAGGTGAGAAATCAATGTCAAGTGTTTAGCTGAATTACTTACACAAAGAGAAAATGATATTTGAGCTGATAATTTTAGCCTGAACCTCATTGAATAGAAACAGTTAAAAATTGCCATTGAGCAAAAAAAAAAAAAAGGGAATTTGAAGTGTGGGTCCCTGACCTGATGTTCTGGGACACAGAGGGAATAGGTGGAGAGGGTATTGTTCCATGAAACTGAGATGAGCTCCTGCCTTCTGCCTGAGGAGCAGGGAGTGGACCTGAGAGAGAAGTGTGGGTCAAGTCTTTGCAGAGCAACATCATTGAGCAGGGCAAGTGTTGTATAACTCATGTTTTAAACACAAAGTAATATGCTTTCACAAGTAATACTACTCCAAAAATTTTAAATTCACTTAGCTGCGAAGTTTTGAGTTAAAAACATGACTATGAGTTTATACTTGAGATTTTAGCAGTTAGAAATATGCTGTTGGAGGTGGTTTTTATTGCATTCATAAACCAAGATAAATATACAAAATAAATGACAGAAGAACTTGGTAAGGATCATCTCCAAATTTTTGCTGTATCTGGATACTAATATATTTATTGTAAAATGTAAGTGGATATTCTATTCAAGCAAAATTTTAAAATGAGATATTAAACATTTTCCTCAGGCAAGACCAGGCATTTACTAGTCAGGAGCTTTACTAGTCAGGAGCTTTACTAGTCTCAGGAAAAATCTATCTATGCTTAGCAGGCTGTTAAAATAAAATAACCCCAGTTGCAAGGGGCATCAGGACATGGTTCTACAATTCTTATTTTGAGACAAGTGTTGTCTCCCAGATTTTTTCAGTGTTGGTAGGTCAAGCAGAACTTTTTTGGATTGCCAGAAATATTTTTAACAGATTTCCAAAGCGAAAATTAACAAGGTGGGTGGACTTAGCTGTCTATAAATAGAAAATCCAACGTATTCAGTGCTCTAAAATATTTTGTCTGGCCAGCAGCTACTGCTCCAGAAATGTGTGGGTGTTCTGTAGGTCCTGTCAAGTTACAGACACTCTAGAGAATCAAAAATTCTGCCTCATCTCTAGGCTTGCTAAGGCAACTGAATCCCATTATGTTAAAAAAAAAAAAAAAAAATAGTAAGTTTTCCTTTAAGGCAGAGGGGAAAGCTGTTCATTACACGCACTTTAAAGGCAATGATTAATGCCTGACCATAAGTATTACGCCGTATTATTTCTGATACAGCAATAAAATGCCAAGAAGGCTGTTTGAAAATGTAAGACATGAATGAGAAAGCCGACTGTTTAAACTGGAGGGCTGTTTCATCACATGCAACTAGCAAATGCTACTTTTGGTAGACTGCTGTTTGCCCAATGTACTTTGAATGCATATGAGTTTTACTGATTTCTCAGAGTATATGCTGCATATTAACAGCCTTGGTTAATCATCATTAGAACACGATAGTGGCATTAAAGTACTTTCTAAGTACTTTTTATGACTTTTCTGCATCGTCCAGAGAACTTGTGGCATAAGCAGAGGCGTAATCAGTTCAAGATCGGATGCAGAAATGCAGGGGTAGATATTCTGTAGCTAAAGACCCTAAAATATTTTCCATAAGCTGCTTCTTGTACATCACTGAGAATTGCTCAGCTAAATTTTAAATTTCTTTAAGGATGATGAAATCAGGGTGATGGAAAAATACTTTCTATGTATATCATTTGTATTCCTTCCAAATTTGCTACATGATTTATGATGCAGTCTTGAAATGATAGTGATCTTGTATGTAAGGAAGTCTGACATTGTAAATTCAATAGATGAGTAGATGAGTATTCTTCATCATAAATGTATTATATATAATCATAGCAAACCAGAAATTTCATGAAATGGTACTCAGTGACTCCAAAGTACTTCCTTTGACTTGACTCAAGCAAACAAAATTTACATGTGTTCACGTAGACAATATAAAGAGTATGGGCTTTAAGAAGTCTTCAAATTTTGTACAGAGGCAGGAATATGTCGAAGATGGATATGGATATATACTGTTTTTTAGTGACTCTGTGGTTTCCATGTGCATTCTTAAAATGTGGAATTAATTACACCCATTTTGATCTAAAAGGCAGAAGTGAACCACTTTGTAAACTTTGCTGCAGATAATGGAAATGTGCTAAACACCAACTCTCTGTATACTCCAGTTCCAATTAAAGTTATTTTCAGTACACATGCAGAACTTGGAGAGCCAGTGTCAAAACACAGGGATGGATCAAAATGCCTGAAACCTGGGGAAAGTGCTGTATAAAATATCAAAATGAAAAATAATGCATTGAACGTGTCTCTGAGAGCTGTGGCAATTCGCAGCATCTGACGTGAGATTGGTATTTCTCCCAAGTAACACAGACAGATAAGCACCATTTCACATGTCTCCTGTCACGTTGCCTTTTTTCCTGACCCAGAAACGATGCCACATTGCATGTGAGTGGGTCCAGTTTCTCTCGCTGGGCTGCTGAATGCTGCAGCTTTCACACTGGCTAAAGCACTCAAAAAATATTTTGCTTCATGTTCTTGTGAGGGCAAAGGGAGGTGGTAATTTTTTCTGAGCTGTGGGTCTTGGCTGTTGTCAATGGAGGCCAAATCTGATGCCTTGCAAGTGCTTTTTAAAAATGCTTGTTGGTATTACATGGTGCTGAAATATTGTAATGCTGATAGTATGAACATGTATTAATGTTCAAATTTTCACGAAGGGTGTAGCTGCCTTTGATTTGAATGCTTTTGGTAATGCTAGTTCATTCCTTTTGATAAAGGTAGAACCAGGAGCCTTTGTAGAAGAATCAGCTTTTTCTACCTACCAGGGAACCTGTACTTAGTACATTTTCAATGTTTATAATGGGAGAAAAAAGAAGGGGGAAAAAGTTAAAAGTCAGAAGCACTAACAAGAAATTATTCCTAATCATATTGCTATTCCTGAGGCATAACAGAATTCTGGAAAAATCAAATTGCAGGATGCAAACCTCGGGTGTCAACTTGTCACTGTGTTACATTTTAAAGTGGTTATTAAAATCATTATGCTATCAACCTGTGAAGTTTGGGCACACCAAATATAGCAACCTGCTTAATTGCTCAGTCTTTTGCAGTGAGTGAAAGAAAGGGAGGTGGGAGTGGAGAGATCGGTGTGTTTTCAAGGTACCCTAAAAGGCCATTTTTCCTGTGGAGTAAATTGCGCATTTGTTGTTCAATAAGACTTTAGTCTTTGAATATAAAATATTTTATTAGAAATGCAGCTGCCTTGCTGTGTACATAGCTTAGAAATGGTTTTATTAAGACCTTCCAACAATGCAGCACAATGCATATTGACATGACTTGGGAGCTCTAATCGTGTTATTGACACTGTTCCTCTCTTGGGAAATCAGATTAAAATGAACTGATATTGCCAAAACGAGTGTCTAGAATATTTAGGGTCAGGTGTCAAAGTCTAATTTCCCATGGGAGTAAAGCTGGAGAAACTCAGCTGAACTTACTTTTGGTATATATTTGTATAAGGAGCAACTTGATTCTTGATTATCATAGTACTAGAGTCTTGGCTGTGAAAAGGCTGAAATGTGATTCTAGGATAAAACAATAAATTAGAACATCACTACAGTAACTACACAAAGCAGGCAATGAAAAAGTAAATTTGGGGGAGTGGAAGAAAAAGACAAACCCCCAGACTTTCACCAATTAGTTTTGAAGAGCACACTAACTCCAAATGGTGTGTTGTCTCCATAAAAGTGAAGAATGAGGAAAGAAAAGTAATTTCTCCAAATGCCATAAAGTGTATTTACTTTATTTCTTTGTATTGTTTGTCTCCAAATCCTTGAAACTGTGATTTTTTTTTCCTTGTCCTACACCAGACATAACATTAGGCTGATGATGCAGAACCCACCAAGGCTCAGTTGGGATCTGGCAGCTTAACCACACAGTACTTGATGGCACTACATTCAATCAACTTGCACAATCACTGAATTTTCAAGCTGCCATTCAGATCCAGTTTTGGTTAAGAACTGGAGGGCAGTCAGTCTTTCTTGCTTACCAGTTATGTTTCTAGATTAAAAAAAGATGCAGAAAATTTAGCTGCAAACACTGAAATAATCTACTGAGCATATTTCTGTAGCCTCTGGATATCATTTCTCCTCTGTATAAAAAATCAGAGAAAAAAAAATATAAACTTGAGCTCCTTTTTCTCAAATCTAGGTTTATGGAGATTAGAGCATTGAGAAATGTGACTGGATGTTAGCATTCACTATTTTAATTTTTTTTTTCCTTCTGACTGGCAATTCTTGCTGTGTCACAATATGATTCATTAAGATGTATTAGAACATCTTACATAAGATGTAAGAGCATGCATTCTTTGGTAAAAGACCTGAGTTGAAGAACATGTGCATCATGTCCTCTTCTCAGGATAACTTGTTGAAGAGAATGTAGTTTTTGTCTGCTGAAAGTCTGGAAGTATAAGACAATTAGAGATCCTACAGAGTATGAAATATCTACTTCCTTCCTTCTGTTCCTTGTATTTTTTTTTTTTAATTGAAATACTATTATTTTGACTAAAGGTGTTTCTTTTTCCTGTAAGGCTTTCTAGTAGAGTTGTTGTAATTATTACTTCTACCTTTCCTACAAGGAAATTTGATGTACTAACATATATTCCTTTTTGTGTAGAAGATTTTTCACCCTCCTCTGAGTTTATTATTTAATTTTGGCTTGTCTCTATTTAGAACTAGTTAGCACATATGTATAAAAGTTATTAATATACCCACTCATCCAAACAAATTATTCTAGATACTCTCCCTACTGTGATATGCCACCAAAATTAATTCAAGCACATGTTCAGAAAACTCATGTTCTTATTTGAAGCTATTAAGATATTTGTAACATAAACATGAACTTTTTTCCCTGGAAATTCTGTGGTTTTCTTGGCATCTCACTCTTGAAGGCAAACTGTCCTTTTCCGTGTGTTTGTACAGTCCCAGTCCCAGTCCCAGCAGATGGACCTTACTGGCATTCCATTGCTACATCAATATAAATGTAAAATATTGTCATTAAGGAACTGACTGAAGTAGCAGACTTTTCTTCTAAAATCTCAGACAAAGTCACCCCACAATGAATTTTAGCATTTGCCATATGACATCCATTTAAGAAAGCTGATTTGCAGCTTCTGTGAGTAGCTGTCAGAGATAAAACTGTCCCTTTATCTCTCAGCTGATACGAAGCTTCATTCTAATACAAAAATCATGTGAAGATTGTAATTATACAGGAGCAAATAACTGAGAAAAAATTGCCCATCTTCTTTGGAAGGAAGGAAAAAGTAATTCCAGGTTTTGAAAAACTGGTCTAGTGGAAGAGGTGTCTGTGCCCATGGCAGGGGGGTGGAACAAAATGATCTTTAAGGTCCCTTCCAACCCAAACCATTTTCTCATTCTAAATTGTGCCATGTGTATGTTGTTTTCATTATTTTCAATCTTCATTTGTGTTAGTTGTACCCAGAAAATCACATAAACTGTTAAAGCCAGCAGGGTTACCTTTCTGTTCCTTTGAAATAAAGGCAGAGTGAAAGGGCATGGCTGAACTGAGGGCAGGGGGTGGAAGTTGCTTGGGAAACAATAGGCAGTGCTGCAGTGGCAATAAAAGACAGGGCTTTGTTGGTATGGCCTGTTTGGTTATATGAATTTATGAATTTTTGAGAAAAGGTTCAAATTCATTTCCAAGTTGATGGTTCAGAGAAGAGTGGCTGGTGTGTTGGTGGGTGAGTGCTTGAGGGCTCTCTGTCTCTGGATTCCTCAGTGCCTTTTGAAGGCTCATTTATAGGAATCATATAAATATAATATAATATATATTATACATATTTTATATACATATAATTCTACGTTGAGGCCTGTTGACTTGCAGTGCCATTCTAATTCTCAGGCAGATGTAATTGAATGTAGCCTCTCCTGCAGTATTTTTTGCCTTTACTCCTTGTGGTGGTGGTGCTTAGAAGTGTTGGGATAAGGGAAAAAGAAAAGGGACAACAAATTATCCATTGCCTTTAGCCAGTTAATTTTATCTTCTCAAGTTTGGCTCTATCAGCTGTAATTTGATTGTTGTGAAGCATCTCAAAACCTGTTTGCTTTGCAGTAACAAATGTTCTTATATAATTGTAAACTTAATAAAAATAAAAATTCTTATATAATTGTAAACTATTCTTTTAGACTGAGCTTTCAAGATGCTTGCTCAGCCTCTCTTGAGCTTTGGTTAGAAATACAAATACTGAATGAATGTCCAGGGTGAGCAGTAGTTTCTGAAGAGCGAGTGTGGCTGTCTGAAGCAAATAGCCCAAGCTGATTATGTGCATCAGTTTCTTCCACTGCTCTTGACCCCGATGCATTTTGGAGCAGGCAGGTCCTCCTTATTTCATCACTGCCATAGTTAAAGACAGTGGCCTGTCAGCTTGTTTCTTGCTGAGGTCAAACACTTCAGATGGAGTGGGACATCAGCATGATCGGATCTAAATTGCTTGCTGCACCAATTTCTAGGTGTATTGTAGTTTAATATCAAATCTCCTGGTTTCCTTGCAGGTGTAAAAGACATATGTGGTGTCAGGGGAACAGAGAGGGAAAAAAAATGGTGAGGAGTTAAGTTTTCAGCCAGATGATTACTGATCTGAACTTCCAGACCAGGGGGAGCTGTGTAGTCATGGATTGCAGAGTTCTGCCATTGATTGACTGAATTCACTGGCTTAGAATAGAGTTATTTTAACAAGTTTTTTGAAAGAATTGTTGGTGATGCAGTAATACAAGCATTCAATACATCTGTGGAAACACAAAATACCTCTTCAGAAACATTTCAGAAAAATATCAGCATTTCAAGACAGTTACATCATTTAAAATAGGCTGTTGAGCGAGTTCCATGATCCCATGGGAGCTGTACACACAGAAATCAGCTGAACAATATCAGTTACAACTTTTGTCTGACCACAATGTAGCCTGGTGCTACATTTCTATATAATGTGAAAGCTCCCAAAACTGCAGCTCTTGCCCCAAATACGTAACATCACATTTTAAACAATAAAAGTGACTGCAGATTGAGTTTTAAGGTTGCCCACAGAAAGCTAAACTCACTCAAGTCTTGTCTTTCTTCCTGTTTTTCTGAGCATCATATTGCAGGAGACTGTTACTGACCTGTTCATGTGTTAGGGCTGGGCAGTCTTACAGAAATCAAATGTTTTGCTCCAGATACTTCCTTCATATCTAGACAAAGAAATGAGCAAAAGAGTGTCCTTGAAAATGGGGATATCATCTGTAGCTCCCTTACACTGAGTTTTCACATCTTCGGTAACTAACTTTAAGGTCTCAACTTTCCCTGAGAGATCTGGTTCTAACAGGTTAGATTCTATAACTTAGAAAAAAAATTCCCAACATAAAATCTATGCAAGCTCCTAAACCGAATTCCATACATACAGAGCTGAGGAGAAAATGCAAACATTATGGGTTTGGTAAGTCAACACATTCTGTTGGTGGAGAGTTTAGAGGGATATTTTACTTTGATGTATTACTGATTTTATCAGTCCTGATCAAGTTTGTGATTTAAATTCTAAAGAAAGTTAGTATCTGTAGTTCATCAGCACTTCCCTAACTAAGTCTGTTCTCTTTTATTGAGAAGCTTTTCTTTGCTATTAAAAATGGTCTGAATCTGTGCTCTGCCAAACAATTGGAATAAGAGGTGGCTGAGAGAACAGCCCTTAGTTCTCCCCTGTTACCTGGATATAAATGTCAAGAAAAAAAATCAGCTTCAATGGGCTTTAGAAACAAGTGTGAAATGAGTAAAGAAAGATTGCCAGGAGACCTCCTTCAGCTGGTTGGTTTGTGTTTCAGAAAAGCTGCCTGAGAGCCAACCCCTGTACAGGCTCTGGGAAGGCAGCTCCTTTTTGTGCTTTAATTAGTGGAAAGGTAAATGCAGTTTTCTAGGTAGGTTTTGGCAACTCCTCAGCCTTCCATTTCACACTTGTTTTCTGTTGTCATTCTGTAAGAGAGGTGCAGCATGCTTGGGGCTCTTTTAGAAGCTTGACAGGAAAAGTAACTGATGTCCCAGGCATAGCAATCCCCTGAGCCTCCTACTGTGCTGTAGGAAAAGGCTTCTTGCCACATGTGACTTAAACAGCTGAATCAAATGGCAGGGATCTGTTGGGAGCCATTGCTTCATCATGAACACAGGAGGCCTGATCACTCTTACACCAAGTGCCCCTGAATTTTTGCAGGTTCAAACCATTTTTCTAGGTACTCTTACAGTTTGTATTTACATATTTTAAATAAGGAAATCTGTTCATCTTGAATATATCACTTGTAATCAACTGTTGCTAATATATGTAATTCAGTATTATAACCCTGGAGTAAGTCCAATCTGAAGTGCAGTCTTTAAAATGATGTGAAGCGACAACTGTTGAAATGAAATCTGTAAAATTGATTTTCCACAATGAATGCAGGCATGGGTGATTTCTTTTTAAAATAAAGATGAAATTAAAGTTGTTATTTGTATTCCCTCTTCTGTTTTCATACAGAAAATAAAAGCCTTGAAAAGACCACACAGTAATCAACTGGTGAAGTCAGCTATTGCATAAGTGTAGTTTTTGCAGTACATCTTTAGTTTGATTCAGGTCAGGTGGGCTGAAATGAAACCATCTGAAGCAAGTCTCATTTTGTGTGGCATTTAACAAGCATGAGATGATAATTGCTGTCACTGAAGCATGACTGCTTTTGTAATGAACGCTTTCTGCTAGCGGTCAGGGTATGCAGCTCTGTGTGTGTAATGCAACATGCTTTAATCTTAAAATAATTAGTAAATTTGCAGTTGAATTTATTGTTCAATGAAGTTCTATTTCACAGAGGTTCTGGCTTCTACAGTCAAATGATCAATGTTTGCTTTTAATTACGTAGCACTGGAGAGATCCTGTACACCTTTTTTTTTTTTCTGTAATGGCATTGTGCTTCCAAGTAGTTATGTGGATAATGAAATCTAGAGAGCACGGGTTTAAATTGGTTGGTGAAGTTAAGTGCTAGCCCAGCACATCACATTTTCTCCCCTGTGCTGTTCAGTCAGATCGGTGCTATCTGATTTTTACAGTGGCATTAATGTGGCTCTCTTGTATTTAGGTGGGATTGTTCGACTTCTTCACCTTTCCATTGATCTTGCCCACGGATGATACTGGTGTCACCTTTCTGCTGGTGTAAAGTCAATACCTTCAGCAGTAGATTAAGAGCTACTCCCCTCTGTCTGGAAAAAAAAAAAACATAAGTACAACAGCATGGCTTTGCCTTCTGGTGCTCCTGTGCCAACAGCAGAGCTGGTGGGATGCTCGCTGATGTGTGCGAGGGCTGCAGAAAAGTTGTCAGCTTTCTTCTGACATTAATAAATGCCAACATGTATGCCATGATCCTCTCTTAAAAAATCCTTCCCCCAAACTCAACCCAGTGTTGAAACACTAAAATGCAAAATTAGGAGTACAAACGTGTATCTACATACATAAAATCTTGTATAGGTGTCACTTTTGGAGAAGGAACAAGACTTCCTGAATATATATAAAATATAAAATTTTGTCATCATTATATAATTGGAGATTTTTTTAGAACATTATTTTAATGTTTCAGTGATGGGAACCCAAACCATAACATAATAATAAATCATAATAAATATTCCTGTAATCAAAATACTAAAAAAACCTGCAAAAGGACCTTCTCAATATGAGAAAGTCTTTGAATTGAGGAACAAAATGCCATGTTTTGTAGGACAGAAGTGTTATTTATGTTTTTTTTCAAGAACATTACTGCCTGTCCTTCTGACGTGGTCAATAATAAATAAAAACTGAAGCAACTAATACTGGTGTCAGGAAGCGCTGAGATTATGCAAGCAGACATTTAAATATTAAGAATTTGTGGTTTTACTTTACTGTTGAACTGTTTTATCTACTACTTCTCTTTGTGACTCTTTTAAAAGCTATCTAAGGATGCTTTATTTGACAATTATTTAAATGAAATAAAGAATACTATGATTAGAATCAGGTGGGGAGGGGGAAGAAGTATTTGTTAATGGCAAATGTAAAAGCGCCATGCTAGTAAATATCTTACCAATTTATGAGAGAAAATGGCATAGAAAATATTTTTAAAAGGTCAGTGAAATTGTTCTATTCTCATTTCCTTTAAAATTAAGTGTGCAAGGTGAAGATTAAAAAAACCTATATGTGCAATAGCTGAATTGCCATTTGAAGCAGAAGTCAAACACTGGCCCCAGAAAGAGAAAGGAGTGAAAACTTTTGCTTCTTCCTGACGCTTTTTCAGGAACTGTTTTTCCCAGCAGTAACTTCTTATACACCTCCACTGGCAAAATATTTCCAAAAAGGAAGAGTCTCTGTGTAGAGAGAATGTATACATATATATATATATATATACACACACACATATATATATATATATATTTATACACATACACCATCAACATAATCTTTAAAGTGAGTCTCCTGTAGTCAGTACTTGAGAATTCTTAAAGGAAGGCAGCTGGGGAAAATCCATAACTCATCTGTGTCATGCTGTGGTACAGGGCTGTGTCTGCCTTTCACCAGAGGGAAATCCCACCTTCCTCTCCAGTCAGCGGCCTGGGGTTCACCTGGAACTGCTTGGTTGGCTGGAGCTGTTTTTTGGGGAGCATCCCTGGCTGTGAGATGAGATGCTGGGCTTGCTCTCAGTTCCAGCTGCTGCTGCAGGTTCATATTTCCACACAGATAGATGCTGGATTGAGTTGGCCAAAGAAAGGTTTTTCTTTTAATAAAGCAAAAGAAAAATCAATACTTCAACGGCTTTCTTGAAAAGATTGGACAGAGTTATTTTGAAAACCCAAAGTGATGACCAATGTCGCAGCTTCTCTGTTTGCATCACTTGCTCACTTGTGATTACTGAGCTGGAAAGGCCAGTTTTAAGGTGGGGGCACAGTCATGAAAAAATATTTAAAAAACCTCACAAATTCAGGATGCAGGAAAAAATTTTATAATCAACAGTTGTGTCTCATGTTCTCAAGGAAAGAGTCCAAATAAAAGCAGGATACTGCTGAGCATTGATTCTTTTCTATGTGTTTTCAGCCTTCTTTTTGAGGACAGAAATTGTCATTCACTGCCTGCTAAAATCTGTATTTTTCTACTATTATTGTTAAGGCATTTTTGAAATGACAAGATTGCTAACAAATGCAGCACCTGTTAAATTTTCATATCAACATTAAAGGGATGACTAATTTATTAATCTGGTTTTGATTAGAACGACCTTTTCTTTTCTTTGTATTAAAATCCCTTCTCTGAAAAATTAGTTTTTCTTCAGGTTGCTTGTATTGATTACTAGTGCTGGTATTTATTCATAATTAGAAGTACAGTAGGCAAGAAAGCCTTTTTTTAAAGCTTGATCTAAAGCCTTCTGGAGTTTTTATTTCACTGTCTTTCTGTAATAACCCTTTTAAACCTGTAAATAGAGGAAGTTTGCTTTCTAAAGAGCTGTAAGAAAATCAAATGGGCTCAACTGGTGTTAGTCTGGTTTTCAAATTTTGGGCTAACCCACCCCAAAAATGTGGCCGATACAGGAGCGCAGTCAGTCATTTTGCTGGAGATTTGGGCAGCCTCTATATGAAAGTGCAACCTTGATCACAACAGTATTTGCACAAACCCCAGCCAAGAACCAGCTTTGTTCTGATTTTTGATGCTAAAATTACAACTTTCTCTTCAGGAAAGTAATTATTTCTCTTTTTTCTCCCCCCCCTTTCCTATTTTTTTTTTTTTAAATGTTACATGAGAAAGACTCGAGCAGCCAAATATTAGAAAGATTAGAAAGAAGCAATTTGGCTTAGAAAGAACTGTATAGATTGTGGAGGGTGACAGAAGCTGTCAGTATTGATTTTCTGCCACTTTCCTGTTTGACCTTTTGGATTGCAGCAGGCGCTCTTAAGAGGATTTAGCTTGTACCAAATTAAAGATATCACAGAACAATTGCTGACTCATATTGTGGAAGCTGGCTGAGCTCTGCTGCCATCAGCCAGGGCCATGGTCATTACTTGATTTAATGTGCTCTTGTAGATCAAGTTGTTTGAAAAGCTACTTATGAAAACAAGGTTGATGATGACAGATGAAGTTGCCATCTACTTTATTTTCACACGCGTGCTTGTGTGTATTTAAATTATTTTGAACTTCTGCATGTGAAATTTGACACGCCAAGGGATCAAAATATACACCAAAAACCCTGATAAGACAATGTTTTAATTCTGCTTCTATAAACACTTCATTTGCATTGTTGAGGACGAAATTGGAACAAAACCCCTAAGTGCTTTGTCTCAATTTAACACCTCCTGGCAGCAACTTGACACAAAACTTCAACGTGAATATCCTCTGCTGAGTACCCTTCCACCCTGTTTGGAGGAAATAAATTGCTTGTCTGGAGTAGTTCAAATACTTTATCTCATTTAATATTCATGAAGTATTTTGCTATATGATGGAATTAATTTTGTGGAAATTTTTTTTCTCACTGGATGCCCAAAATACATATAATAAATATGAAAAAAATAATAAATAGGGTGAATTCCTTTTCATTGTCAGGGAAATTTCAAGAAGCAACATGTTAGTGTGCAGTTTTTAGTTTGATAACCTGTGTGCTAAATTAATGTGTTTTAAAATGGCACAGGAATGTTGATCTGGAGGAGCACTCTGGGCTGAGCGTTTCTTTTTAAAATAAAGATAAAATTAAGGTTGTTACTTCACTCACTCTGCTGTTTTCATGCTATGAAAAAGCCCATAAAAAAACCACAGGGAAATCAGCTATTGCCTAAGTGTAGCTTTTGCAGCACATCATTGGCATGGTGGGAGCTGCCCTGCCCTGCCTGTGTGTGCATCTTAATGCACATGTACACGTGAAATGGCAAACCCACGTCAGCCTCAATTAACAGGGAAGCAAAGAACTCAAGAGTTTATGTATATTTCAATAACATAGGGTCCAATGGAAAAGAAAAACAGGCTACACTGTGAGGATGCTACTCATTAATATTGTAGGATCCACAGTTGAATCTCAAACCCAGAGGAAGTCAGCCTGTGCTGCAGTTGCTTGGCTGTGCTCTGCTCTGCTCAAGAACAAAGTCTAAGATCCAAAGACCTTTAAGCTTTGCACCCACATCTGTTTTTGTCCTCTCACTGCTGTGTAGCATCACTGTTTTGAGTAGGCCATCTAAGCTCTGTACCCAGACTATCAGGTTATTTCTTTTATAAATAGCCAATATTGTGCTGGTATAAAATTTTGTTGGTTTACTCCTAACTGTAGCTGAGCTGGAGTGTTGTTCATGTGGCTCCTGTATCAGCCCCCATGCAGATTCTCTTGCTTTGTAAAAAAAATGATAATCAGGTTCACAAATGCTAATTTTGCATGCATTCCACTGATGGGTCCTGCTGGGAAGCCTGTTGTGCATCCACCAGTTTCCATGGTCTGCTGTTTGTTTCTTCAAGGGAACTGGAGTTCGTTTTGACTAAAAAAGAGACAATTTTTGGTGGGGCAGGTGTGGCTTAGGGCCAAGAAAGAACTGAATAATGCAAGGATATGAAGTATTTGTGTGCAAGAAATTGTCCTTTTTCCTAGTTCTGTCAGAGGATCCTTGAGGCTCCAGGTCATGCTGCTGTAACTGCTGAGCAGTCCACAGCCATTTAGCAACTTTTTTGTGAAGATTGAAAGATAAAGATCTTTGGATCTGTAGTTTTATGGAAACTTAAAAGTGCAGGTTTGTTTGGGGGTTTTTTCCTACAGAACACATAACATTAGGAGGCCTTGATTTTATCATTGCATTCATTTCTTTGGGACCTTATGCTTTTGTTATTGGCTTTGATTTCCCCTGTAAAAAGGTTTCTTGCTCTTGGCCATCTCTCTCAGTTGTTCCACATCTCATGCAACCTCCTTGTTGTTTGTTCTGGAGCGGTGGTGATGGAGCTTAACTGTTTATATGGATTGATTCTGATTTTAAGTAAACATTTTTTTTCCCTATTTCTAACCTGTATCAGCTTGCTGGTTTATTTAGATAAATGTGTGCCCCTGCAAACAAGTGTGCTGGCACTGAGCAGGAGTAGCCAGGCACAAAGAAGAGGCTTTGCTATTGAGGAGGAGGTACCTGTAAAGTACCACTTCAACTTCTGGGGTCACTAAAACTGTCTTTTTTACTCTGTTCAGAGTCCTTAAAGCAAAAGGAATCTATAGGCACTTCTCTAATAGAAATGGCCAGTGAGGTACATGGGATATTTGGAGTTTCAAACCAGACCTGATAGATTTTGCAATGTCCCGGTTTCTGGGAAAAGCCGACACGAGTGGATTAGCTCTGCTCACAGAGGGTTTGTGGTTTAGCATCTCCTCCTCTGATAGCTGGTCTGAGCCCTGCAGTGTGTGACAGATTGGCAGAAATAGTCCCTCAGACTTCATTCAGATCTCAGGCTCTAGTCCGGTCCTGAGCTTTTGTCAGTGTATATTGAAAATGTATTTAAAACCCAATTTCGTTGGCTGACAGCATGACAAGATGTCATTCCCTGCATTTTCGCCCAACTTCAGGGACTTTTGACAGTGTTCAGTGCAGAAAAACAGGACAGGAAATGGAACAGTGTGACTCAGGGTGAGTAAATGTATCATTTATGCTAGTGTGTGAGCTTAAGTGGGATATTTTTGAGGAAGCCTTGGCTGTTTTGTGGATGCAGCTCATTTTCCCTGCAGTTAATGACCATGGGCAGTGCTAGATGAGGAGCTGATGATCACCACTGCTTCATCTCTGTGTGCTTGTCTCTCAGTGAGAGGGGCCACGCAGGCAGTGCTGCTGGCATCAAAGCCATTCCTAGCACAGCCACAGTCCTGGTGCTTCTCTAAGAGTCTCCTTGGATATGTCATTGGTAGTGGGCAGTCATTTTTAGGTGTTCTCCATCAGCCTGTGTGAGGATACTGGACGTCAGGCACTGGAGTTTGGTGATCCTCGTGGCAGGGTTGGCTGCTATTGAATGCTTTCCTGGGTAGGTAGACAACAGATAGGTCAATATAAATGCTTTCCCATGCCTTTTCAGTTTCTCAGTGTCAGCTTCAGAAGTGTTTGCCTAACCATCTATCTTGACACATGGCTGCACCACAGTCCTTCATTTTCTCCTAATCTTCTAACATTAAAATGAAAAGTATCAACTCAACCAAAATTTTTTCTTCTCCCCTGTGGCCAGGAGGTGGTGTGAACTTCTTGCTTTTAGACATGTATGAACCTTAGGTGGCATTTTCTCTTAAGCTTCCCCTGTCTTTCTCTTTTATTGAAATTATTTGCTATCATCTATCCAGCTGTACGGCCTAAAGTCTTCAAGACTGAAGTATTAGCATTCACATAAAGTAGCTATTCTCATGAGTTGCATCTAATCAAACAACTTCTTATACAGGTGAGGGTCACAACAATGATAGATGACTTGTTTGCCATTTGTTTCTCACACAAAGAGTCAGACAAACTCATCAAAACTCATGGGGAAAAGACATTTGCCATGGCTTGTTGGCTACTGTATTTAGCATATAGGCAGCTGCTTCAGCAGCAGCTGCATTCACTCCAATATGCTTTCTTTTCTTTTCTTTTGTTTTTTTTTTTTTTTTTTTTCAACCTGAGATCGTTCAGATGTTTGCAATATTTTTTATTATGTTTTCAGAGAAAAGGAAGAGCAGGCCCATTCATCTCAGAGGTGCTGTGTCTAAGACTGCTGCAAGGTCACTCCTAATTTAGCTAGCGTAGATCCACCAGGACCCCTACAGGGCTCTTCTCATTGTTTGGCAGCTTAAAAAACAATCTCAGAAATGAAAGAACAGGATCTTCAAAATCTCTTTGTGTATTTGCAAAGCACTTTTCTTACAGTCTCATTTCTCGGCCCTGGTAGTGTTGCTGCCTTTTCACTTAGACCAAGTGTCCTCATCATGCTTGAATACTGATTGTGAATAGGATTTTGAATCAACTCAAGAGTAGAATAAATCTTTAGAAGGATTTTTTTTTCAAGGACTGTTCTCTATGGAGAGTTTAAACTTAATCCCATTTCCCAGTAAGGCAAACTTTTTCACTGGGCTTCTGAGTAAAAAGATTTATTTGCATTATTTAACAATGCCAAAAGGAGTGAATTTTTTTTTTTTTTTTTTTGGGGTGGGGGGAATGTTTGGGGTTTTTTTAAGATGATGTGTTCTTCTGACTGTGATAACACTGAGGATTAATTTTAGGAAAATAGATATTTGCTGCATCCTATTGCATCATAGCACAAATTTTAAGCTCATCCATATTCATGATTAGACAACTGAAGGAACTCAGGAGGGCACAGAGCTGCCCAGGAGTGTTCCAGACCTGGCCCAGAATTGAGGTCTGTGTCTCAGTGGCTGGGCAGGTAAGTGCTCCTGGCACATAACTTCAGAGCACATAATGGAGGGACACTTGTGATGGATCCCCCAAGCTGTAAAGAGACTGTAAATTTGCATGAAAAGACTTAATGGTCTGGAAAACCAGAGTAAAATGGAAGCATGAAAAGGGTCCGTAAGGAAAAATCAGTGAGACTGCTGCAGGGATTTCCAGGAACACTGAGTTCAGTGGAGCACCATGTGGTCCTCAGTAGCTCCCAACTAACACATTGGCTCTGGAAATATCATTGGTTGAGTTTGAAATATGATTTGAAATGCCCTCAACAGGACAAATGTATTGCTAACATTTTTGAGGCGTTGTTTTGTATTTAAATAACTATAAATCAGATTTTTTAAAAGTAGAACAGATTGCAGTTTTAACCAGTCATGGAGAAATTGTATTTTTCAAGGGAACAAAATAAGACAGAAACATCTTTATTTCAATTCATGTATTATAGTACATTTGGGTTTCTTTGAAAAAAAAAATCTTTAAAAATATAGGAAAAAGCAGAAAAGAGGAAAAACAAGAAAAGGTTGAAATGTTAGTTTTGAAAGGTTAGTAAGAAAGGAAAAAATAAAAAAACCCTGTAGAGGATCATGCTAAAAATCTTGCAGAAAAGAAAATTATTACAGTCAAGCATGACAAGACAAAGCTAGGAAAGCTGAATGCAATAATCACCAAGAACTCTCATCCTGAAAATCTAAGTATGCAAAATTTCAGGTGCAAAGGTCAATCATATGCTCCAAATTAAATCTCTTTAATACAGGTCAGCTTTTCTGTTGCCCTGATGCCTTGCCCAACTTCACTGGCAATTTTTTCCTAGACCAAAAACTAACTTCACCTATTCATTAAAGCTTGAAGAGCTCTAGAGCAACGTTTTAAATACAAATTAATAGCAGCCAGTCAATTGGCAGTCAGTTAACCTGTGGTAAAATAAATAAACAGCTTGCCCTAACCCTGTCCTTTGCCCTTTCTCAGGTCCTGAAACACATGAAAAATGTGGTCACAGCCCTCAGATTGAGGCTGCCAGGCACGAACACTGACAGCTGTTCCAGCACTCGGTGTTTATGCTCAAGAGGGGCTTTCAGTCCATCTCCAGGGCTGTGGGTTCTGCAGGGTTCAAAGGCACTTCATTTAGTTCAGTGTGTCACTGGAAGAATCAAGCAGAGGAACATGGTTTTCCCAAAGAGTCTAATTATGTTAGACTCTCATCTGTCAGTTGAATTAAGTCAAGTAGCTATGAAAATCTTCAGACGTCTACCTGCCTCCTATCAGGAAATTAGAAGCCAAAATGTTTTAAATCCTGGGATGTTTTAAAAGCAAAATTCTGCTCTAATTAAAGCAAGTGACTGGACTATGTAACATAGAGGAGTGAAGGAGATTAATACCAGGCTACTTCTTCCCTTGCTTATCGTTAAGCAGTGATGAACATTCAGTGAAGATAATATCTAGAGCTAGACCGTCTTTCCTTTCTCCTGCAAAGACTCCTTCAGTTCCACTCTGTCAAAAGATTAGTGCTAGAGATGTGGTGGATACATTTTTCTTCAATATAGCTAGACCTGTGTTTTTCCATAAGGACTGATAAAGAGCTCCTTCTTAACACAGCCTCCCAGGCAAAAATGTGTGGCCAGCACTCTCACTTTAGAAGTGCCTGCTCTGCCTGAAAGTAGGTTTTACAAAGCACTAGAATAAATAAATAATTCTACAGGCCTGTGCCCAGCAGTTAGTTTTAATGGCAGGAAAAACCAATCAAGTGATTTTATGAGTTCCAGTTAAAAGTAATTATACACAATAAGTGCTTTAAGTAAGTAAATGAGACAGGCAAATCTGATAATGAATTGCTGCCTCATTGTAAGTTTCCTTCCCAGTTAATTCAGTCTCACCATTGAAGGACACTCTTTTGCATGGCTCTGCTCTTCACTGAGTCCAGCTTTGCCCCTGTTCTCATCTGCCTTGCTCCATTTAGTGCAGGGGGTGTGGGGTTCAGCTGTTTGCATTAGTAGGTGTATGGCTAGCAAATGTGGTTTTGTAAAATTAGAATGACTTTAGGAAGCAAACAGCACTAATGGGAATAAATTTTGCTATTTCATTCTAATTTCACTGTGTTATTTATCCTAATGCTAGGGTGTTTACCCAGACACGAAGTACAGTCTGTGTGCTTATTGGGAAGCTGAGAAACCAGTTTTATAATAATTTGCACATCTTTAATAGCATTTCCAAGGATGCATTTTCAGCAGAATACTGATTAGCTCTCCTGTATGCAATAAGTCTTTTGGTTGGAACTGGGCGTCCGCAGGTCGTCTTGAAGAAAGAATAAAGGTATTGTGGGGTTTCTTCAGCCTCCAATATTCAATTAATATAGGGTACCACTCTGTCCTTGGGCCCATCCCCATCCAGTGGGGTCACTGATGAAAACACCTTTACCCAAAAGGAGAAGGGATCAAGGAAATAGTTTTTGTGGTCCTTTGTGAACTGTGGTTTGCTCTCACCTCCTACAACTAACAGGGAAGTTTCAGGTAAGGTAATCAAAAAACCTGACAATTCTCTTGGTAATTATTTCCCCAGTCAGTTGCCTGTCTCCTTACTGAAACTCCCACTGTACTGCTTGGAAATGAATTTGTCAGGATCAATGAGTAATTTGACCCATGTGCCTAGCTGCCTTTTGCTTTGGTCTTCCGGCCTTGAAAAGGACAGGAATCCAAATAAATAATTAGATTTGTTACTAGACTGCACTAATTAATGTATTCTATTGTTTATTTATTCCTTCCAGTACATCAGTGGATGATGTATAGGCTGCTTACATGAGGAAAAAAAGTGCTATGCAAAGATATTAAAAAAATCCTATATACCAAGTAATACCAAGATTGATAGCAGAAGAGATGTTAGTACGTTGTACATTTTCTTCTATAAAATCTGCTTCTTTGTGCTGTTTTTGTAATACCAAGGAAAAATACCAGAAATTAAGGAATCCTTTGTTTATTGTGCTCATGGATGTCACAGTTAATTAACTATAGGGAAGTGTGCTCTTAAGTTGTGGTTGAGGATTTTAAAATTTTGGTGACAATATATTTTTAGGCTTTTTTTTTCATTTGAATATAGCTAATACGGAGTTTTTCTAAACCAAGAGTATTAGTTGGATTTTTTTTGGGAACGTCTAAAATACAATTTTGCTTTTTTGTGTCAGTTATTACACCAGGAAAAAATGCTTTAAATATTTTTTTGTGAAACAAGGTTACACTGGAACATCTGTCAGGTCTAATGGGTGCTAATCCAGAGGATCAGACCAGAGCAGCCTAATCCTCTCTGGGTGGACTATACCAGTAAATTATCCTGAAGAAGGGGTTTATTTCTGTAATAAGTTTTGCTTTGCAGTGATTGCAGGCCTGACCCTTTTAAGTCTACAGTGCAGAATAGCTTACTGTAATAAAAGGAGCTCACATTTATTGTAAAGTAAGAATAGTCACACTAGTAATCACCATGGAATAGATAATGTATTATAACTTAACGTTCTTCCTTTTTTTTTTTTTTTTTTGTCTAGCTGACCTTTCTGCAGATAGTAGGAGTATGAAGTGCACTCCAAAAAAATATCCCCTTGGCTGAGGCATCCAGTGAGCTCTCCAAAGTTATCTGTGTCAAGAGTTCAGCACTCCTGTAGTTTTGCTTCTTTCTCTCTCTCTCCTGTAATGGGAGCACAAAGTCCAGTCTGGTTTGTGACAGCCCCTCTGTGAATAAAGCCTGCTTTTAATCCAATTTATCAGATGTTTGCAGTAGCATTTGCACAGGCTTAAGGCTTTGGAGGATGGAGAAGATGGATTTAGAGAAATAAAGCTAGCTGATAGATGGGATCACTTATTAGAGATCTTTCATATAAATTATGAAAAATAGCTACAGTGAATTATAGCTGTAGGCTTTCAGATAATAAGCCTTTCAGAAAAAAAATAATGAAACTAAGTGACACTCAGTTCTGAGTTTTATTACCAGGCTGAATCATAATTCAAAGTTCTTTTAAAATTTCCAGGACCGTTTTCAAATCTTGATGAAAATGAAACTAAGCTTGATCATATTTGACCAGTTTAAGTGAGTTTTTTGGCTGATACTTTACTCGAGGAATATTCCTCTCCAGTAAGTTTCCAGGTTATATCTGTCTGCAGTCCATTGCCTGCTGCTCTCAAGGTCCAGGGACTGTAATTTATTACTGTCAGTTTTTGGACAGTTATCCCTCATCAATATGGACAGGACTAGAGAAAGCCTTCTCTGCCAAGGCAGCACTTCTTGCAAAATCGATACTAACAGCCCAGCAGGCAGAGAACCAGAAGTTCTCCTGTTTCCAGTCTCTGCTCATCCTTGAAATCACTTTCCTCACTCCCAGTGACACTGGACTTTGCTCACTCCCAGCAGCAGAAACTGCTGACTCAGTCCCAATTTAGCCCAGGGGATGAGAGAGAATCTTCTGACCACCATCTTCAGGGGAGTTCTTGGGGGGCTTTGTGTCTGTCTGTGTGTGTGCATGTGAAATACAATGGGCTGAAGTCCTGAGGTTTGTCTTGAGCCACTGCTGCCCCTGGAGAAATGGGAAATTTTTAAAGGATGAAGTTTAGTAGCTGCGTGCAAACATCTGTCAGCAAAATATACAGCAGCAAAGGATGTGCATAAGTTGTGTAAAAGTGTTAGTTTAGTGCTGCCTCATGATTTTAAAAAGAATTCTGAAAGGGAGAGGGTAGAAAACAGAGACTAGGAATGGATTTGTGCCTGGCACTGTGGTGTAGCATGTTCTCATATCTTCTTTTGGAGACTATGGAAAGAACAAGCAGAGGTGATGAGTGGCCTTTGTGTAAGAAATGCATGAATAAACCAGAACTATGTCATTCAGGGAAGAATAGCTGAGAGAAGGTGTGGTAGGGGTACATGTACTTAGCAATTACCCAGTCAAAGGGAATAAAAGGTAAGTGTAAATTTATGATCTTTTTCCAATATGCAACAGCTGAAATCAGCAGAATGCAGGTGCAAAGTAGAGGGAATGGTGCTTGGTTAAGAGTCACTTTCCTAAGTGGTACAAATCAAAAAATCTTGCACAGGTTTAAAGGACTGAACCAGTACAGCCATTCACACATTCCCAAGGTCAAATACTTCTGGTTCTTGTCATTTAAAAGGCCCTTCTCCATGCATGATTGAGCCCCATTTTTATATTCCATCCCATCTACTTGCATTTCATTTAAATGTGTTGCTATTCTTTACTTACCTTTGAAACTTTGATGTACTATTGTAATGTAAATTTAACCCTGTGCCCAAAAAAACCCCAGCCAAAGGAACTGAGTGATAGAAACCCCAAGACCCTTTACAGTAAAGTTTTCCATGGAGTCCCAGTATCCCTGCCTCATTAATATGCAATGACATGCTAAATGTAATTGCATTCAGGTTAGGTTTGGCTATGAAAAAAGCATATCGTTTCAAAAATGGTGCTTTATGTCAAGGACACCAGCAGTGAAGTTACATAACTTTATTCAAGGTATTTCACAACATTAGTAAATCTTACAAAAGTTTCCTTGGGGATTAATCAACAGCATGGTGTAATATCTTCATGAAAAATTATTATTCAATTTACTGTTCTTGTCTTAGGATCCATCATGTTGTCTCTCCACATATATAGCTCTATAGATCTGTAGATATAGATAGAGATATAGATGATGATATAGATATAGATATAGATGATATAGATATAGATATGATGTTTAGTAATATTCCAGAGTTCCAATAATTCCCCCCAAATTCAGATTTTTCTTTTTCATGTTTTAATAAACCCAAATGAGGTGTCCTCCCTTTGTAGACTACAAGAATTACTTTTAAATTGTTTCAAGGGAGTGTGTCTCCTTAGGGTCTTCATGCTCTTTCCACTGCTTTCCATACATAGCATCCTAGTAATAATTGAAGTGGTTTAAAACCTTTAGTTTTTACTAGTTGATACCAAGAGCTAAGTGCGGAGTTTCCAGGTGAAATTTCCACAGTGCATTAATGTATTTTCAAGTGGAAAGTACTGCTATTTCTTGAAATAAAATCTAACTCACTTTGAATTTAAATGGAACAGATTTTATGAACCATCACTGTAGAAAAGTGTTTGGAATGTGTGAATTTGTCATGTGTCAGCAAATATTCAAAACACCACTCTGAAGTGACTTGTGCAATTCTATTAATGGACAAAATTTTGGTGAGGGAGTACTTCAGTTTGGGTATGAATCAACAGTGTTTGGTAGCAGTCCAATCACGCTGAATTACAGTTAAAGTGCTACTTTAAATAATAAGTACTTTCTGGATATAATTTTAATTTTATGACTACTTGAGAATAAACAGCATTGTTATGAAAGCATTCTAATCTGATAAACATAAATTTTCCATTTGAAAGTCCCCAAAATATATTAGAAGTATATGAGTTGTCAGCTGTGAAAACTGCAAGCAAATACATCCTTTTTCCCAAAATCCACTCTGTTTTGGATGTTCTGATTACAATATTATCTTTTATCTTAATCTACCTGAACCAAAGAACTCACAGCTAAGAAACCCTGAGAAACAAATCCAAAGGGTTTATTTTGTTAAACAATATTTGACATGTTTGGGATTTTGTCCTGAGATTCTTGTCAAAAGCAGGAACCATTGCACTGAGGTTCTACATGTTCAGTGTTCAACTGGTATTACACTAATCTGACATGACAGACCATTTCCATGCCCTTTCACAACAGACCACATTACCATCAATGTATTTAGGGAATTAAAAAGATCTTGTATGTAATTTTCTCCTCAATGATAAGCAGAGTTGTGTCTGATGTATTGGCTAATGTAGGGTAAACAGAGATGTGCATGTCCTGATATGGAATGGCAAACACTAAGTGATGAAGATATTAATTACATGTTTCATATGCACAAGCATTCAGGAAGGACCTAGTAGTTTCTTTAATTTTGCGTTTTGTTGTTTCGGGTTCTGTTTTTTTTAGTAAGCAAACTTTCTTGTAAAAGCCTTGTAACAAAATTATTGCTATTTGTATTTTCATGCTTATTGTGCCTGGGTATATTGCCGAGGAGCGAGGCTTGGATCAAAATTAACTTGGAAATAGCCTTCAGCATGATAAATATTTGTGCTTAAACAGAACCCAGGGAAATCCTTCTAGCCTCTGACAGAGCCCTGAAGGGGAGCTGGCAACTGTACAGCAAACTGAAGTGTGCAAATCTTCAGCCTCGCAGCAGATCTAGTAAATATGTGCAGTGTAACACAGCAAATACAGAAAGGCTTTTAGTTCCAGATGTGTAATGTTTAAATGTTTACAAATATGATTAACTGCAGAGCACAAAATCCATTCGCAGCATCAAAGGCAAAACTAAAAACTACTTTTTCCTGCCCCCCTCCAGGATTATGCTGAAAAGAAAAACACGATAGCAAAAGCTCTGGAAGATCTTAAAGCCAACTTCTACTGTGAACTCTGTGACAAGCAGTACTATAAACACCAGGAGTTTGACAATCACATTAATTCTTATGATCATGCTCACAAACAGGTAAGAGAAATCTGCTCTCTGCTTCAACTTACTGAAGTATGATAATGAAATAAGATGTCCTTCAGATAGGCTGGGAAATCACAATTGAGTTGTCCTCAGGTGCAGATTCTGGAAAGCAAAATACACTGTTTTCTTGGAAACAAACCTTACTGTAGAGTTTTTACAGTCAAAAATTCTGAGGTAGGAAGAAGAAGAAATTAGAACAGTTTAACTGTAAAGAGGAACAGGGAATGATGAATAATAATGAATAATAATGATTAAAATTGTAAATGTACAAATTCCTTTTTACCAGTTTTATTTTTCATATAAATGCTGTGTTATACTTCAGATGTGACTTACTGGGAAACATTTATTGCAACAGATGTGCATAAGAAACTTGACATCCTCTTTGGTAAACTTTTTTTTATTGCAGATACAGTTCTGAAATAGTCTATGACTACTTAAATTAGTGTACAGTTCTGAAATGAGCTATGATTTTATTTCAATGCACTGTATTAAAAACAGGTGTGTCAATGAAAGGTTTCTGTGTGTTAGCTTTAAAGCAGCAGTATTTAGGTTTCCATCAGCATATTGTATCACTTTACTTCCAAGTTGTGTGTCTTACTGTGGTGAGATAAAAGCAGTGCTTCCACAGAATGAGAGAGGCAATGCATCTGAGGGCAACAACCTGATCTGCAGAGGGGTTAAATCTATTTAATTCAAAAGGAAAGACAATGCATCTTGACTCCAATGAAGAGATATGTAATGATAGTGTAAAGATATGTAATAACTGTACAGAAAATTTCAACATAAGCCACTTAGCTGGTAATTATTCTCTACCTTTTCTGTTTTTTGGGGTTTTTTTTTAATCCGGTGAAATCATACGGTTGTGTATCTGGATTGATTGCTTTTCATTCTAATCGAATCTCCCTTTTTCCTGTTATTCTGCTCAGGGTGAACATAAATAAGCTGCTACATGTTTTATATCTGTGTTATACAGAATAATGATTTGCTTTGCTTTTCTTTAGTACTAGTCCCTGAAACATTTCTCTCTTTCTCACTGGTATTTTTATTTAGCCCATAATTTACACTGTCAGTGTGAGTGTTAGATTTAGTTTGGAGAACTGTGAAGATGTGGACCTCAGCAGCAACATCAATCTGTGAGAAGCTGGAGGGAAAGATACGTGTATTAGATAAGAAATCAGCAGGTGGCTTCATTGCATCCTGTAGCTATTATGAGTTTTAGTTAAAGTACAGCTGGAACTGATTCCTCAGGTGTTAGATTCACACAGCAGCATGTCATTGATGGATGGCAGGAAAAGAGAAGTTATGGGCAGAGTCTTCCCCACTTGACCTCACTTAGGATTTATATTTAATAATTTTTTAGTGCTGTGAAGCACTTTGAAATAATGAGAACCTGAAGGCTGCAGTCCTTGTTCCTCTATTCAGTATTGATGAAAAATTGATTTTGAAGCTGAGGTCAGGTGTGAGACTTAAAAGGAACTTTTTCTCAGTGTTTCACATGGTAATCCTTGTTCTGTCATGGCTTTGGGCAGGAGAAGGTGGGCACAGCACCAGCCTCTGATGGAGCATGGCAGTTCCTGCCTCTCCATATTTTCTGCAGGGGATCTGTGTTTGTGTTTGCATGTGGCTCCGTGGATGTGTTTGGTGAAACACAGGAAGCCACCCTCTTCCTCTGTTTGACATTAACAAGTCCAATCTCCCTGCTAGGAAATATTTAAAAAAACCCCCAAAAAACAGTTTTCAAGCAGAAAAATTGCATGGATTTTTTTTTGGCTAAAGTAAAAATTTTCAGTAATGTTACTGGCAAATAAAACTTGATTCCTGAGATAAAATCTTGGTTTAATTTCTCCTGGAATATGTGTTCTGTGGTGGATTCTATTAGTGCTATGAAGAAAAAACATTCTTCTTCCCATATTTGGGGTGTAAAAGGTGTCAGGCAGCATATGCTGCAGCACAGGCTTACTTTGATTTGATCTGTTTTCAAGAACTTCATACCAAATGCTTTTTTTGGGGTAGTTTTAATTAGCTTGCTGAAGGCATGTGCATGTGCTAGTGTTGAATGCTCTGATTTTGTCCTGAGACTTCCTACGTCAATGGCAGAAGTTTTCCAGCAGTTCAGTAGAGGTGAGAGGAACTAGTAATCTGGTTTTGGATTTTGCTTCTTTTTTGTTTTGTTTTGGTTTGTTTTGGTTTGGTTTGGTTTGGTTTAGGTTTTGTTGGTTTTTTTCCCTTCTATCACACCTTTTTACAATAATGGACAGGTAAGGGGAAGAACTTGGTACAAAATTTCCCACTACCCAAGGACAGTTGACAGCATGTGCAGCCACTTTGCTTTCAGTGATCTCAGCACCCAGGAGTGGTTTCTATATGATCAAATGCATGAAAGCTCTGCCTAAACCTGAGTTCATCCCAGCTTTTCGGAAAAGCCATATTTAATCCTAATTGTGCAGTCTGTTATCACACCATCTAAGCCATGGGAGGGTTTGGCAGAGAAAATGTTCTTAACAGCTCCTGTACCTCAATTCTATTGCAGAAGATTTCCTTTTCATGCATTCAAATGTTGCTAGCACACAAAATTTACAGGATTTAAACCAGAAGATGTGTTATGTGGGTTCCCTCCACTGCCTGGGAGGCCCTGTGCTGTCAGATGTTAGTTGTGTTTTGATTTGTTGTGTCTTAACAGTTTCTGAACAACCCACTTTGAGATAGTATGAGCACTTTCTGAGCAGTCCAGAAAGAAAGCACAGGACTAGGGTAAACCCAGTTTTATTTCCTAGGACCTGAAGGAGTTTAGTGTCTCAAGGGCCTCACTGCCTCTGTTAGTGTTTTCCTGTTCTTAGCTTTTACAGTATTGTTTGGAGAGCATATCTGTAGCTTTTCTGAAATACTCCAGGAACAGCAACTTGCAAGCAGTCAGTGAGTGGTAATAGAGAAAAATGAACTCTCTGCTTTGCTTTGAAAGCTCAGACAAAGAAAAAACACCCTTAACAAAATAAAATTCTGGTGTCTTTAAAATCAGCAATGTTCTTAGCTCAGTACAGAGAGATAAGTAACTAAGGCAGAACTGCTATTATTTACTATAGTAACAAGGGAATTGCTATTTGACAATGATGGTCTAAACCCACAGAATGCAGGATTTGAGACCCATGCCAAGGCTTTAAAAACACAAATATGACCCTGTGCAGCATTTCCTGTATGTCTGGAAGGAGCTCTGTGAAAACCCTGCCTGTGCTCCTCAAGATGCTGCAGGGTTTGGTAACTGTGGCTGAGCATGAAGTCTGAGTGACCTTCATGTCGGAGCTGCTTGGCCTTGCTGAGAGCTGTGCTGTCCTGGGGAAGCAGTCTGGACCACACAGCTCAGTCCCCTGTGTCACCCCTTCCTCTGGAGACTTTTGTCACTACAGGGACAAAAGATGGTTTGAAAGTCTCCATCCCAGAACTTCTGATTAATCACCCAATACCACGGCAGCACACTCGGGCTCAGTGTTCTCTGCCCTCCCAGGAGGACTCTTCCAAATAACAAGCAACAACAATAACAGTGGATTTTTGTGATGAAAAATAAATAGCCCTAATGTATTTGCATCTACAGATGAAAATACAATCAATTAAGTAAATTATAAGGAGGACTTTTTTCCCTACAGAACCTGAGATCATTTTTCAAACTTTCTTTCTGGATGAAAATGATCTCTGTGCTCTACAAATGTATTTAAAATTGTATGTGAGGAATAATGCACAAATTATGCAGGAACACTAAATTAGTAGCTGTCCCCTTTCCCTATTCCATCCAGAGATTTCTCCTGTCTGCAATTTTCTCTTCTCCTTACATCTTTTTCTTTGCACATTTTTTTTGTCATCAGTGCCAAATAAACTGGAGATAATCTCTATTCACATTAAAGAATATCAATCTCTAGTCAGTCAATAGTCCAAACTTGAATAATTATCATGTGTTCTAATAAATATTTTGTGGAATATGGCTGAAGAACAAGAAGTTTGGAAGTGGCAAAGTGTGACTAGACATAACAATAATATAACCCCCATCCTTTTACAGAAACTGTACCTCCCATGAGTTACGAGGCATGTAAGGTATAAATTAAGAGCAATAGAGCCGATTTGGAATGCCACTATTCCCAGCAAAGATAATTGGATGTTAGCAGTTTGAGCCTGCAATTTAAAAACAAAGCAAGGGATCCTTGTAGTCATCATTACAGCTCTTTCTAAAAGCTCTCATTGCAGAGTTATCCCCTCTGAAAAAGAAAAACCCCCTCTCTTCTGCTTGGCTGGCACCTGCAGAGGGTGAACTGCAGTGTTCATAGATCTGCAACTTCTGGCACAGCCCAAGAGTTTGTATCTGTTTGCAGGGAAATAGTACCAGTACTGGGAGAGTTATACGGTGATAGAAATTATCTCTTCACTAAGAACCAGCTGTACTTTATGCTGTATTTTTTCAGGCCTGCTTTTTGCAGGTTGCTTTCCCCTGGAGCTGTGGGATTCGGACTGAGCATAAACAATGTATGTAATTTTTGAAATGTAGAAACAATGATTCTCAAAAACCCCTGTTGTATTCTAGAGCCATGAATTTCAGTGTTTCTCTTCTTTATATTTTTCTTGTCTTTTGAGGCTAAGTGACTTATTTTTTTTAATATAACAGAGTCAGGTTTTTGCAGCTGAATTTTCTGGAATGAAGAAATTCTGTATTCCTTCTATTACCTTATCATGTTTCTCATGTTAGAGTGCTACTTCTTGGTAGTCCTTGTGGGCAGGCAGTGTTAACTACCCAAGCATAGAAGAAATTTAAACATTTGTGTTTGAATCGATCTTGTGCAGTCCTTTCTTACTGTTATTGCTCTCCCAGAATGTAACTTGGCATGTCTTCCTATATTTCTTTTCTTCCCTCAGGAAAGCATACTCATCTTTGTAGCCTTTTTAAATATTAAGGGAACATAAACATGTTCAACTGTGCATCCACATACATATATGTTTTTGTAATTCACATACAACCATGAAATGAGTCCCCCTCCCAAACACACTCTGCTCTATCACTGTATTTCAGGTTGTTTTTTTTTCCAATTCAGATTGCATTATTTAAGGATATTTTGTGGTTGGATTGGTGGTTCTTTGGGTTTTTTGAGGGTTTTTTGTTTAAGTGAAAAGCTTCCTTTTAAGTTTTAAGCACTTGTGCTGACATTCATGCTAATAAGGGTCATCACCAGGTCCATTAATTATAGCTCAGCACTGCTGGGAGCAGTGGAGCTGAGCCTTGTGATAGACTTGATGCTTCCTTTTTTCAACTCCTTTGAATAATAAAAACAAACAAAAAAAGCCTTCTACTGTTACTGTGAAGAGAAAGGCAGAAGTGCCAACATGAGAGGAGCCCACTGGGCCCGGAAGGAGGGAGCCAGACTGAGGATCTGACTCCTCTGGGATATAGGATGTGTCCAGAGGAGCCTGTTTGGGGAGGGTGGGCTGCCCAGCTGGGGCTCACCCCTCCCACTACATGTGGGGGGCTTGGGATCAGGTTTGGTGGGCATAGAGTGAAGTGCCCAAAGAAAATCAGCAGGAGCTGGAAGGTTTCAGAAAAGAGGATATGAAGTCTGCATATGGCAGAAGGCTGCCAGTGGGAGTCTTTATTCCGCTCTACAGAGCCACTTTACAGAATGTATTTTAAAATTAAATAGATACGTTCTGTTCTTTATGAATATTTCAGTATATTTAGGGAGAAACCTCACACACTGTTTCCTGGATGAAAGAAAAAAATTTATTTGTTTTCTTTCCAGTTTTTTATTTTTCCTATAAAATTTAATCCCAGCACTTGGCTTCTTGATGTGTATCAGTGTAACAGAGCAGTTAGGCATTCTTTAGCTCCAAACTTGTACTGACGGGTTAGATGAGGATATTTTTGTTTATTCTCCAAAATCCACTTTTGTTGCCAATGAGTGTTCTGTTTTCTCATTACCAAAAAAGAGATGTATCACTATGTCCCTGCACCAGTAATTACGACTGAAAAGATACTGTGTAACTTTTTCTGCTTTCATGTTTGGGAAATTTGATGCTGTAATAATGTTTGATTAACTAATTGACTTTTTTTTTTTTTTTAATGAAGAAGTGTTTTTAGAGCAAACACAATTACAGTAGAAGCGTAGATACCCCATCTGTCCCACTAATAGCCTGCAAACAGAGTATTAACCCCATGCACTGACACTGATTTCATGAGGAGCCTGTTCTTTACTGCAGGAGGAGCCTTACCCAGTGGCAACCCTTCCTCAGATAAGAAAATTTGTATTTAACTTCAGTTCTTTATTTTTTTTCTGGTTTTGAATTGTTGCAGCCTTCTCATTTCTGTCCTTTACAATACCCGGACCAGCCTGATAATCTGATAAATCACTAACATTAAATTTCCATGCAAAAATATTACAGTTGTTTTTCAACTGCAAGTTGCTCATTTATTACTCTTTTCCAAATCTAGATTGTCATTTCAGTGAGGGGAAAAAAAAATTACGGCACCAATGCAAAGCAGGAGGGAGGGAGGAGTGAGGGACAGGAAGAAACATTGTTTGCTCCATACAGCCTGCATGTTCCTTTCAGTGGCATGTGTTTATATTGCTGTGTGGTTCATCCTTTTCTCTAAAATTCTAATCATATATTTCATTCCAACTTGGTCCTTTTAAATCAGTTCATGAAAATTTCTGCATGCAAGTTAGCAGAACTTGTGGCTAATTTTAAACTTTGCTTTACCATATCAGGGTCTATCAGGTTTCTGCTGTTTGGCCAACACTGTTGCAAAACAAAAAAAAAACCAAAAAAAACCCCCACAACTTTTTTCTGTTCATCAGTAAGATAAAAATGGACACAATTAAGACCTGAAGATAGGAAAAAATACAGGTTTTTAGTTCATGATTCTAAGGCATTTTGTGTATTGTAATGCATCTTTTGACATACAGTATTTTGATGGGGAGAAATGATTAAAAACTTGATTAAAACAAGCATGGAGATCAGATGATGGTTTACCTATCACTCACTTTGTTGTATCAGGAAATAGATTAGCTAAGCAATTGCCAACAAGAAAAATACTGCTTTTTATTTTTTTGTATGCTTTAACAGAGTTGGTCTTCCACAGTTAATTTAAACTTCATTATGGCTGCAAAATTCAAGCCAAGCAGTAGAATACCTTTTCTGCAGTTTTCAGAAACTCTAGGTGCAGTTCCACTGCTGTCCTGAAAGTAAAAAAAAAAAAAAAAAACACCAAAAAAACCAAAAAAACCCCACCCAAGCAGATTGTAGATTAACTGTAAGTTAATGAACAATATGAAAAGCATTTTGTTACTCCATGGTTTTGAGCTGTCAGGTTACCAAAAAGAAAGCAAAGGAAAAACTAATACGTTCCTAGTAGTATATTAAATTCTGACCCCTCAAGGTAAATAATTTTTTACAAGATTATCTAATTTGCTAAAACGATTAAGTGGTGTGTATCAGGGGTTAGTATTCTAGTTCTGATCCTGCAAAAGCCACCTTGTAGTTTCCTATTTGCCACCAAAAGAGAGTTTCAGGGTATTTTTTTTTTTGCCCTCTGGGAGATCTGCTAGTATTCTACTGCATGCCCTTCAGTTCGTGCATGCTGGTTTCCATGTGAGAGCTCATTCTTTGGGAAGAACTGAGCAACCTTTTCAGTACAGACCACAGTCATTCTTAGGGAAACTACTGCAGTCTCTGCTGATCTTTGCAAAATCAACCCTCCATTCAGTTAAAAAAAAATCAGTCTTGTTCTTTTTTTAGTGGTAGCTCTGACCTGTTGATGAAACTTAGTGTTGCAATCAGTGCTGTTAATGTGAGGAGATGTGAAAAGGCAAACAAACTTACATAGAAGGAGCCATGAGAGTTTTTCATAGCCCTGCTCATCCTACAGCTAGGGCAGCAGGACAGCAGGATTTCTCAGGGCCAGGGGTGAGCTCCTCATGGTGCACTGCAGGAGAATCTCTAAGCCTTGGGCAGTGAGCACTGGGGTCTTATTAGGCACAGTAATGCTGTTCTAGAAACAGTATTACAAATTACAAAAGTAATTACTTTTGTTCTGGATATTTTAATTGCAGCTTACACTGAAATGGCTTCAAGTTTCTGAACTGCTCTAGGTTTCTTCGGTGGAGGCTAAAATACGAACTCACTCTAAAATATGAACTCTAAAATAATGAACTCTAAAATATGAACAGCTATACAAGAAGGGTCTGAGTGGCTTCTGAATTTAAGCTTTCCCCATCCTCATACTGCAAAGGAATAAAATAAGAAAGGCCTTGCTGTGGTGTGAACGACAGCAGTGTGCTAAGGAAGGCAGGAGCCTCCCTTGGAATGGAGAATTTAAACCCCCTCCCTCACAATTATTAGAACTTTGAAATTAAGGGGCTCTCAGGCAAAGATATGGGAATAGGAATTACAGTTCTTTATTAGGGGAACTAAAATAAACAATGAAACAAAAACACATGCAGTAAGACAAAGAAACAAACAAACCAAACCCACTGACAGAGTCAGGATCCAAGCTGACACCCTGTGGGTCGGTGTGTTGGTGGCAGTGCCATTCCATGGTGGCTGCAGTCCCAGTGGCAGATGTGGCTCTGTTGCAGTGATGCTCCTGGAGAAAGAGTGGAGTTCTTTTGCTGAAGGTCCAGTGGTGAGAGATGGGCCTGGTCTTCCTCTGGGAATCCAGTGGAAAAGGCTGCCTTGGTGTTCCAACTCCCAGATTTTTATCCAGGTAGGAATACTTGTCTCCTCTCCCTTGTTGGAGCATTTCCCAGTGGGATGATGGAATTCTATCAGTGAGACTCAATGGCCCATTAGCAGAAGATGTCTCCCTGGAGGGAGGCTGGGTTGTGGAAGAGAGAAGAAAACTGCCCCAGCAGGTTTATTGACAGTTGACCATTGACAATTGACAATTACAGCCCCCCACACACCCCGTTTGATCAGATGGTGATAGAATACAGAGTTTTGGTTACATTTTGCACTGCAACCCATGACAGCCTAAATACGGTGAATATTTGAAAGGACAGATGAGGTGTGCAGAAATGTGTGAATTTTGTCCTCTGCTGTAGCCATGGATTGAGAATATTTCAAGAGTCAATGAAAAGGAAAATTAGAAATGTGCCCCTGCCTTGTCCTGTTTGTGTTTTGGATTGGCTGAGGCTTTTCCTTCATCTCAAGGATACCACACACTTTTTCCAGACACACTTCCTGGTCCTCTCTGCATTTTCACACAGTCTTGTTCATGACAAACATCCTTGTGACAAACCTGAATGATTATGTAAAGGACTTCTCAGTGTATTCCAAATTCTCCATGTGTGGCAGAGGAGTAGTGGTTCAGCATCACACGATTGAAAGTGTGGGTGTCTTTTGGTTGAATGATTTTTTTAAAAAATAAATTTAAGGCATTTAATCTGAAGAAGACCATATAAATACAAGCACTGTATTGGACCACCTCCCTCTTGCAGAAATCCTTCATTTCTTGGATTGTCTGTTCCAACAGTATGTTGCATCTTTTCTTAAATTAGAACTGGCAAGAGACCCATAGTATATTGTAATATAAATTATAAATTACATTAATTCAAGCTCATTCATGATTAATGTAACTACTTTTAAATGCCTGGCTTCTTTGATAGCACTTACTGCTGTTGTCTTGGTGTGCAGCCTTGCTACACACATAACAATAATGAGGGAGGACACAAGTAAGACCTGTAAGCACTTGTACCTCACCTTCCCTTTTCCAGCACTGAAATTCAACAAAATTGAAAAAAAAATATTTAATAAAGGACCTCAAACTTTTTAAATGCTGATTTTAATTTTTTTTTAAATTTTTTTTTTTTTTTTTAATTTTATAGCTGTTAAGTGCCTGCTTGCACTGTCATCTCTATGCCACATCTGGTACAGGATCTCATTGTGCTACATGATTTATAACTACAGAGCAGCATATCTGCTTCTTACAAATTGCTTGTAATGAGAGCTGGAAGCAATGCCAGAGACTGCCAGCAATTGGATGGCAGAGAAGGGTTACAGCAGTACCAAAGTTTAGGGATCATTATTGCAGACTTCCTTAACACTCACAAAGGGGACAAACTAGAAAAAAGTAAAATAAGGGAACGAAGCATTGACATGGTGTTATCAAAGTCACCCTTAGCTGTTTTCACTGACTTTGCTAAGTAAGCCTTAAGCTATCAGGAATGGTTCTCTTTCTTCTGTTTTGTGAGACAGAGCCTGCTGCCACCTCTCCTTCTCTCTCATCTCTTTACAGTCCCACTTCTCAGCCCCAGCAGGAGACTTTTCATCTGTGTCATTTCAAGTCTCATTTCTTGCTTAATACATCCTTCTTATCCCCTTTGTTTGGATGTGAGCACAACACACGCTGCTGATGTGGTTTGCTTCATTTTCTTCCCTCCTTTCTGCCCACAGCTTTGCATTTCTAAGGAATACCCAATTAGTACACTTTTCTTTGCATCAGCCTAGTGTATTGGGTTGGCTAAAACTTACGGGTTGTATAATGAGAAATACATTAAAATCATGGTCTGAGATAAATTTTACAGTCTAAGTGTGAGCTTTATGTACTCACTGAATAAGAACACGTTTGAGTCCCAGCCCGTCTCATGTCTGCCTTGCCTGCAAGGCTGGCACCCTGTCACTGAGTGCTTGGTGCTTGTGTGGCACAGTGGGAGCTCCAGTCTGAGCTACACCTTTGTGAGCAACACCTTCAAGTGGCCAGAGCCAAGATAACTGAGTTCAGCTGGGATCAAAAAGAGGGAAAAAAAACCCCCAAACAAAAAGATCTCTGAGGGGCAGGTGAAATCACTGGGGGATTAACAGCCGAAAGGAGTACTCTATAGGGAATATTTACAAAGAGATTTTTTTTGTTCTCAGATGCTTAAAAGTAGGTCAGGCCAGAAGCAGGTGTCCATCTATCCCATGTTAAAATTCCTTCAAGGCATATGTTATATACCTAAGGTTATTTTAGGATCCTTTTACTTTTTTCCTAAACTAAATCAAAAAAATCAAAATCAGAGTGAGGAGGAGTGAATGTCCAAGCAAAGCTTTCATTAACAATGAGCAATAGGATTTGTAAGGATGGTAGGAGCTGGGCAGCCTTAAAATGGCCTAAGATGATGATGATGGGGGGTTTTATTTTACTTAAATAATACTAGATAAAGTTTTAAATGATAGCTAGTCTTTTCCAAATGACTCTGCGGGTGGCAGATTTTCTTTCCAAGTGCTGTTCATGTGTCTTGCTTGGGCTCTGCACACCTGCCTGGCTGTGAAAAAAGGGAAGCCAGAGTAGCTAATGACTCATCTCTGCCTCCATCAACAGGAAGATCAACAAGGCAAAAATAGTGTTGCATCATTTTCCCTAAGCAATAGAGAAAAAGTGTAGTAAAAAATAGAGATAACTGTATTAAAAAAAGTGCTGGTTCTGGAAGCTTCTTACTGCCTTAGCATAAGACAAGTGTAAAAATCCATGTGTATGTCCCTGTTGGAGAACAGCTTCACTGGATGCTCACTGAGTGCTGAGGATCCCCTGCTTCACAGGTGCCTCTATGCCTTCCCAGATGGGTATGCACAGAGAGGATGGGCTCCTCTGCAAACCCCTCCAGCTGCCATCTCAGCTGGAGATATTGACCTGTTATTTACTGTTAAGAAAGCAACTGAGAATAACAAGGTCCAAGCAGTCTCCCTCTTTTCTTGGTCGACTGCAGAGGGTGAGCAATTCTGCAGGTGAAGCAAACCCAGTTCTTGTCCTGACTTTTAATTTTTTTAAATGGAAGTAAAGAAAAGCAGAAGCAATTTCCAAGCTCAGCTGATTCTTGGGGTGGGCCTCACATGAGCAAGTGAATGGCTGTGCATGCTGTGCCAGGTCTGGATTTGATGGGATGAGGAGAACAAGGGTGGCTGGGGAGTGAGGGGTGCCCTGCCTGCCCTGGCCTTTGTGGAAGGGAGAGCTCCCCTTCCCATGGGAAGTGGCTGCAGGCTTGCAACAGCTGTCCTGGGGAGTGCCAATCACTCTCTGGATGTTTATGTGGCTGGAGGATGTAAGGAGGTGGGATGGCATCCCCTCCAGAGCCCTTCACTCATTCACTCATGTGCAGTTTGGAAAAATAATAAATAAAGAAATAAACCCCCTCAGAGCTCATAATAAAAATCTTGAAATATTAGTCATATCTGGGAGCACAGTTGATTTCTGTGGAGTAAATTCCCTGGTATGCTGCTAAGGAAAATATTTTCTTGCACATTTGTAACTGCTGTCATTGACAGTAAAATTGCTTGAAATATAAAATAATGGTAGTGTGTTGCCTACCATGACAGGAACTGTAAGAGGTTTTGACCTTTAGTAGGCTTTAATGGGTGCTCTACAGAGGAACTGATGTTTCCATCTATTAACTTGTAATTGTCCAAAATAAATCCTGCTTTCTCCCTGTCTAGTAGATTGAAACCTAGCATATGTTAATTGTGCAGGCTCTTCTCCAGGCCTGACACCTTGACAGCTCTTGTCAGCTTTTAAAAGTTATTCCCGTATGGAAACTATACTACTTATTCTCCCATAATGGCCTTGCCATTCATCTCTTCTTCTCCTTTTTTTAATTCTGACATCAAAGTTTGCACTTAGCACTGACCCCCTGGCAGGAGAGCGTTCTCTAATGACAAGCAGTAGGTCAGTGCTCCCTGTTCTGGAGGAATGCAAAAAAAATTAAATCCAGCACTTTGGTTAGCAAGTGTACACCTGGGACTCTTGCTTTACTAAAGCTCAGGTATTTGCTCTTCATTAAAGAAATGAGGTTGAACAGTAAACTGATTTATTAGCTGTACCACCCAGTGCTCTAATCTCATCAAATCTCACACTGTGCAGGACTAGACCGTCTTATAATTTCTAAAAAAAGGCCGCTAATTAACATTTATGTGCTCCAGGACATGGTGGTCCTGAGACTGGTGGCACATTTTCCTTGGAGCTGGCAGTGGAGCAATATAATTGTGCTGATGGAGTTTCTGCCTTAGAGATATAAACCCGAGACCTTGACCACCACGGTAATTGCAGTTCCCAGGCTGCATACTGAGGAGAGGGCTCTAGCTCCGGCTGTGCACTGGCCAAAGCCCAGGAAGATATTTATATTTCCTTATGTTAATCCCTCCCTTGCAGGTTCAGCTGGGTACAGTGGCTTTTCCTCTTCCCATCCTTGCTGTTTGGTGTAATTGGTGTGCACTATCAGAAAGCTGCCACTGTCTGAGCCCAGAGCAGTTGTGGTCCACCCAGTGCCTGTAAAAGAATAAAACCCCTCCACTGTAATACTGACTGTAGAATTTATTGTTATTGGAATTACAGGTTTTGGGTAAGGAAAAATACTACTGTCTATATTTGAGTCCTTGAGGCATCAGAAATCACTGGTTTTGGCACTTGGCGTACATGTCAGCAGATGAAGAGCACTAATCAGATCACATTGAAGACAGAACACGTTAAAGGTGATGCTTCTCCTTCCACTTGCTGAAAGTGTAGTAGTAGAGACTGCATTTGGGGCAGTCTGATGTGTTCTGATGGAAGGTTTTGCTGCTTTCTTCTGATGACTTCTCCAACATGCTCTAGAAATGAAGTTTTTTCTCCCTGTCACTTGGAAAATGGTGAAGTTAAAATAATGTGGGGATCACACAGTAACTAAGAGAGGCCAATAAACTATTGCTCTTCAGTACCTTGACTGTGCTAAGATGGTGTAATTAATGGTTTCGCTATATTTAGGATCCTCAAGAGTGAAAGGCAAAATTATTAAAATCAGTAGTAATTAGAGTTAACTTCTCATATTCTCATTGGGCTGAGCCTGTAAAACCAAGCTGCCAACTCTGGCTTCCCAAATTGCCGGGACCAAAAACACCAGTTCTTAGAAAATATGACTGTCACCCCAGGTTCTCCCATTACTTTCAGGATTAAGATTGAGAAATGAAAGATTTTCCCATCATAAACCCAGTTCAGAGGGCCATTACAACAGATCAGAAATAGCTGAGGAGCTGCACAAGAGAGGAAGGATCAACTATTTTAAATGTGAATGGATATAAAAAGTAACATGACTGAGTCTTTTCTGAATGTTACATCCTATTGGCCATTTGCTGGTGGAAGACAGAGTCATTAGGCTCTTCTGTAATGTGTCACTGGCTGGAGAATTCTTCCAGGGTGGAAGTGGGAGAGGCTCTGGCACTAAGCAGGAATCTGGACCCAGGCTGCAGACGTGCTGTGCACAGGGCACAGCTGGTGTCTTGAAGGTCAGCAGGAATTTCAAACAGAATGATTTATTGTTAGTGATACTGCCCCAGGCAGAAGCATCAGAGTGATGCGTCCCCCTTGTAGGCACATGAGATTTGTTCCACAACATCTGTTACAAGAAGAGAGCAAGTAACAGCTCTGCTAATGCATCTGCTTGGAAGGGTGTGAGGCTGCTGCCTGGGATTGGATCAGACTCATGATTGCCTGGTGGGAAGCACCAGCTCTGGTTTCAGGAGCGAAGAGCTGCTGGGGGCTTTCACTGCTTAAATGTGCATGAGTTTGATGAATAGACTCACCTCGTGCTCTTGTCAGGTGCAGCTGAGTGCATGTGGTGTCTCAGGAAAGGCTCTGAATTTCTGGTGGGAAGCCAAAGATCCAAATTTAGGTTTTCAGGGAATTTGTTCTTGCACTTCACCATCTTTACAGATTGAATGACAGCTTGAAGATTTAACACTGCAAAATACTAATATTTTAATGCAAGAGGTACTGTAAATTATGCAAAAATTACTTAAGTAGTCCTTACATTTTGCGTGGATATAGAAGATGTTTTTTCTTCACAAAGGAATTTTTCACCCAGTAGCTGATTATCCTTCTTAAATTTTAGAGGGGAAAAAAGTGCTGAAACCTTAGTGCAAGATGTAGGTTCAAGGCATAACTCCATTCAATCTCTGCATCAAAGTGCTATACATTAAGAAGGCTTCATGATAAAAGAAAACACTACAGAGCTTTAACCAACTTATTAAAACTAAGCAGCTATTACTTTAGTTCCATCTTCAGTGATTTTCTAGCAAGTTATTTCCTTTAATACAAATTTGGGCAGTGGGATCAAGAATGAGCTTTAGTTGTCTATCAGCAGCTCACTTGGGGACCTGCTTCCTCAAAATTTGGGAAGCTCCTGTCCAGTCCAGGTGCAAGTTTTGCTGCACAAACCAGGCTCTGGTGCTGCCTTTTCAGAATGGTGAAATGGGAAATGGCCCTGAAAAAAGCCCCATGCTTGCCTTCCACTTCATCTGAAGAAATATTTTGAGTGATGAATCTGAACGGTTCGCCTGCCTTATTCTGGAAGTGATCTATGACTTTGCTGATCTCCATGCCCATGTTAATACAGGACAGCATGAAATGGGGGCCATGGGGGTTGCAGCCCATTCTAAGTAGTCTCAAATCAGAAATGAGATGCAGTATCAGTACTGTGCAAAGTTTGACATGGCAGCTGCTTCCCACTGACTCGATTTTCAGGCAGAGTTTGAAGCACAGGCTCTTTTGTTTGGCAACTTGGGCAGTACAATAAATCTGAGTGAGGGCCAGAAATGGTGAAAGGGTCTCCTGCTTTTCTTTGTTTGAAGCGTGTTTGTTCATGCCTTCCTTTAATTACGAACAATTCTCACCACCCTCTGTACTGTGCATTCACAGGTTTTGTGTCACCCTGGTAAGGATGGTCGGTCTTTCAGCTTAAATTCTGCTGAATTGTGCTTTTTACTGTAACTGGAAGACATGTTAACGTGTTAGAGGTATATTCGTGTTAGAGGTAGTCTACAAGTTTTGTTTGGGAGCTGTCTAAGCTTTGGAACTTGATGTATTTCCTAAGCCTTTTTGAGTGTCTCTGTGACTATGTAGTTACATCCTACACAAGCAGGCAAGAAACAGTTTTGGGGAATGACATTTTGATGAATGGATTCAAGACTTTCATAAAGGATGAGTCACTTTGATGGCATTGAGAGAGAAAGAATTCCAACAATAAATCCAAAATATGTGGAGAGAAAAATGTGCTGCTTTTGTAAACCTTTCCTAAGCATCATCTGTGGCAATTTTGCAAAGAAATGGAGAGTGTGTGGAAGGAAAAAATTACTGTCTTCCTAGTCTGTTTCTTTTTCCTATCCCAGCCCAGAGGTGCTGCAGCATTTTGGTAAGAAATCTTGAAGCAGGAATGTGGAAATGTTAAGGCAGAAGTAACAAATTAAGCCCAGCCTAATTTAAGGGATGTTGTGAAGACTGGGAACAGGTATCTTAAACATCTACATTTCCATGGGAGATAACCTGTGGAGAAACCAGCCAAAGTTTTGGTAGGATAGAAGGAAAATGTCATGACTTGCCTCTGTATTTCTATAGCTATTGATAGAAAAAGAAGTACATAAAGAAATTTTAACCCAAATTTGTGAAAAGGTTTTCCTGTGTTTTTCACTAAAAATGCCCATAACACTTTCTAGAGAGACAAGGATTTGTGCAGTTGACAAAAATGAAAAACAACTACTTTGGTGAATCCACCAAGAATAGGGTGATCGCTCCCAGGGTGCTCCTGCCAAATTAAAGACCAACAAAGACACCTGTTCCAACTCAATAGTGTAAATCTTGGGCAAAAGCAGAGAATCTGCTCTGTAAATGCTTATTAATTGTGGAGTGCTATGGCAGTGCTTGTGTGATACTTGAGGGTGGTGAGAGGTTTGTTTGCAGGACTGTGAGTTCTTACAGTAAGATTCTTTTTTTTCTTTCCTTGTCTTTGTAGGAAGAGCATTCACAACTCTCAGTGATGGTTCTTTGTTGCTGAATACTTTGAGTTTGCTGTAGGGAAAGAGAGGGAAGCACTTTTAAAACTTTTGTAAACATACAGTTACATTGACCATGAGATGATAAAGTTTCTGCTCTTATTTTCCATTTTCTGTGGCAATGCTTTATCCAGAAGTGCCTTCACATGGAGCGTAGGCATTTTAAATCTGTCTTCTGCTGAGATATACAGAAGGTCCACCTAGTTAATTGCACCTGTTATTTATGTGCCAGATAGATGGCTTTTTATGGGCTATTTTTTCTTCTTTTCATCAAACCTTCAGTTTATGCAGTTCAGATTTCAGAGTTCAGTGCTGTAGGTAGTGTTCTGTGCTGTCTTCCTTGTAAATCGGAACCTGTATTGTGCAAGTGGATGTATTTCTATCCTTGCTGTTGTTATTGCAAAGGAAAGGTACAACAGGATAACGTCAGCTTTCCGTAGGAAGTGCTTTCTGCCTTTTAAGAGTGTGGTCTGAGATTTGGGTGCATTTTCCTTCAGTAATGAGCTTTACGTTATTAGTTAATTATTGTTTTTCTTAATTTCCTGGTGATTCTTAATCAAGGGCAAATTATCTCCTGATGGGTTCATATCTGACTGAGGTAAAGAAATATTGCAATGAATTCCTTTTGGGTTTCATTGGAACAGAAAGCTGGACCTGCCATACCCATCCTCAGCTCTGTCATGTATTCCTCAATGCTGGGGTACCCAGCCAAACACCTCCTGCACTTATGGGGCTGAAAGAAACCCACCCAGCATCCAGAGCCAGGAATTTGTTAGTTTAGCTTGAACAAAAGTCCTAACAGCCTACTGAAAGAATTATTATTAGGCCAATTATGATCATTCAGGCACTTACAGTCCAGATTATCTTATTATAAGAGCTCTTTTCTGATAATGATACAGATATAATAAGCTTTCTAGTGTCTGATTCTTTTCTGGTGTTAATGGTCCTCCTGAAGAAGAAAAGTGATGGGTCATTACAAGTTGTCAGAAATTGAGTTCTTCATGTGGGGGAGTTGGTATCCTCTTTGCCAGGAAGAAGGTGAAATTAATGTTGTTGGTTTCTTTGTCCTCACTCAGGTCTATTTGGGGACGTTTTTATGTGTTTACTAGCACAAATACATGCTCCACTTAGTTGTTATTTATCCAGTGCTTCATGATAATGTAGTCAAATTTGCTATTTATAATCATTTTTATATAATAATGTTGGAAAGGAAGAAACAAGAACGTCTTATAAATATGACTACTTAGCCAAAGATACTAAGAATGCAGAAACTAGAAGAGACATTGAAATTAAAGCAGTGTTTGTTTGAATGTTTATGGAACAGCTTTGGCAGTCCAGTGGTCTTTCTCTCTTTGTTAGGAATGTAATTTACAAGCAGACATACCAAAACCAGAACAGACCCTTCCTCCCTGGCTCAACAGGAAGGGTCCTCGATAAGATTTAGAGATTAGAAAGTAACAAAACATGGTAATGTAGCGATTCCTATAGGATGTATCTAAATGTAGAAAATTTGTGCTTGATCCTAGATTGGTTGATGAGAAAGTAGAATATTCAACACAGAAAGAGATATAAGTCATTGTAAAAGGAGAGCTCGCTCTCTTGCTTGCCCCTTTCGTCTCTTGCTCTTGCTCTCTTGCTCTCTTTGCTTGCCCCTTGCTCTCTTGCCTCTGCTCTTGTTTGTCTCTCTTTGCTCTCCAGCCTGCTCTGAGCTGCACATAGCAACTCTGAGATGGGCTCTTTCACCCACACCCTATGTAATAAACTACAAACTTCAAGACTTGAATTCAGAGATCTCGTGTAAATTCTGTCCCAACCGTTCTGGCACATAACAGTTCCTACATAATAATTTTCACATATAGTGGAGGCTTTTTCATAGAATCCCATAATGGATCAGATTGGAAGGGACCACAGTGGGTCATCTGGTCTAACCTCCCTGCTCAAGCAGGGTCATCCAGACCATCTGGCACAGGTCTGGAATATCTACAGTGGGGGAGACTCCACAGCCTGTCTGGGAAATCCACTCAGTGCTTGGTCACTGCACAGGAAAGTTCTTCTTCATGTTCAGGTGGAACTCTCTGTGTGTCAGTTTCTGCCCACTCCTCTTGTCCTGTTGCTGGGGAATACGGAGCAGAGCCTGGTCTGTCCTCTCACACATCCCCATGGACACTGACAGGCAGGGATGAGGTTCCTCCTCATCTCTACTAAAAGCTGAACAGCCCCAGCTCCCTCAGCCTTACCTCATGACAGATGCTCCAGTCCCTTCATCATCTTTGTCACTCTCCACTGGACCCGCTCCAGGAGCTCCCTGTCTGTCTTGTCTGAGGACCCCAGAAATGGACAGACCACTCTGCATGTGGCCTCACCATGGCTTCACTTCCCTTTTATCCCTGAAGCCACTTTTATCCATATTTTAAAGTTGCATTCCTTTAGCAAGCACTAATGTAGCATTAGTGAGTTGTTTATAGCTCTGGAACCCTGCTGCCATCCCATTCCTTCCACATTCAAGGCCTCTGCTGTGAACTTGTGCTTGTCCTTTTGGGAGTCTCTGTCAACATCTGTTACAGTCCTGGCCTCCCACAGCAGCCTCCAAGCTGTGGTTTACTGATAATTAAAGGAACACTTTAACATAGCGTGGTGGTACACACATCATCCCTGCTCTGCAGCTACTAACATTTCACTCTGCAGAAGCAGTGAGGCAGTAGAAGATACACATAAATTCAGACTTGCTGGACCAACTTCTTTTTTTTTTTTTTTTTTTTTTTTTTTTTTCATGGTAATGTCAGTGGTGTTTTTCCAGAGTTACTTTGCAACACATTTCATCTTCATCATTGAAACTGAAAACATCTATCACAATATTAATTGATCTTGCCTTGCAAGATCCAGCCTTTATATTTAATTTTTTTTTCTGTAATCTGGTATTTTCCTCCAAGAACTCTGTGTGTATAGTATTACAGGGTGGCTTAAGGATAACTAAGATTTTGTCTATGCCACTTTGCTGTGGCTGTGTGTCAAAATTTGCAAAGGCTCATTCTTGTCTCATTTTTCATTGGTCAAATTTATGGTTTTTGAGGAAGCTTGTCATGGTCCTTTGATAATGCTGGCAAGGACCAGATCCTGCTGATGAGAAGCAATTTGTGAGCAGAGGCTTCAAACGGCTCAATGACCCAATATAAAATTGATATGAGAAACTGATTGTGATTTAGCCCTGACATAAAGAACTAAAATAAAGAGCCCACTTTGGGGGAATTCATGTGTCCCCTTCAGCCCTTCAGTTATTCATGTATCCTTCAAGGGTTATGGGAAATAACCTTTAGAAGACCTAACTGTAAATACTAATTCCTCATTTTTTTGGTCACTGTGCACATTGTAGAGATTAGAAAGATTTAAGATTTGGTAGGTTCATTTCAGTCTCTGTGGCATACTTGCCTAAAATGTCAGTGACCAAAGAGGCTGAAACTTGAAAACATAGACTAAAAATGTCTGCTATCAATTTTATCAATTTGTTTGTAGAAAGGGTATTGTGTCCTGTAGCCAGGACAGAGTAAGAATCAGAATAACAGCAGGATCCTACAGAGGATTCAGTGCTGGAGACACAGTGACCATGGTGAAAAGCTGATAAATGCCAGTGGAAACTGGTATGGCATTTGGAGGGCACTGGAGTGAAGAGTTGTTGGATGGAGTCTCAGAGAGCTCAGAGGTGCCAAGTACATTATTCATGCAGAAAACAGCAAAGTGATCTCCAAAATGAACAAAAAGCAGCTTTAACAGCTGAGCCATCCAATCTTGTGTGTTGATGGGAGTATCTGTTTTGTAACTTAATCCCTCTGTTGAGCAATTCTAAAGGGAAATCCAATTTTCCCTCTCCAAAGAGGTGTAGAGGTGACCTTCCTCTGAGAGGACTTCTTGGTGAAGAAGTGGTTGCTCCTGTGAAACCGTTTGTGGAATATGAATGCTGATCAGACAGGGATTTTTTCCATTAGCTTGGAGCTCTCTGGATAGACTTGAGAAGAAATGTGGAGCTGTCAGTATTTATGCATAGAAAATTGTAACCGGCCAGAAAATAAAGTACAAACCAACATTTCTCATTCAGTGGCTGGTGCCCACCCAAAAATACCAGGAAACTGTGTCTCCTTGAATCAATATTTTGGTTAAAGTCAAACTAGAAAATATTGGCTATGCAATGCTCAGAAAGATTATTCTGGATGTATAAATTTTGCTACTGGTGTGGCACCAGGGAAGGGCACCTGATGTCTGAAACGATCCATGTTGCTTTGTCCCTCCAGAGCTGGGAAGAGGAGCTGTGGCTGCTCGGGGCACTCCACACTTAGGGCCACCTGGGTCTGTCCGGAGGGGTGGAGTTAAGCCCTTTTCTCTAACAGACTAGGAATAACAGTGCTAGGAATAAACACTTCTTGTGAGGATTTACAACACTGCATGTGGTTTTGGTTTGTTGTTTTGGGTTTTTCTTATTAGAGTCCTAAATGGTGCAGGAGGGAGAGGGGTAACTGCGAAGTGACCCTTAAAGAAATGATGTGTGCACCAATCTTGTCTTTAATCTTGTGACTAAGGAAGCAGTGTTGCTGAAAACTTTTAGGGTAAATTTGAAACCTCTTCTTCTCCCCAGCAGCTCAGCAGGGGTTTCCCCACTGACTTCAAGAGAAGTACAATCAGGCCAAGAATTATTAAAATAAATACCTCTAAACTAGAGACTCTGTAACCATTTTCCAGATGTAGAAGCCTGTGTCAGCTTCATGCTCTTCTCATTATCTGGTAAAATTATTTTGATAGGTGAGATGCTAATTCTGTATTTCTGTGTTGTTTCCTTTGTGTGTCCTTAATATTTATGGAATATTCAGCTGATTTTTGCTGAAACTAACAAAAAATACCCTGCAGCTTGCAATAAGCCCAGGCTGTTGTTACACACGTGGTTAGTAGCTATCACAGTGAAATATTCAGTGTGCAACGCTCAGCAGTTCTACAGGCTTAAAACAATGTTTTTGCACAATGGCAACACTGCAGCCATTAAGTCAACTTCAGAAAACATAGTTATCTTAAAACAAAAGCAAGAGAAGTGTTAATTTATGCTTCATAACCTGTTATTTGTCCAAGTCCTGTAAACCATAGTGCTATCTGCATCCTGCAGCAGGGGATGCTGGAGAGGAGCAGAAATGCACAGGCACTGGAAGGGTGTCAAATCAAGTGAGGCTTCTTGTGCTGGGAAGAGCATTAATCATCCCATAATGAAGTATGTGTTTGTTTCTGGCAGATAATTTGAGAAAGAAAAGAATAAGAACATTTTCCTTCTATTGCTCCCATGTACATCTTTTGCAGATACATAATCAGGAGTAATTAGTGAGATATTCATCAAGGATAACTAGCTTTTATGTATCTTACAGGTGCAATGTGAAAAATATTTAATGTTCTGATTTTCCTCATGATTCTGAAACAGTAATGTTTTCATTAGGTTTTACTTTTCATTTTAAGCTCAAGAGTAATTTCTTTTTTCCCCATAAAGTTAGGTAGGAAACTAACTTGAGACACTCTACAAGATGTTTCAACACAAGTGTGTAGTCTCAAAAAGTTAATGATGTTTCATGAAAAATTAATTTCAGTCTTTATATTAGAAAAGACCAATAAGAATTTTCAGTTGTATAACATGCTACATGTATTTTATATATGTTGGTAGGTTCTAAACGTAAGAGCTGTCTCAACAGTTCTCTTGTGCAGAGAGAGCTGCACAACGAAGTGTACTACTCTGTATTGTACAAGTGTGCTCATGAGCAACTTAAGAGTTGTTTGAGAAAATTTGTATCACATCAATTTATTTAAAGTTAGTGAAAAATCTTCTGAGCCCTGAAGAATCTCATCTTCTGATGACCTGTCAGGCCCAGCATGGATGGGTAAAGCAATACCAACCTTCCTTTCCTCTTAATTTATCATCACTTCCTTCCCAGTCTGGGATGATGCTCATGATTAGTGCCTTAGTCTTAGGTTCCTTAGTCTTAGGAAAAAGAGCAGTTTCACATCCACTGAATCAACCTTTTCAGGAATATTATGGGCTCCAAGGACTTGCTATTTTTAAATCCGGCATATAACTATGTGTGTTAGATTGCTTTTAATATTAAAAGACCATCAGGAGGGAATGGCTGCAATCTGTGGTAGAAATAGTAGGGGAAAAGGATTATTCACAGCCTGTATGTTATTTTTTGTCATCTGGAGGGCTTAATATCTCATCATTTACAATGTGGTTCTGTTGCAAAGTTGTGGAGCTCCTGGTATTTAAGAAAATAAGTTTAAATGTTGCAGCTTAGCGTGAGATGCCAGCAGCCATAGGCAGAGGCAGGCAGAAGCAGCTCCTAACTTGGAACAGACTGAAAGTTCCTGCTAAACCAGCAATAGATTCATGTTATTTTTAAAGGCCTCTTAAAAGCAAAGTGAGTGGCCAGTGGTCCCTGATAACACTGATAATGTGAGGACGTAACTCCTGCACCAGACAGAAACTCCACAAACAGTGCTTGAAGAGAGCTGCTGCTTTCTTGCTCGCAGAGACAAGAGCAGGTAAATGAGGCATTTTGTGTTCCATTCTGGAAATTCTGCAGGGCTGGAGATGCCCCAGCCCCTCCTGGTGGCACGTCCTGGTGCCACACCATCCTGGAAGCTTTCCCTTACTCTCGTCATCAACTCCCCATGGAGTAGTTGTGGGCTGCTGTTGAAAATATCCCCTTGTTCCTCGTCTCTTTCAGGAACTTGTCATATCAATAAATTCCATGGTGGCAGCTTGAAAAAAGAATCTTCTATTCATTTCTTCCTTAGCTTACTTCTTCTTTTTCATTTCTCCTTACTGTGGAAATAACATTCACTTGTGTAACTTCTGCTAGGGAAGGCTTGCAGCACTAACAGGGTAAACTCTTTGGTATTCTAGTATCATTTTTTTTGAGCTTTAATTTTTTTCCTCTAATCTTACAAGAACTTATTTTTGTAAATAATACTGATGATGATAATGTAATTATAATTATGATAATATAATAGTAATAATAATAGTAATATAAATAATAATATGAAAGATACTGTCCTGAAAAGTATGCAGGATTGAAGACCAGAGGATAAGGGAAGAGATGCTGCCCTGTTGTTGCTGTGTGATGGTGTCTCCAGCTACAGAACAGCAATTCAGATATGCCCTCACAAACCAGTGATGACAGAAGGAAAATATGTGCATTTTACAACTTAGTAAGCAATTTTTTCTGCTTTAAATGGCATATTTCATTCCCTATTTGAGCGTTTACAGGTGTTACATGAGCTGTGTTCTAGTCAGTTATTATTTATAACTGATTAAGCTCGATCCTCTTTGTGAAAGATACTGATGTGGTTTGGTGTGACAAGTGTTTATCTGATGAGTTCCTGTCACTCTGTTTGCCACACCATAATTCACATAAAGAAGCAGTATCCCATCTCAGTGACAGCAGTCCTGCAGCATGCAGAGACAGAAGAATATGCACCACTTCTAGAATTTTCATTGGAATCTAAGCAATGCTCATATTAATACTCATTACAAATCATAGAGGGTTTTTTATAAAAACCCAAATTGAATACAACCAAAAAATACCTTTATTAAAAATATGTTTTGTATCATGCACAGATTTAGAGGGAAGAGATTTTTTTTTTAAATAAATCCAAATGCCAGTTTTGTCCCACTTCCACAACAGTGCTGAACTACCAACCCATGTTTGCCCGTGTTTAGGTAACTAGGAAATTTTTGAGGGGCAGGAAGGAGCTGTAGTGGACTTCCAGCTCATTTCAGGGTGCAAATGGAATTATAGAAAGGATAGGACCTGTGGAAGCTCCTGCTGGACTTGGGATGCACATACAGCACTGAATATCCCATGTCTTCATGATCCCAGCCTGTTGCTGGCTGGGCAGGGGGAGAAGGAGTGGGCTTGTCCTTTTATTTTGATGAGTTTATTTTTAAAAGCTAAAACTGCATAAATTAACGATTTAGTGACTACTGGGAATACAGTCATTTTCCTGATAAAATGAAAAGACAATAAGGCATCAAAATTTGATGTCATAGCTGTTAAATTCTGTAATTTTATACTTCCATCGATCAGAAAATGAATTTATGGCCTATGTATTTTCAGCATTGTAAAAGTCCACATAATTTAATTGTTAATCTAAGGTCAAAAGTGAATTAGCATAATAATATCTGAACTGCACTGCCCTAAAATCCCCTGATAGACATCTTTCTGACTCCTGCTATTACAAAAACTGTTCCCATTGGTTCTTGACCCTGTTAAAGTTGTTCCTAGATAAGCTTTGGAAGAGTAGTTTATGAGGGCCTGTTTGAATAAGCAGTCCTTAGATGATGCCTTTGTGCTGGTGGGATGGCTGGTTTTTCTGTGAGATATTAGCACCTCAGAGAGAGCCTGTATCAATCCTGATGCTTGTTATAATTTCCCCTTTGGTCTCATAAACTCTGTTTAAAGTCTCGCTGCCCTTCTTCAGACTCAGTTCTGACAATGTTAAGTTATATGTTCGAAGTTACAAAATTATTTGAGGCTGGGGTGTGTGTCATTGTGTCGTGTCCCCCCCCCCCCCCCCCCCCCCGCCCCCATTTTATCACCTTAATGACATTGTATTCATGTACTTTGGGTTTCACTGTTCAGCCTTTACATGCTTTTGTTGTCCTGGCACTATTTAATTAATTAATGCCTTCTCTGTGTTTTGAAGGTCCATTAGTTTAAAGGGCTATTGCTACAAGTATTTAAATCTTGAGTTTAAAAAAAAAAAAAAAAAAAAAGCCAACAGCCACTTTTCAGGGTGGCAAAAGGCTTGTAATAATGATGGAAGAAGTGCATGTAATTCCATAATGTGCCTTTGGTTTTGAGAGGATTTGATCCAGTGAGGGATTTGAGGCACCTGGCTCTGGCAGCAGAGTCTAGGCTTGTAATTTCTCTTTATATTGTGGTTCTCTCTATAATCTATTTTCTATTATAAAATGCAGGGGGGAATTAGGAAACTCAGAATTCGGAAACTTTTTGAAAAGCAGCATGCTGAAATGATCTGACTAATGTGGTAAATGGGGAAGACAAGGGTGAAGGGAAGAGCCCAGGAATGGGGTCCTGCTGGAAATCCTCTTAGGATTCCCTTGATTTTTCTTACACGTCTTCTGCAGCAAGTCTTGGAACACCAATGCTCTATGTTTGTGAGTGAAATGCAGCCACACCTGAGTTTGGAGCTCCTGTGGCTATCTGATAGGTAGTTTCATCCATGCATAGGTGCACAGGAGCCTGTAAAAGTCTTGGTTTTTATCTGGACTGATGAGCCTCAGCTCAGCACAATGTACCAAGTGTGCACACTGAGTTTTTCAGAAATAGGTGGAATATTTCTGCTTCAGGCCCTGTGTTACAGTTAGATTTGTTAAAATAATCCAGCTCCTGCCCCGGGGAAAGCAGCCCAGTTGCAGGATCACATTAAAAGGCTGGAGAATCAGGGTCAGGCTTCCCATCCCTTCAGGCTGGGCAAAGTCATCTGCAAACCGAGGGCACCTGTGCTCTGCACCTCCAACGAGGAAATACAGTGTATCAGGATAATGATGAAGGCATTTAGGGCTCTTGGAGAAATGTCATTTAATTATTCATTGTGAACTGTTGGTTGAACTCAGCTGGCTGGGTCACTCGCCTTTTGAGCTGCTTTGTAAGCAGAGGAAAATGCAGGAGGGAATCCAATACAATATCCGTGCCCACTAATTATTGGCTGATCCATGGAAAAAAACCCAAACATAAGAAGCATTGAACTGGCTATTGACGTTAGCATTAGTGAACAGCTCTGCCACATGAGAGTGCAGAAAAATGAGAAGGAAAAGATGGTTTATAGGAACAAGTCACACTTGTTTTTCTATCGCTGCTATTTACTTTGAACAACTTTAGAGGGTCTTTCTGATGCTAAGAATGCATGGACTAATGGCATGATCGGGTAATATCTCATTTTTGTTTACATAATTCAAGTGAAACCAATGATTTGCATCTAAGGGCAGCATAAATGCAGTGCCAGCAATCCCAAGCATGACTGAGTGCAGTAAGAGAACGCAGGTGATGATGGTTCATCATATGGCTAAAAAAAAACAAAGTAGAAAATAACTACAGTACCAAAAAAAGAACAAATGGAGGGGATGCAGTTACTCATTTAAGTGACCTTTTATTTAAAGGAAATAGCACTTTCTTTTTTTTTTTTTTTTTAACACCAGCTGCATGTCTTGTGGTTTAGAACTAGGAAGAGTTCCACTTAAGACATGCATTTGCAGAATAAAGACCTTGGGAGCTGCCAAGGTATAATCTTTGCAGATTGTTAAAGCACTCCATGAAAGACTGAGATACCGGTTGTGAGAAATAAAAAACCAAAGCCCATTGTGTAAGTCGTTCATTTTCTGCCAAGACCAGTTTTCTGTACGGGAAAGGGAGGGTGGGTGACTCTACCAGGAGGTCTGACAAGAAAGGGAGCTCAGGGACCAGGAGTTCTCCAGAAGAGAAGAGCAGGCAAAGGCTGAGCACACCAAACTTGTGCCACACCTGCTTGTAGCCATCCAAAGAGAACAATTTAATTACTCAAAAACTGAGAACAGGCGTGGAGCACTGCTAGCTTGCAGCAGTAAGACTAAAATATGGTTGGACTCAAATCACTAATTATAATTATCGCAGTAATTGCAGGAAAGTACTGAAGCTAGGAGGTGATTATGGATTTGTATACACCTCAGCTTCTCCTTTTTAACTGTGTGAGACAGCACCCTATTACCTTCCTTTTGTTTCCTTACTTCTCTCTTACTTCTTTCCATAGCATTGGAGGGGAAAAAACCCTGAAAAAATATTGAGCTCCACAAAATGCAATTAAATCCTCTCTTTAAGTGCCAAGGGCTGGAGGTGAGGAGGGGAAGGAACAAATTTCATCTCTTCTCTTGTGTTTTGAGTACTGAGAAGTTGCCTATGAAATGAAGTACTTCAGGTTTCATGAGTGGCTGGTGGGAAGCAGGGGCAACATCATGCTATCTATGAAAACGGGAATGCACAAGGGTAAGATATGTTCAACAAAGATGCTCCACATTTCAAGTACTCTTTTTATGGGAAAAAGATATCATACATCTAGTTTTGAGTGTACTTATAAACTTATACTGTATTAGCACAATAAAACAAATTTTTATCAGCAGAAAAATTTGATATTTACAAAATATAAATGGTGGAAGATGTGATTATGTTTCAGATTATTTTTCTCTATCTATCAAGGATATCCAGGCATTTGAAAAAGAATGCAAAACTTGGAAATAGAGAGTGGTATTCATTTTTCTGCAAGTTTGTTCTCTCTGCATGTTTCTCCATATTTATTTTCTGGCATTGAATGGACTGCCCAAGTAGTGTTACCATCACCCAAAACGGCAAAGACTAAGTGTGTGACTGACTCTTAGAATATCTCAAGCTGGGCTGGACCCATAAGGATCATGGAGTCCAACTGCCTGTCCCTCGCAGAACCACCTAAAACTAAGCCACGTGACACCAAGAGCCAGCTGGTCCCTCAGCTGTTGGAAGGTTTGCTGCTGTGGCCACTTCCCTGTGGAGCCTGGCTGAGTGACTGACCACCCTGCCAGGGAAGAAGTGGGGGACACTATGTGTGAGGTATTTTTCTGTGAATAAGGGGAAGAAAAATTCACAAAAGGGGTGAAATAAAAAGAATTGAGAAGGAGCAGGAGGACGCTGCTGACAGCGTTTTGCAAACTCTATTCTGTGTATCTATTACAGATTGTGTGTATCTATTACAGTGTGCCAGCAGTGGTAACAAATGCTGTTAATACCCCCTCAAACAATCTGAAGTTAGAATTTTTGCTTCTACAAATCACTGTGGCCACTGTTCATGGCCAGTCATTAGCCCTGAACACTGCAAGGGGGTAGCAAGTTACTGGGTTCTTCCCAGAATTGTGAGATTATGGTTTTGCAAGATGATGTCACCAGACTGTGAGCCAAAATCAGGGCACACTGAGGACCAGTGGGGTTTGGAACCTACTGGAGTACATTTTGCTGAAGTGAAGAACCAGGGAGTCCCCTGCATATTGTCCTTGTGTGATATAAAGAAAAAAAGATTCCCTTTTTGTGTGGAGAATCAGAGCTGAGCACTTCCATTTCCCTCCAAAGAAGCAGGCTGGAGATAAAATCACATGAGATCCTGGATTGCACCTTGGTATCTGTATAACTGCTGTGTCAGACAGCAGTGAGAGGAGGAAACACAGCTCCTTCAAAGGGACAATCTCCCCATTTCAGAATACAAGGCTTCTCTGGAGATCCCAGTTGGGTCAGGACCCTTTAACATCTCTAATAATGCCTGAGGTGGCAGGACAGGAGCTCTCAGGAGCTTTGCAGGTGTTGGTATGCTGATAATATGGCAGGGCAGAGCCAGAGGGACCATGGTAAGCTGGAGAGGAGAGCTCACAGGGACTTTCCTCAGAGCAGCAGTGACAAGTGCCATGTCCAGCATCTCATGCAGGAAAATTCCAGATTTAATACCATCTGGGGGGGTCAATAGGCTTTTGAGAGGATTTGAAGAAAAATACCTGGAGTGGTCTCAGTTTTTATTGATATCTCAAAAAGTAGTTCTGCTGTGGGGAATGTTTTGGGGGAGAATCATGAACAAAATTCTGGGTGAGCTTTGCCTCATCCTGCTGAGCATGGTCTATGTCCTCACAAAAGCTACAGTAAAATTTGCTGGGTTGTCTCTAGCTTGGCTAACCTATCTCCAGCATCTCTAGGCATTTTGGTTATTCCCTTGAAATCCTTAAATTTGTTGAATGGTTATGTTGGGAATAATTCATGCTGTGAGCACTTACCAGCAAGTAACTGTCATTGCAATGTTTCTCGTCCCAGGGGATTTTATGTGCATTATGTGTCTGTTTCTTGCAGAGACTGAAGGAACTGAAACAGAGGGAGTTTGCTCGAAACGTAGCATCTAAATCACGAAAAGATGAAAGAAAACAGGAGAAAGCCCTTCAACGTTTGCACAAGCTAGCTGAGCTAAGGAAAGAGAGAACGTGGTAAGTCCATAGCTGCTCAAACAGAAAAAATATACTTTTAAATAAGCCCTCCACTGTTAGCTGGTGCTGTGGGATGCAGGAGACCCTGGGATGTAGCTGTACACACGTGCTTTTAGGGCGTTTTGGAAGCATTCTCTGCACAGTATTTGATTCACACTGTGTGCAGGAATGAATGTTTAACATTGCTTTTTTCAGCTGAGCTAAAATGACACATAGTTTTAAAAAAAGATGTATTTCATATATATTTCATAAAACCAGGCACTTTGGTTGAAAGCTGAGTGAACTAGGTCATGCATTTGCAGGCTGACACTACTTCATTGATGAGGTGAGGAACACAGTCTGTCTCTCTAGGATGTAACAGATCTCTGCGATTTAGTTTTCAAAATGCTCGCCTGGGAAAGCATCCAGAAACCTAGCTTTAGATCTCAATAGCTGGATTTTTTATATTAAAAGGTAAGTACTCCTTTCCCCCTGCTCAGCAGAGTGTTTACCTCCTTCTGCAAAAGTGACTCCTTGATACTCATGAATTTTTAGTATTGTATCTAGACAAGCTGTTGAAATTAGTATTGAGCTTGCTAGTTGTGATTGAATTTTCAAAATATGACACTGTTCTGACACTGATAAGCCACTGAAAATATTCGTTCTTGTCACAGTGTAATCTCTGAAGAAAAAAAGAAAGAAAAAATGTAGATGCTCACGTGCAAATGTTTTCTCTTTATTCAGCCTTCACCCCCACCAGATGAACAAACAGAGAAGTCCAACCAAGCTGCAGCTCTTGTTCAGAAATAGTCTCTTTGTCCCCAGTTTGGATGGTGGGCAGTGTCCTGAAACAAAGTCTGAAAGAGCAGGTGGATGGGTCATGAATGTAGAGGGGTCTGTTTGACAGGAAAAAACACTACACCTAATTTTTTAATCTTCTTATGGTAACTCATCTGGAGACTCTTTCTCTTCCATGAGGGTTTTAACTGTCCATATTTTATGCTTGAGTATTTTAAATATTATTTCCCCTAAACATGCTCCAAAATCTGAATTTTTGCATATTGCATGAGAAAGAAGAAACTTACTGTTTTCCTTTTTCCATGCTAGTGAAGCACAGATTTTGCAAGCCTTTGTTGTTTCTGGATTATTTGGGCTTTTTTAAAATATCCTTTTGCTAGTTCCTGAAGGAGAATTTCTATCTGAGCCTAATTTATCTTTTTTCATAATTGCTATTTACTACCACTTTGCATCCTTAAAGGTGTGACATACACAGACACATAGGATTTTTTAAACTGGCATTTTCTTGGCTGGTTTTGTAGAAGTCACCATTTTATTCTGTGGAAGAAAGGATTTGTGTGTGGGTTTAACATATATTTCAAATTTATAAAGAACTGGGCAAGGCAGGAATTCTCATGAGGAATTCCTTTTTCATAAAATGTCTACCTTAATTTCTAGACCTGATAGGGTAAAGGCATTATTCTTCATCTCAGCACTTCTTGGGGTCCTAAATGACATTTGCAAGTTTTACCAATGACTCATCAGCGAGTATTGCTCCGAACTGTAACACAGAGTAATTTGGCTAAAACAAACAAACAAACATGGTTTTAACATAGGTCCATTACTCCTAGTGCTGATCAGTTTCTGTGGATCCTGGAAAACTGTCAGCTTGAACACTTCTTGCTCTTCTCTTTGCTTCCTATTAAGTCAAATAGAACAGATGGGAAGAGGACATGAAATGAAGAACAGAAGTAGACAGTGATAAATTTTTTTTCTCAAGAGGGAGGAATCACTTACTTTTCTTCTGTCAGCTGAAATCCTCTCCCCAGTTTTATTTCTCCATGAAAATAATTGCTGAGATGGTGATGGTTTGGTTTGTGCACACAAATAGGGTGGGAGCTGCTGCGGGATCGCCTGTGGGCAGAGCAGCACTCCCTGGAATGATGACTATGGGGGAAGTGCTCTATGAAGCACTCTCTGTTTTAATATATTTTGTAGTATGAAGGAATGTAAAGCTGCTATCTGTAGTAATAATGTTGTAACCATGGTGCTCTGCTGGAAGGAGAAGCAAGATTTCTGTGCAGACAGACAGTCTCTTCTTCGGCCAGCCAGTGTTTCTAGGAGAAGTTAACTACTCTGTAGGAATGTTAGTCCTTCAGCTGATGACTTCACATGAAGGAGCTGGGAGTACAATATTTAATTTTTAAATTTTTTTCTTAGTACTAGTCAACTTCTCTTTATTATAAGAGATGGCATTTTTTTGTAGTCTAAATGTGCGTACACGAATCTTCCTTTTTTTAAACCTTCAAAAGCTCCCTTAAACACCAATGTAATACTATGTTTTGTCAGCAGTTCTCTGAACAGTATTGACTCAAAGTTTTATTTTCCTTCCTAGTGCTCCTGGAAGCGGCCCTATGTTCAAATCCACTACAGTGACTGTGCGAGACGATTGCAATGATACCCCCAGAAGTGCTGCCATAGATTCTGCCAAAAGCCAGGATTTCAGCTGTACATTAATGCACGATGCCCAGAATTGCAAAGACGTTGCTTCTGTTATTTCTTCCGCCCCTGGAGATGCAGGTAGTCAGCAATCCGACACTAACAAATGCGGAGATCAGGTTCAAGGAACTCAAGGACACAGAGTTGGGTTTTCCTTTGCTTTTCCTAAGAAAGCAGCAGTCAAACTGGAGTCTTCAGCTGCCGTTTTCTATGAGTTTAATGAGGAAACCTCCACGGAGCATGGATTTAGCAGAAGGAGTAGGTTTGTTCCGGGAACATGTAACCTTCAGTCTCCTTCAGCAGCAGAAATAGTTGTATGCCCTGAGGAGAAACACAACTGTTATCACCCACTGGTGGAAAAATGCATAGACACAGCAGAAGCTCCTGAAGCTCAGGAGCTAAAAGAGCTGTCCAGCGAGGAGAGCAGGGTGCTGGAGAGTCCAGCTTTACCTCCTGCCATGTCCCACTCAAAGCAGCCGGTGTCCTCGGATACGGATGGCCACAGTGTGGATGTCAGTGCGGCCGATTCAGGGGCCCAAACGCTGCCCCTGCCTGCAGACAGTGCCCAGATCCTGCCCCTGGACAGCAATGGGCACGAGCTGCAGGCAAACAGAGCTCCTGTGCAAGAACTTGGGGAGGATTGCTCCTCCCTGCAGGATGTTGCAGAGGAAAGCTGTAAGGACAGGAACAGTGATCCATCTGCAACTGAAAGTGAAATAAAAAATCTGGGGGCAGATGCGGTAGTTCCATCACCGTCTGAAGAAGGCAGTGGAGTCCCAAAAAGCAAACAGGACACATACAAGAGACCCTGCCAACCCTTTGTTCCCGTTCTTAGCAAATACGGATCAAATATTCTTCAGTGGCCATCAGAAATGTTAATTTACACAAGTACAGACCCATCAATTTCTTATAGCTGTAATCCTTTATATTTTGATTTTAAGTCATCCAGAGCAAGTGAAAGCCAAGAAAAGCGCAAGCATCAACCAAACATACCTCATTTGCACCATAAAACTGAACCTAACCATATCTTAGTCTCAGATTTTACAAAAACACCTACTTCAGAGTGTGCTGATGACGAAGTACAAGTGAATAAAAATGTGTACAACTATACAATACCCCTGTTAAGTGATGTTTCCCTCTTCAGAAATTGTGACCTTGCAAAAAATCAAAACAAAGTGTCCTTGGATGAGTCATTCAGGATTAGAAAAATAGAAAAGTATCACATATCTCATAACCCCTTACGACAAAACACTGTGATAGATGAGAAATACAACAAAGTCTGGATCAAAGAAGGCCATGAAAAATGGCTTCACAAAAGCAGAAAAAGGAAAAGGAGAAGAAAATTATGTCATTGTCATTACCATCACTGTGGAGACACAACAGTAGCAGAAATGGAGATGTCTCCAGTAACTGAAAGAGAAGTTACTTACAGAGATGAAAATAAGTATCAGCACCTCCAAAATAATGCAGAGAAGTGCAGACACAATGCAGGAAATATCTGGTTAACTGCAGGTGAGGTGCAGCACTCGCAGCCCAAATTTGGCATTGAAAATGGTCCTAAGAGAGTCGTATCTGCACCAGATCACATACACTGGGACAGAGGCTGGTGTGACTTTTGGAGTGCAAAAAATAGTGGCCAACACCATGTTTGTAAAGCACCACACAGAAAGAGCAAAGCGAGCTCCCGAAGGCAGGCAAAGCAGCTGATGCTGAGCTCCAGGAGGCACAGCCTAAGGCACTCTAAAACGTGCTGCAGCTGGAAAGTCAGGAGGCCAAGCTGTAGCCCAGAGCATAAATGTTTAGGAAAATGCAGTGAGGAGAAGTGGCCGAGTCAAAACCAGCCCACAAAGAGAGGTTACAGTGTTCTGACAGAAGAACCCGAGAAACCCCACCGCAAGCGGAGGCAGCACACCTATTCCTCCTCCTCGGATGAAAGCTCATGTGGACAGGCATTATCAGCAGAGGAATATCTAAGTCAAGGACTTGCTTTAGGTGCCTATCACAAGGTAAAAGGGAAACGCAGGAAAAGGAAGACTAGAATCCATCACGTTCTCCTTGACAGGAATGCCAAAAGTGAGACCTCCTCTGAATCTTCCAAAGAAAACTCTGCAAATTCTACGTTAAATGTTTTGGGGGACTCACCGACTCAAGACAATCTAGAGGAAACTAACACCACTTCCAAAGATGATGATGATGATGATGATGATGATGCAAACGACAGGGATGAAACAATGGAGCTGGAGGAAAGCAAGCCGCCTCTAGAAGCTGTTGGCTCACAGGTGCTGGAAGATGATAAACCCACAGTTTGTGCAGCGACAGAAAGCACACCAACCACGCTTCCCGATGGCATCACAGGTTCTACTGCCTCTGCCCCTGAGCACAGCCCTCCAGCAGCTGCTGTCAAACAGAGCGTTCCCCAAGAGGGAAAGCAAAAGGAAAACGTCAGCAGTCGTGAAAACCAAGCTCGTTACAAAGTTCCTGTCCCCAACAGACACTTGGAACACACTCCTCCGAAATCCTATCTTTGCCATTATGACTTGGCCGAGTCCCTGCCGCACGAGAAAATGGGTGAGGTGGCAGCTGAATGGGTGCAGTGTAATCCCGGCATATTTAGCAGCCCCCCGCCCTTGCCATTCAAAGAAGCACACGTAAACAGCCACACCTTCCTAGCTACCGAGCAGTTGATAGCCCCCTTCCCGCTGCCCGAGCAGACGCTGATATTCCCTCCTGACAGCCCCGAGAAGTTCAAGGAGCTCCCCTCGGAAGCCTACCAGCCGGTCGTGCCGCCGAACGTGCTGTCCGGCAAAGTGAAGTTCGCCTTCGCCCCTCCGGCCGTGCAGGCGGCGGGCCCGCCACTGCCGCTGCAGCCGCCGCTGTGCTCTACCTCGGTGACCACCATCCATCACACCGTCCTGCAGCAGCACGCCGCCGCCGGCACGCTCAAGGTTCTCCAGCCCCACCAGCAGTTCCTCTCGCAGGTGCCGGCTCTGTCCCGAGCGCCTTTACCTCACCTGGCCGTGGGCCCGCGGCTCTGCCCGAGCGGACACGCCGCCTTCGTGGCGCCGCCGGGCCTGCCGCTGCTGCCGCCCTCGGTGCTGCAGCCCGCCCCGCTGGCCTTCCCCCCGCTGCCCCACACCGTCTTCCCGTCCCTGCTGGCCCCACATGCGGCTGTCATCCCCCTGCAGCCGCTCTTCTAGGACACGGACGGTGGGGAAAAGCCCTCGGCTAAACGTCCCTGCTGTTTGTACAGTCCCCTAAGCGGTTCTGTGAACTAAACCTTGGGAATGCATTCACTGTAAGTATAATGATGCAACAAACATGGCAAGTTCAGACCTGTACTATTACTAAAGCACTGAATAGCCTGATGCTAATTATGAACTACACATATATATATATATGTGAAAATCATGTCTTAGAATATGTATAATGTATATAAAATATATTTATAGTTCTATAACTTATGTTGTAAAGTATTCACTTTTTGGTTTTTATCTTTGTGTATTTGCACCTATTTAATGTTTAGACAAAGCTGATGCACTATGTTTTGTACTATGTTCTCTGAAACTGTAAATCTAGTGACAAACTATCTCTTGCAATAAATTTTTGTTAACTACTTAAGGATATCAAAAATCTTTCATTATAAGCCTCATGGATGTTGTTCTTCCATGTCCTTCTGCAGCTGAATAGCATCCTCTGCCCCTGCTACGTTGGGATAACCAGGTTTCCTATACATCAGTGATTTATCAGGGAGGCTCAGAGGCCAATACCTTGAGGGCAGCTGTCTCACCAAGCCAGAGAGAAAGGGTAATAGATGTGTTTGTGCCAGCATCTTGATGTCACCGTGACAAATTTTACCCACCTGTACAACATGCACACACTGCTGACTGGTGGAGCTGAGCCCTGTTATACCAAACCACAGAAAGACATGTAACAAATGTAATGCTGGTGATGGAAGGGGAAGGAAGGCTCATACTGTCAGCAGTTTGGCTTCGAGGGAATATTGCTCGTAGTGGAGGGGTAGGTAGAACCTTGGTTCCACCGAGCAATTTCTCTGATGGCCCACAGATCTGTTGGAGGGAGGTCCTGGCTGCTGGGCGGTGTGTGAAGGCAGCAGGAACTCAAGAGGATGAAGGGAGGTCAGGAAACCCACCAGGGTTTGATACAAATTCTTACCTCACTTCACTCCCCTACTTCCTGCTGCATTTCTCTAAAGAAATAGAATAACACAATGTAGAGATTAATTAAAGTAGTATTATTCTGACATTGTTTCTAACTGTGTTTCAGAGACTTCTCCCTACCCCTGCAGCCTTTTCATTGCTGTCAGACCTCACTCAGCTTTAGCTGGTGAAATCTCCTCATTTGCTTTAGCATAAGGTGCTAAAGCACATCAGACCCATGGCTGTGATGGTCCAGAGTGAAAGCAGAAGTCATTCTGAGATAGAGCCATCCCTCTGAGTTAAAATGAAGGGTTATCATGTGAGTGAAGCCAAGGATTTGCAGCATGAAGGTTAGTGCTAGAAGTAGGCCCTCTATAATAAAAGGTAGATAGGCTCTTCCAATTAATTACTTCTTTTCACCTTTTTATATACTATAATAAAATCATATAAGGTTGAACTGAAAGAATAGTGAATTTTAAGTATTATTAATATACATTGCATATTAATAGCTGCAGAATTTAACCATTTGCAAGGTAATGCTATATCTTACAACATATCTGGATCTTATTTCCTGCATCGATAGCATTAGAACTTAACTGATTAATTGCAAGTTTCAGTATAATAGTACATTAAAACTATGGTAAATAGCACCTTGCCACTATGATTACAGAGTCAGCTGCTCAAGGGGCATGAGTTTCCCATGTTGTGTGTGGTTGAAAAGGGCTAAACTATGTTAATAAGCAGAAAGTTGATGAGGAAGAGCAGTTGAGCAGCCAGGTTCTGGAGCGTGCCCGAATACCCTGCTTGAGGCTGCCACACGGAGTGGGAGTCACTGAGCACCCACTCCTGAAATGTCAGAAGGAAGGTATATTTCCTCTAGTTCTAACTTCAGGTGGTTGCCCATTTCTATTTGTGTGGTACCTAAAAAATACAGGACTAAGTGGCTTTCTGCTCCTCCTTTGTTTCAAGAGTCTGCCTGCAGGAGGTGTTTGCCTCCACTACCTCCTGTCACTGAGCTCTGGAATCTCCGTTGGAAGAGGGAGGGTTGTCCTGGGTGACCTGGGTCCCTTGGGTGACATGTCCCAGCTTCTGCACTTCTGCCCTCCTCTGTGGGAGGCAGCACATACAGTGCCCTGGCTTCTGATGTCCCAATCAAAGACAAAATCCATCTCATCATAGAGCAGTACATTAAGAAAAAAAAAAAAAAAAAAAAAAGAAAAAAAGAAAAAGAATCCACAATAGGACAAATACAGTTGCACGTTCTGGCGGAATAAAAATAGCAAATTTAAAATTTTCAGTTGCAGCGTTTATTGAAAAATCCCATCTATGAACTTGGAAGTCCACAATTTTTCACCAAAATGATCCAACAGCTTTGGATTCTTCTTTTTCCTTACGATTTAAATTATTTTAGGTTGTTAAACAGTTTTAAGACATTGCACAATTCTTTATTATCTACTGTAATTGCTGTTCAATAGTGTATAAACTATTTAAAATAAAAGACTAATAACCATAAAATGTAATAATTTTCTAATATGGTGTTGCCTTTAATGCTAGAGCTGTTTGTATATGTGACTTCATATGTAAAAGCAAAAGCAGTATAAAAATAAACCATAAGTTAAGTTTCAAATTGAACACACTAAATTAAATTACCTAATGAAATATTCTTTTGAGTTTCTGTTTTATTAATACATAACTTCTAGTAAGTTATATAAGGATAGTTTTTCTTTTGTATATTTTACCTGGTATTTTAGATTAAATGTGCATTTTTATTCCATAAATTGGTAGTCTAATTTATAAACAATAACTATTGCAAGTGCTAAATAATTGAATTTTTATAATTCTAAAGAAATTTTACCCAATTCCTTAAATCTAAATAAGTTACTTCTGAATTTACAAATTCGCACAGATCTAGTGTGTCTGTGCTCCTGGCCACTTTGCCAAATTTAGAATTTACTGGGAATTCTTCCTAGTGCAAGCAGTAAAAGTGTTGCTCCCAAAGGGCAAGAGTTAGACCTTGGGATCCAAACCTAAGTGAGGTGAGAGAATTTAAGTGATCTCCCAGACCAGCTCTGCAGAAAAGTACCTCTGCAGGAAGGAGCTACTCTGTTCTACTGAGATGAGAAGAATATCTTTATTTTGGTTCTTAGAAAGTTGCAGCCTGCCCAGACTGACCTTCCTGGGGATGTTCCATTTCTCAGGTAATGTGAGCCATAAAATAAAGCTCCAGAGGGACTCTTGGGCTTCAAGGAATGTAACTGTCTCACGTTGTGAGGGACGGTTTGGAGTGGCTCCTGTCTGGTGTCTCTTGTGCAAGAACATAGAATTTTTAACGTGTTACCAATAGATGTGAGGAGTCGGATTGTTAATTTGGTTTCCTTCCCAATCCAGAAGCTCCATGAGCTGTTAATTGCTGGGGAGACATCACCAGATCTCACATTCTGCCCCAGTGAACAGTGGGTTGTGGCCCATGGAGAAACTGCAGGTCACAGACATTGGTAGAAGCACTTTGTGCAGAGGATTATTGACTGAGAATGGTTTTACCTTTCAGTTTAATCAAACAGCAATGAAATGGTTATGAAGCAATGTCTCCTTTACCTGGAATGTTGACTTTTTATTAGCTTGTCAACTTTTTGCACTTGTAAAAGAGTCCTTTGGGTATGGTATTGGAACAAAGGCTTTAAAAGACTATTGGAACATCCAATTCTCTTTATTCCTGTACATGATGATGTGCTGCTAATACAACAGATCACATGGCTATAATTTTTCTGACAAGTTTATTTTCTGTAACTGTGCTTTTCCCTCAAAAGTACACATTTTCCTTTATGATAATATTTACTTGATATGCTGCAGTTAAAATACAGCTTTAAATATATTTGTTCAGATTCTTCCTTGGGTGTAAATTTATGTACAGCTTCTGGCTTTGGTTTGTAACCACCAAAAATCATTCATGCTGCAATGCCAAGGGCTTTGTTAACTCCCCCAGATTAAGGCAATACATTATGACCATGTGAATGTATTTTGAAGACAGTTCCTTGTTTGTAAGAAAGGTGGTAAATTTTAATCTGATGGGTATTTTGCTGTGGTGCTCAGAGTCTACATGTTCTAAACTCCATACATTCATTTTCTGCTCTCCAATTACTGTACATCGCCTAAAGGCTTGTGTATGTGTAGCAGTGCACACATTTGTGCAATATGCCTACCAGTTGTAAAATATTACAGTGCTATATTAACTCTATTGAAAGTAAAGACATTTTTACTGTATAAAGATCATTGGATATTTTTAAATTAACATGACTGACTATCTAAATGTGTGTGTTATTTCATAGATCACTTTGATTTAGTATTTGCAGCAGGCATGGTTTTGTACATTATTTCCTCCCTTCTCTTTACTTCGGGAACATTACAAAGTTTTCTCTTTTTCTCTCTGACTAAGATTATCAGAGTTTATGGGAATTTTCCTATTTATGAAAATGAACCAGGCTATTTTATTACTTTCATCTGCAATAATTAGTGTACCAACTTTACGAATTATAAGACATTTTATTTTTGCTTCAAGCTTCTGTTTTATTTTATGGATATTATAAAAGGTTGGAAGCATTTCTACCCTGAGTCTAAATTTTGACCTGTTAGTGAATTTCTGAAACCAATGGAGTCTAAGGAAGCTTTCCTATCAGTGTTACTGAGGATTTATTTTGACCTGGAGCATTAGGCATCTTTATTTATTAAAACTGCCTAATACTTGCTTCTTTCAGTTGAATAATAATTTCATAAGGTGTGATGAGGAGCACAGGACAGTAAAGGAAGATGAATCCATTTTTAATCAGTCTTCTACCTCCTTTGTTGTCAAGTTGTTTATATAATTAATGACCATAAAGTAATATCTCAAAAATTTCTGTTCTGTATCATCAGTGTTTTCAAACAGCTACATGCACCTTCTAGTCCAATACCAAAGAGAAAAACAGTGGAATATTGATTTCTCTACCTGTACAGGCTCACTTAGGAATTTTAATAAGTAGAACTTATTAAAAATAAGAAATACAGTAATACAATATGCAGGTAACGTAATGTATCAGTAGTCTTTACTTTTGCTGGGATAAGATCAAAATGTGCAAATCCATGTAGAGAAAAACATTAGTAAGCTTCAAATGTGAACCCATGATGAATACAGAATTATTTATGAGAATTAAAGATGGTTGCTCTTAAATCAGAAGTGGTGTTTGTTTGCTATGAATGAGACTTTAAAAGATTTTTTTTTTCCTCAAAAGAAGCAGCTAAAAGGGGAAAATACTTTTGAAAATACTTGTTTTTAAATCAGCTGGGTAGGACCTGTGTACCTTTCTCATGGGGGAGAAACAGCAAGTAAGTATTGGACATTCAAAATCCTACATGTCACAAGGAAAAATTTTACACTTCTAGTGCAGTCTTAGCTTGATTTAATCCAGTGTAACCTGCAGGAAGAATTAGGAAATTCATTTAAATGGATATATTTGCACTACTGTGAATACAGAGAAAGTGAAGCCCAGCTCAGGTCCAAATTTTTTCTTGCAATGAAACTCAGATTTAGCAGCCTAAGTAATTTGACCCTAAACCTTCTTGGATGTAACAGACTCTCCTATAAAAAGCTTTTATGTCACTGGAGTGCTGGCAAGAATGACAGTGAAATCCAGTGAAATCTCTCCTCTCGTGTCAATAATGCCTGCTGAAGCAATCACTGTAGGAGATGCTGGAAGGAGAAAACCTGAATTGGACAATGCTTAAATCTTACCTTTTCCTTGTGGGATTGTAAATGGAAATGGAACCTTACTTGCATTTTGGTGTTTGTACATCTACAGGTGTGCATGTGTGTGTTTGTACACATGTACCAGGTTAATGGTTTAAGAGCCTTTTTCTAGGCGTAGTTAAGTAGTGGTAAGAATATCTTATTTGAAATGGACATAGCAGAAGGGAAGAAACATTGAAGGGAAAAAAATTGACACAGAATAGTAAGAGAAAAAAGTGGTTATAATATAATGAACCCACCTTTTCCTCTGGAGGGTAGAGGGAGGTTGCATGAAGTTATTTCACTTGCTTTTTATTGGGTGGCTCTGTTTTGTATCTTTTTACCACTGAAATTAGCAGTGCTGTTTGGTTTGTCAGTCCATCAGAGTCAAAAAAAAAAAAAAAAGTCAGGTTAGCAGGAGAAAATCTGCATACAATTTGCTCTTAATAAAGTCCCTTTTCTCTCTGGAGAAATTATTCATAGAATGAACCCTCAGTGTGCAAAATAAGCCCATTGCTCTCCCTCCCTCTGCCTACAGCTGCATGTTTGCTCAACTTTTTTTTAACTTGTCATTCTCCAGGAGCAGAAGAAATGAAAAGGAAGTTGTTTTCTTCCAGTGCCACCGGTTAAGAAGACTCAGGTCTCCAGCTGGGTTTCCTCAGCTCTGTTGGATGTTGATGCAGTTGCCTGCTCATGGCAGAGGTCAGTCAGGACTCTGTCCTTGAAGCCATAAGAGGAGACCCAGTCTGGGATGTGTGGGGTATTTTGTGGTTTATTTTCCATAAAGTGATGTGGGCCATTGAATGTGTATGTTGGTTAATAAAAAAGGCAAAATACTATTAAGGTTGTAAAAAGCAGATTAAATAGAAGCTGAGTGTTGGGATGAGATACAGAATGTTCATCACAAAAGGTTTCATGAGGGAATTGTCAAAGGTAAGAAATTGATAATGAAGAAAAAGAGTAATAGTAATAATATTTTACATACAGTGTAAGATACCCTTAAATAAACAACAGCTGTAAAAAAAAAAAAAAAAAGTAGTTTTGAGTCACCAGTCAAGTACTGGGAGCTGAATTTTGGGCTGCAGGTAGTTGTGCAGGAAGCAGTGTTCTATAGGACAGTATGCACAGGACAGAATTGGTGCTCTGAAGAATGTGTTGAGGTACAATAGGAAGTGGTTTTATGTTTGGAGGGGAAAGAAAGGCAGGGATGAGGGGAGCCGGACCTGCCAATATTCATGGAACTGGATGGTGGCGCAAAGAGATACAAATAAGGCCAGAGTGTTCTTAAAGTGTTCTGCAGGAGTTCTTAAAGACAGTTGTCATAAGCTCTACTCAAGCCTGCAGAAATTAGTGATAATTAATCTCTATGACCCCCCTGCCTCCTTTTTATTCAATTATCCTTGGGGGGTACTTTTACTTTTAACCCCAGGATGGCGAGTGCTGGGGTTCCCTGCCACAGTGCTGTGCAGGCGTGTAGGGATCCAGCAGTAGCTCGGAGACTGATTACCTGGACAGGCTGAGGACACAAACACCTATTTAGAGTGCTTTCCACAGAGAGCAGAAGTACAGGGAAACACGAGTGGAGGCCAGTCCGGCTGCACTGAGAGGGGTTTCACTTGGAACCTGTGAGAGGTTTGAGGTGGTAGTGTTTGAGGCTCTGTGTGCTGCTGTGTGGTACCAAAGCTGCTTCTCCCCATCCCTTCTCAGGATCGCGCGGGGTTGAGAGGCTCAGCAGGGCTGGGAGCTGCCACTCAACAGCAGATCTGTCAGTAGGAGCACAGCAATGTCACACAGTTCTCATCAAGCGCTGCAGTTAGCAAAACATCCCTCCTTCCAAGATGTTTCTAAAGGAAATCGCGTGCCTTTTGCTGGCAGTGCTGAGGCCCCCTTCCCAGGGAGCTGCTGGCTTGTTCACATCACCGCCTTGCAATGGGGAGGAGCAGTGCAGGGCTAAGCAGATATGGCCAGCCAGAGAATTTTGCTCTGAAGCACTGTATATAATTCTAGCAAAGCCCTAGTGGTCATCAGGGATTCCCTGTCTGTTGACCATTCAGCAGACAGCTGTCTGAAATTCAGTGGCCTCATAGATGGAGAAAGCACCGTAGAATAAGTGGCAAGCTTTCTTTTCATCTTTTAAATCCATAATGCATCTATATACATATTGTTAATAATTCATATTAATGGAGAGCTCTTGCCCAAGAGCACATTCCCCTATCACAGAAAATAAATTGTTTAATGATGTCTAGGATAGAAATCAGAGGCTGGCTCTAAATCCAGCTATTACAGAACAGTACTAGACATGCAATGCACACTTCCATAAACAAATAAATTCATTGCAGTTTAATAACAGTAGAAATAAAAAACGTAAGGTAATTTAAATAACGTGCAAAATAGAGCTGTATTTTATCCTAAAGCCATAATGCCAAGTACTCACATTCTCAGGAAATCTTGAAAGCCCTCAGGGCTGGCCTTTAGTGCAGGTAAACAATAAGGTGGAAGTTTAATGTTATCATCATGGCCTAAATTTACAGGGAGGCAAAATTCAGTTTTACTTGTCTAAGCCTGGGTGTTAGATGGAAAAGAGTTTGGGAATGCTCCATTTGGTGCTGGGTCACTCAGTGGGTTTAGGTGGCATGATGAAGAGTAGTGGCTTGTGGGATTTGAGAGGACCTGCAGAGCCTCAGTGCCATTGAGGAAGAGCAGGGTTTGGAGATGCCAGTGATGCATTGCAGAAGTGGAAAGAATGGTGAGGAGGAGAAACAGCATCTCACAGGCTCAAACTGCAGTCATCTTGCAGAGAAATTCTGCAAATTGTCTGCGCCCTCTGATTGGTGGCTAATTTAAGTGCTTTATTTTCATGTGTTTTAAAACAAAATAAAAAGTGGGATTTATTTCTTGCTTAGAAATGGGTAATAACAGAGGATTCAGTACTGACTGACTTTTTGTTTTTCTAGTCTCAGCAATTGAAATATTCCTTGTGATGGTGAGAGCTCACTCAGCTGGGTAGTGTCCTGTGTTGCTGGCATTTTTCCTGGGTGTGCTCCTCTGCAGTGGACTGCTTCTGGCCATCAGAAACAAACACACCAGGTGACCCAAAATGCTCATGCTTAACATATGTTCCATTTTCCCTGCAGTTTCATGGCTCTGCAACACACGGGTATAGCAATGGGGAGCGAGGAGACATGGACCTCCTTGCGCATCCCAAGGAAATCACATTATTGTAGGAGTCGCTCCCTTTTCATACTTCCAACATCCACCAGACAACCAAAACTTAACAGAAGAAGAGTGCCCATTGGCCGGCTCAGCTGCAGTCTGCTGTGTCAAAGAAAGAGGTCAGTTAGCAGGAGAAAATCTGAAAGTCCATGTCCTATCACCCAATCAGCTTCCCATTCATTGCTGCCCATGCATCCCTCCTCATAAGTGCCTCACCTCCCCACCATCCCCCCTGCAGCCCCCCACAGGGCCCTCTGCTAAACACAAGCCTTTACAATTATAGCAAATATAACCCCATATCCCACACCTGTGAGCCATTTCAGTTGGGTAGTGTGTCAGACTGGGAATTTTTCATGGTGATTCTGTTATAAATATTTGGGTTCGCTCTGTGGTGGTTCAGCTTCAAATAATTTTTTTGTTTGTCCTATTAAATGGTTGTTCTGCTTCACAGAATGGTCACATGCATCTTTCCCTGGATCTGAATTAGGTGTTCCTCTAGATGATGTGTAACTCTCTTATGCAGTGATAACAACGATGTCATCCTGGGAGAGGGGCCCTTTCCTGGTCAATATTCCTTTAAAATACTAATAAATTGGTACTGGTTTAACTTGAAATCTGCATGTCCTCATCTGCAACATCTGTGTCTGGTTGAGCTGCTCTGAGTATGTATTTGTAGCCTGGACTTGTCTCTCTCAGTGAGTTTTTGATTCTGTGAAGGTTTAGCTCAGAAATCTCAAGCCAGTTTGGATTTTGAATTCAGGATATTGAAGTAGGCCTAGATTTAACAGCTTTTGGGGTCTGATTGGAATTTCTGTGGCTATTAAGTGGTTCTGAAGGCTCTCTCTGAGACTGCTTAGAATAATTCTGTATGTTCTCTTTCCACAACCCTATCACACTGATCACCAGAGACTCAGCCACTTCCCTGAAGGTTTAGCATCCCAAGCATACCCTATCTGTGTGCTAATAGCCATAAATGGGATCTCAGACAATTATTTTCCTAGAAGATCTCACCACACCATCCTGGAGTAACTAAATTTGCTAATTTTAAAAATGCTGGCTATATTATTTTTCCTTGAAAGTCTGTGCAATAATTTGCAATACTTTGTACATTCATTCTCCTTTTGCAAGCAGGAAGGGTTTTGAGAACTGGCTTTTTCTTGATGTTTGTTAAAGGGAGCTAATTTTTTACTCAATAATACATTTTTTCTTTCGAGTCATCCAGAAATTTTAATATATTTGCTCTGTTATACAATAAGAAAATTACTATTTATTCCAATGGATGTTTTTTCAGGAAAAAACCAAAAAACCCAACCCTTTGCTTCTTTGAGTGTTTAAACATGAATTCTGGTTTTCTCTCAACTCTCTGTCTTTTGATGCTCCTTGTCAGATTAATGTGTTTTAAAGCTGTTGGTTGGAACCTGAGCTGTCAAAAAGGAACATTAAAACCACGCCTTTCTTTTGGGGGATTTGTTTTGCATTGCAAAATTCAGAGGAAGAGAAAGAAAACCTTTCCTGCTTAGTGCTGACATACATCTGAGGCTTGCTGCGTGTGCCATTCTGGTTATGTTTTGGGGTTAGGAAGCAATTTCGTTTGCTGTCAGCCCTGGATATTCACACTAGAACAGATTCAGGATCCTGAAATGGTTATTATTTTTGAGGAACAGAATGTACAGAAATGAAGGGTCATGGGTTTGATTTTTTTATCTCAGGCACAAACAGGGTGTGTGACTCAGGCCAGAAATAATTTCTCTCTGCTTCCTTCATGAGACTGGAACTGTTGCATTTGCCTTCTAATGCAGTGGATACACTTACTTTATACAGTTAATCAGTAGATGAAATATCTTTTATGAAATTTGTAAGTTTCATGAAGTTTTCAGCTAGGAAAAGAGAAAGATGCCATGTTTTTTATACTAAGAAAGTCACTCTAGTTTTTTTTCAGATATCGTTTCAGAAGAAATTACTATGCCAATCCTCAGTGCATTTTTTTACATGAATTGAAATAATTTCTGAAAGAAATACAGAGAGTAACCCTCGAGTTCAAGCAACAGGGAGGCATTCTGCAGCAGCTCCCTTGGTCCCAGGTTCTAATGAGACCATCAATGCTGGCCAAGGCCCATAAACACTGCAGAGGTTTGGAGCAATGGTGTTCACCAGTGCCAGTAATCCAGCTTTAAATCAATATTTCAGAACTTGGGTCTTATTCTCCTCTCAGTAAAATTCTCCTCTCCTCTGAGTAATAAAGTGCATTCAGGGGAGATGATGCACATGAGAAAGTGCTGCTCATTTCACAGGACTTGAAGAATAATCCAGGACTATGTATTTCTCTAGTGTTTCAGTTAGTGTTTAAATGATTCAGCCATCATTTTGGCTGTGCACTTATTATAGAAGGTGCTTGATTTTGCTCTAATATGTGTTCTGGAGACTTTTAAGACCATTTTTTACAGTTTCTTAAAGTAAGAGCCTGTTCAACTCTCAATAACCGTAAATAACTCACTTTTCTGGTTATGGATATATCACCATATCTTGCAGTCAGGTCAGTTTTTTTACATGGAGCAAAAAAAATGATAAACAATTATAAAATTATAAATTATTTTCCAGGGAAAACAACCTGGAAAAAACAGTGAAATCAAACAACAGCAGATCCCTATGTACATATGATGGAAAGGTATATTTTAAATATAGGTATATTTAAAATCAAACATGTAAAATCCAGATCTTAATTTGCCTCTATGCTTGTTTTGTTGAAATTAAAAAATATGCCAGTTTTTTCATTCATGCCAAATACTAATTAGCAAGACAATAAAAACTCAAGCAAAACAAGAGAGACCCTTACTGTTAATGGCAGAATTTGTAGGCAGAGTGGTTTCTTTCACTGGGATATAATGAAATGAACTGGCTTTTTGGATAAGATTTTGGCTGCTTGAAATCAGTAACCCACAGCTCATTTTCAGTGTGTGTTTTTGTAGGTGCTTTATAGGAAAGGACAGGCTGTCAGCAGATTTTCAGAGATACTGAATTGGATTTTGCTGATAAACAGGCAATATTTTGGATCTTATAAAGAATCATTTGCTCAATTTTGATATGTCAAACAGCTTTCTCAAATTGTTTAGTGCAAGATAAGATAGTAACAGAATTAATTGCAGATTTTTGAAGAAATATTTCTTTTTACAGTGAGCATGATGACCAGTGATTTTCTTCGTGTATGCAATAGGTCATTTCTGTGTACAGATTTCTTCCAGACTGAAAAATGACAACCAAAACTTTAATTGCATTTGGACCAGGTCACATTGGAAAAAATGTGAAAGTATGTTCAATTATGCAGTATATAATTTCCCTTTGTCCTTCTGTCCCAGGTGGGTGTTGTGTGATGGGATGGAGTACGCCTGGTTACCATAGGAATGCAACATGCAAGGAAGCTTCTAAATAGAAAGTAGTTAATTTAACTAAACACCGTTTGATGTCACTGCCTAATTACTTTCATCCACAACATTTAAAAAAGGCAGATACTTGGAAATAAGCTTCAGCCAACGAAGTCACAGAACCTTGAGAAAACACCTGGAGGAAAGGCAAGTGTATTTCCAGCCCTGTGTAAATGTGCAGCTCAGAGGGGATAAGTGCTTTTATCTCTTTGCTACAACTGCTCTTACAAGATAGATACAATTCATGTCAGCCAGTGCATGCTACATAGTTGATGGGATCTGAACAGGTTTTTCATGCCAATTGCCTTCTACTCTTCATCAGTTCTGCTCTGCCATGACGAATGTGTTCCCTTGCAGCAACCTTAATTGTTTTTTGAGGGTTAGAAGAGTGATCATAATTGCAGCTGTTGTGAATTTAGTTCTGATCTGCAAAAAGACTGCGCTGTAAGCAAACGTTTTCATTTTGAATGCTTAAATCAATGGTTTTCAATTACAAATAGAGAACCCAGTTGCTGGAAATGTTCCTCACCAGAGGGTACATCCTACCCCTATTAGTCACCCACATTGCCTGTTTTTTCAGACATTCACAGCTGAAATTGTGAGCTCTGGAAATAAAGGATGTGGTATCTGCAAAAAACATTCCAGTTGGGGATGGTCTCTAACTAATCAATGAGTACAGATGGAAAAAAAAAAAAAAAAAAGCAGGTTAGGTGGGCACCTTCTCTTGAGTGCCATGCCATAAAATGGCATTTGGGGTATGAATGGAGTGGATAGTCTCCTTTCTGTCCTCCTTTCTTCCTCCCTGTGTTCAGGTTTTGTGTACTACAGAGGTTTATTTCTGTGGTAACGTGCTGCTTGTGTCTCTGTCGTTTTTTGAAGTGTTGATGTTTATTTGTGTTCTCCCACCCTCAACTTACAGCAGTGTGCAGTCCTTTTGTGCCCACATCCTGGCAATGCTGTGAGGGAACCTTCAGGGAAGCAGCTGCTGATTGGGGCAACGCAGAAAGAGAAATCCTATCCCTTTAAAGAGCACATAGCCAGGAGCATAACTTCATTTAAACAACTTCACTTAATTTTGACTTCTTGTTGTGAAATTCAGAGTACAGAGACAATACCAGCAGTAGAAAAACCATGAAAACTCCCAGTTGAAATAATTGCATTCAGTCAGTGCCAAAAACTTGTGCATGGCTGAAGTCTAACATAGCTCTTCACTGAGCCAGTTCAGGTAAGTACACTTTACATATGAGTGAAGAATGTTCTGTGTAATTTTTCTTGGTTTTCCTCCCAGATTTTTGGGGTTACAGTGTAAATATTCTGTCTTACCAAAGTAGCTATTTACTTTAAATTGTATCATGAATTTAACAAAGCTGGTACTGAATTTTGGTGCTGTTCACTGTCAATACAGCCAGTGATGGGTGTCTGTAGTAAATGCCTTATTGTCTGTATATCAAATTACACTGACACTTTCATCTAGATATCTGGTCACTGCTATGACAGGGCTTTATCTATTCTTTGAATTTTGTACTGATAATGCAATGCTAAAGAAGAGAAAATACATATATAGGGTTTTGTATTTAGATACACATTTTCACATCCCTTTCAGTCAGTGAATCATCATTTAAAAAAAAGCAAATCGCAAAAACTTACACCTAAAATCAGCACAACTGCCTATATATATATATATATATATATATATATATATAAGAGAGAGAGAGAGAGGTAGATAGGTAGGTAGGTAGGTACGTAGGTAGGTAGGTAGGTAGGTAGGTAGGTAGGTAGATAGATAGATAGATAGATAGATAGATAGATAGATAGATAGATAGATAGATAGATAGATAGATAGATAGATAGA
>CM031863.1:31519065-31810573 GCA_018697195.1 Certhia americana | reverse complement strand
AGATAGATAGATAGATAGATAGATAGATAGATAGATAGATAGATAGAAAATACTATAAAGTAAATTGCATTGCAGATGTATGCCTGACTTGTTTCCTAATATAACAGCATCCAGGTAGGATAATGTTGCATTTTCCAATTATAAAAAATAACAGAACTAACCAGGATGGCTTGTTTCAGGAACTTATGCTTATGACCCACTTTATTCTACGTTATTTGACTAGAGAGTCTTGCCATTAACAACTTAGAGAAAACCCTTTTTGTTGGTTGAAAAGCCAGATCATAAAATATATGGTGATGTGAATTGTAATTTAGTGTAGCTAACACTGGTTCAGTATAAACTGTTTGAGTTTGTCATTGATAAAACAGTTCTGGTGGGTTTGGGAATGTGATAGAAACATTGGTAAATATTTATCATATTAATTATATATATATATAATAATTAAGAGTCATATGGATATCAAAGAATCAACACAAACATTCCAAAATTTGTGAGAAAATTCACACTGCCCTGATGTTGCTTTTACCTGTGGTGTGATGGGAAACCATTTCTCAGTAATGTAAAGAAACGTTGCTCAACAGTGCAGGTTGGCATAATTTAAAGCCTTAATTAAACATATATGAGGGAAGATTAAATCCATTTTTGAAATGTTATGTCATTTAAAATATATATTTTATTTAGTACATTTGCTATTAATTTTAATCTTAATGATAAAAATATATTGATGGAATTAAAATTAAAATTTCTGTTGAACCTCAAAGCTTTACATGGAAGTGTGTGGGGGTTTTGGGGTATTTGGTTTTGGTTTGCCTTAGGGCTTTTTTGGCAAGGGGGTGGGTGGGTGTGGGTTTTTTTCATTCATGTGGTAATGAGAAAAATTACTTAGAGTGGTGGTAGAATATCCATCTTTAGAGGCTTTCAGGATTCAGGTGGACAGAGCCATGGCTGACCTGCCAGGTTATGTGGAAGACCATTGATCCTGGTGATCTCATGAAAAGCACACTGCTAAAAATCAACCCAAAGAGAAGTGGGATTGCCTGGCACAGCTGACTCCTGTGTGTGGAGCAGGGATAAATCAGCATCTCCATTAAGCCCTGTGACTGCCAACTCACAAAAAATCCTAATTAAAGTCCAGGTTTGGTCAATGGCATTCAAATCCCAGAATATTTTCCAAATTAAGAAAGGTTTTAACCAACTCTGTGTGTATTTTCCTTCACTTTTTATCACTGGTACAAAAATCACTTGTGCAATTCCAAAGCAAGGGAAGGACAGGTGGCTGTGTCTAAAGACACATGGCAAGGCATGAAATGTGAGAATTTTCATTCTTTCTGTAGTTACCAGTAACGTAATCCTGTTTACCCTGGGTGCACTGTTGGGGTAGAATATATTTTTGTATATGCTTTTTTTTTAATAGTTTAAATTCATTTTTGACAACTGACATTTTCTAATCTCTCTGGATTTCATCAAGCGTTGATTTGGGCTTTTTTAAAAAAACCCACAATTATGCTATATATTTATTCACTACATCAAGTGAAACCTTTTCACTTTTAGATGTTTGGGGAATTATTAGTTTTATTGATTATTTTACAGTTAAATTGTATCTGTCAAATTGAATGGGTTAGAGGTTTTCAAAACCCTTTTATTCATCCAAGGAATTTAAGATGCAGTTTGGTTACAGTGGCAGAACTGTTCTCACTTTGGTTCAACATCTCAAGTTTCAAGTTGTTCTTGTGGTCCCATTAGAGCATCTTATTGATTTGCCAGGCATTGATTTACTGGCTGCTCTGCCAGCAGCCATAAGAACACAGTTTGTTTGCAGCCTTAAAAAATATTCCGAAACACCGATCACAGATTACGTTTGAGGAGTAGGCTCCATGGCTTTCAGTCAGATTTCTCTTTTAAAATGTTTCTCTGTAGAAACAAAAGAAAATGTATTTAATGCTAGTTTGCATTTCCCACTGATGAACAGCTTAGGCAAGGAAATTGGAATTAACAGATTCATCTTAGCCCAGTAATGTATTTTTCTTTTTTTTTCTTTCTTTTTTTCTTTTTTTATTTTTAGTTTGCACATGTATCAGTTTTCTAGAAGAGGTAATTGTATTAAGGCTTTTAATTTTAGTGAAAAAACTAACAGGCTTAGGCTTTTACCTGAACTTGCAAATATTTCCGTGCAGCACAAGTGTCTAAGGCAGAGATTGCTGAGCAGGCAGTTTGCAGTGGGATTCTCTGCAGACCCCTGCAGCTACAGGCCCCACAGTTCTTCATCAGAGAAATGAGGAGGTTACTGGAAAATCCATTAACTCTGTTAACTCCCCTCTGTTTCCTGTAGCAGCTCTCCCTTTGTTCCTCTCCTAGTGAAGTGACAGAATATCTGAGTGAGCATGGGACTGCCTCTCCAGGACTCCACTCTCCCTGGTAACCCTTCACTTGGGAGTGTCCCAGACTGGGGTGGGGATGTGGCACTCGGGGACATGGTTTTGTGGTGAGCATGGCAGTGCTGGGTTGATAATCTCAGAAGTCCTTTCCAACCTCAGTGATTTTATGTTTCAGGGAAAGGTATTAAAATAAAGTATTTCCTCCTTTGCATGTTGATCTGCCTTATGAAAAGAAACTTGGAAACCTTCAGCGTGTTATTTTGATGTGTCAGTTATGCTCTAAATAAATTCTCTCTGGCCACTGCAGACTTCAGAAAAATTGTCCAAGTTGAAAGAGATTGTGAGATAGACAGGTGAAGGGTTTGTGTTCAGCCACAGCCTGAAGGAAAATGGGCATTAGAGAGGCTGCTGAGGCAGGATGCAGGGAAGGACAGAAAATATATCTGTCAGTTTTGATACAGAGAAGGTGGTGGGGTTGGGGGAATCTAGTCTCACTTCCACATCTGACTGTTGGAGTAGAAAAATGAGGCTGGTTGTGTTCACAGAGCACTGGGCTTTTTCTTTAAAGTCAAGAAAGGAATGACAAAGCACCCAGGAAGTTTAGGGAAAAGAAACCTCTTGTCTGTAAAGAAAAACACTTCTCATTGTTGCAAAGTGAGCCAATATTAAAAGATCCCAATGGCTGAAATCAAAACAAGTGCCAAAAGTAAATGTAAGTACAGAAAGGGAGGGGAAATATCAGAATCACTGAGCTCTCAAGACACAAGGCAAACACAGAAGGGGAAAACCTCCCTACTGGTAATAGCCAAGATAAAACTATCAATTCCCTATATTAAGCATTTTGCTACTGCAATGCTGAGCCTTTTGTCACTTTTTTTAAGAAGAACTGATTATCTGGCATATAGAATACCATTATTTACCATATGTCTTCATGGGCTTTCTTGTCTTCCATTCTGAGTTTAGTGTTCCAACCTTCCTGCTGTGTTATTGTCATGTCAACTTTAGTTACTCTGCTTTTAAATGCTTACTTCAGCAAAATGACTTTGCAGTGGATTAATGTTTAGGAGTATCCACATTCATAGTATATTCCCTGACTGGTGCATAACATGCATTTGATTCAAACATTTAAAATGTCAGATTTAGGGGTTTTATGTCTAGAAATGAGTTTTTTATGATTTAATCACTGAAGACAGCTATGTTTTTATAAATATAACTTTCTATGTGGGAAATCCCATATGAATGCAAAGAGAACATCTTGTCCTTAATATCAGCTGTTAAGTTTTATAACAGTAAATTTATAAGCTTACTTGAAGGGACAATCCTTTATAAACAGTTTTTTGAAGAACCACAGACCAGCCCCTGCTGCAAGAGGGTGCACATGTGATAAGTCATGCTTATACCTAAGATGAGCCATAAATAAGAATAGCTCTGCATTGATGCTTTTGTTTGAGAAATCCCCACGACTCACTGCAATATAAACTGTGAGTTGTCTTTGGTACAGAATTTCCTATTTTTTTCTGGGAAAGCAGACAATGGAGCTTTTGGAATCTTAAGCGTTTCTTAGCAACTTGCCAAGAGGAAGCTCTGCTGTGATCACTTATTATTCAAATATGATCTGCCCACAGCTTTGGCCAAATTCCTTCATTAAGAATAGAAGCAATTGTACCTTGCAGTTCCCCAATGTCTCATTGAGCTATTAGCTCTATTGTCCTACTACATTTTGCACCTGGGAGTGCACTTTTAAAAATAACTCCTAGTTCCAATGCCATTCCTCAAAAAAAGTTTCTTTCATCCTTTTGGTTTCCTGCCTCAGGAAGGATGGAGAACCCTGTACCACACATGGGGAAAAATCTGTGAGCACAGCCAACAGCAGCAGCAGGAATGAAAGCCGAACACTGCAATTCCAACCAGAGCAATTCCTCCCTCTTCCTGCCATAGGAACCTAAAAAGCCCCCTGGAAAGCCTTGGAATCAGGGCTTTCCTGAACAACACACACCTGTGGGTTATTTACCTTGTGTTTGATATTGCTGCAGTAAGTGCAAGTTAGTCACTTGTGTTTGTTTTTTGGGTTTTTTTGAAACAGAGCTGGAGTTATTTGGGTTCTCAACATGGAACACAGTAATTCTCTTTTGTTTTCTTTAGAGGGAAAAAATCCAAACCCTAGTTAAGTTTTGTGAGGTGATGCTACACAGCTGAAATGGAGAGTATTCCCAGGTATCTTTACGGCCAAGTTCTCATACTGGCTGCAGCGAGCCGAAGCACTACTACTTTCGTTTTGAGCAACCCTGGAAAAAAATACATTGACTGCGTTTGAAGTCTCATAAATGAGTATTTATTCGTCTTCTGCATTCACCCCTGTTTTGTGTTGCACTGCCTGTAAGAAGCTTAACTTGAAGGTAATTCAATGGAGCACTGTGTCTTAGAGCTCCGGCGGCAGGCGTGAAATTGTTTTATCTTGTTTGCTGGCGGAGCGCGGCCCATCTGCTGCTGAGGGAACTCCCGGGACACTTGTCAGGTTGATTGCACTCAGCAATGGCACAAGAAAAAGAGAGTTTCTAATCACATTTTACCCAGGATCTTGTTTAACTCTAGGAAGTGGTACTTCAGAAATAAATGGCTTTGGTGGACATCTTAGAATCTTTAATTAACAAATTACTCTATTAGCACACACTTTGTTTTCCAGGTGAGCGAGATCACTTGCCCCTGGGGCTTTTTTTTTTCCATATGCCTTCTGTTCCTCCAGCGAAATATGTAACGAATTGAAGTATTCATTTTGATTACATAAAGCACATGGGTATACAATTATATGAAAAGAAAGATGACATTTGTTGCCTGCCTTCCCTAAGGCCCCTGCAGGCTTTGCCCTTCACTGAAAAAATAAGGCATAAAGTCATTAGAGTACATGCTTTTTTTTTTTTTTTTGCACATTATATTTTTGGAAGGCTATGCTATTAAAGCAAAAGCCTTTACTAGAAACAATGGGGTAATGATTCCTTACAAATTGCCACTAAAATAATAAGTTTTTCTCACAGAAGTTTTACATTCTTTCATTGCCAATTGTGTGACCATTTTAGAGCTTTTAGGAATGCATTTATTTAATATTACCAAATTTATATAATAAATGTGTATTAAAGAAACTAAGTATTCATGTAAATATAATCAGTTTAGTGCTTAATTTTATTAATCTTTTTTTGCTCATTATTTTATGCTTTACTAAGCAATTAATCTGCATTTGAATCCCTGTATATGTTTTACAGGGACACTTTCTGCACTGTGAAACAGTTTTTCAGCGTATACTAGGCTGGAAGAACTAGTTCATTGTGGTCTCAGTATTTATTGGAGCATTAAATGAAACATTGGGAGAGAAAGATAGTTTGCATAACTAAAATGACAACATCTACAAATTATATAAAATCACTAGGATTTTTTAAAATATATTTTTGTCGTGAAACATGCAGAGGAATTTATTTGGAAAGAGTTCAGAAAATAAATTTGAGGTAAGTCAGGAGTATGTGAAAGAGTTGTGAAAAAGAGTTTCTTTTGTTTTTTCCTTCATGGGACTTGGATCTAGTCCCTGTTGAGGTTCTGTTCTTTTATTCCATATCTTCTGTCTTGGGGAATTTTTTTCCTTCTTTCCTTCACCTAGCTGATTAAGACAAGGACTCCTGAATTTATCTAGACCTGGCCTCTCTCCCACTGCATTTTTCAGATATGTTTTCTGGATATCTTGCAGAAAAATCAGCCTGGGGAACTTGAACTTGATCCAAGCTCGGGTTCCTCTTCTCTGCCGTCCACATGTGGGGATGATGGGTTGTGTCTGGAATCATGATAACAACAAGTGATTCCCTCTGTAGATCGTTTCACTCTTGCTGATTAAAACTGACTGCATAAACCACTGTTTAGATTAAGACAGTGACAAGTTGTTGCTAGTTCAGATGTTGAATTTTTAGTAGGCTCTTTCCTATCAATACTTATTGGAAATCATGCAGGCTATCTTTCCAGTCTCAGCAAGAAACCTGCCATCACTAAAGGCTAAGCTAGAAGACACTGTGACCAAGAAAACATTATGAAACCACAGACAAGAAAATGGACTTATTTTTCAGAACCTAAGCTTTCCATCATGCTTCAAGTAAAAGAACATTCCATGCTTTTTTCACTGTTCTAAGCAATAGAGGAACGTGCCTTTGTGTGTCCGTGTATGTTTGTGAGCTTTTGGGTTTATATTGGGCTTCAGAAAATCTGTTACCAGTATCAACAGTGTGTTATACTTATTTCACGTTGAGCTACTTTGTATTGCAACACCTGCCTCCCTGGTATTTTGCTCTGGGAGGGCTGTGATGAGTGCTATCTTTCATATTATTAAAGGATAACATGAGCATTTGCTGGCATGTCACTGTAGCAAACAATGACTTGTAGCTCCCTTGAAAATTCACACGCATTTTATTGCTGCTTGAGAAAATAACACACATCTCCACTGCAGTTCTAGTCATTTTCCTGATTGCTAAAGGATTTCCCCTCTATTACCTCTGCATTTTCTGTGTTGCCAGGTGTGAAATGAACAGAATCATAAAGTCAGGCTGTTTTGGAGAATAAAAACAACAGCACGGTCTGCGGTGCTGAAATGGCAGCATACTGAAAGTGGAAAAATGCTAGTAGCTATTGGCAATCCAACATACCCGACAGCGGAGTGTGAAAGACATATTTTCTAATTCTTGCAATTAAAGGCAGTTAAAATATGTATTACTGCCTCAGGAAAATATTTCATCTTGTCTTTAAATTTCAGTATGTGCTAAAGTCATTCTGAAAGCAATAGGACTGCTACACCTTGCTTAGAAGTAAATAATATTGATATTTAAGTGTTCCTTAAATATGGCTGGGCTGCCAGGAGGTGACACATTTGCTAGTTGCAATAGGAGTTTCAGCAGTTACTGATCATCTGATCCAGTTCCTGGTAAAAACCACTCAGGCCTTGTTTAATATTCCCAGTGAATTGAATAGCTGTTGACTCAGATGAACTGTGGTTGTGGAAGAGGCGTCTGAATCTGGCTTGATCAAAGCTGGTTTGGTGATAAGACAGACTATCTGAGGTTGGGAGGGTAAAAATCACCAAAGAGTGAAGAGAAAAGAGAGCTGTGTGGGGAGCCAGAGGAATAACTTGGATATGCAAAAGGTGCTTATATATTGAATAATTTGCAGCACAAGAAAAACACCTGGGACAATTCTTGCCAAGGACGCTGAAGTTGCAGAAGTCTGGGTAAGTGATACAAACATTTCAGCTGAGTGCATGACTAATGCAGGTCAGTAGCAGCAGAGCAGGAGGGGCACTAATGCACCCAAATGGCCCTGACAAGCCCCACCTGGGACCCTCATCCTCCCTGCCAGCAAGGCTGTTTGAGTTCAGCCCAGGATGTTCCTTTGCCTCCTGGGCATCACAGGATAGATTCCTCTTGCTTGAGGTGCTGCGTTCATAGACAGCTTAGGTGAGAAAGGAGTGAGTAATGTGCTCTGGCTGGCTCTGTGTGTTCTCACTGCATGATCTATGAATGGGATAACACTTCGTTCAGACAAGGTGCAAACACTTTAAATACATTACAGGCAGCTAAAGTAGAAGAGGAGATTTCGTTAAGATTTCTTTTTGAAATACAAGGTGTTAATAAAATAATGCGCTCCTTCTATTAACAAAAATAAAAAATGTTGCTGAGAAAAATCACTTGCGGAAACCTTAGCTAAAGACAAATTAGAGTGAAAAGCCTAACAGCAACAGGAAGAAGCATAAGAGCTGAAGCTCTGATTGCTGTTGGGGACTACATTGGGAGAAGGGAGCTTGGGGTGCAGCTGTGGGTCAAGCTCTATGTAGGACCCTGGAGCAAGAGGCTAAGAACTTCTCACCCTGTGACCCAGCCAGGTGAGGGACACCCAGGGACACAGCAGGAGCTGAGGGTGTGGGGGGAAGAGCAAGACTTGTGCCTGCCTGGACTGAGAGGGAATAAAAGCTCAGTGGGTGCTTTGTTCTGGGTCCTTCCTCAGAGGCACTAGCTCAGGCTGTTATTTTGTTATTTAGTTATTGCACCAAGATTTAATTATTTTAAGGATTGGGATGTCTGGGGCTCTGCTACAGGAAACCTGGTTTGGCTGTGAGTGAGGTGTGAAGGGAGTTGACCCCTGTTGGGTCCCTGGGGCCATGCTGTGAGCACTCTGGTGCCAGCAATGAGGATCTCTGGTACTGGAAGTGTGACTGCCAGAGTGCCTCCTGAGCAGTCAGACTGGGAGGCTTTGTTTACATGGTTTTAGATTTATAATCCCTGTAGGAAACACCTTCATCTGTGCTTACTCAGGCAAACCCTATTGGTCATTCATGGCCTGTCTGCCAGAGCAGACAGGCAGGGACTGGGTGAGCCTTTGCCATGGATCAGCAAGGCCATTCTCACTGTCTGGGTCACATGATATGGACAGGTTCACAAAAAGGGGAGAGAGAGGGAGGAAGAACTGGGGAGAGTTTGTTGTTTATTCCAGTCAAGGCACTAGAAAGAGATTAGCTACGCTAGAGTGTAACAATTAAAATTTTGTGTGTTGCTCTTTACACAAGCAAAAGAATTCCCTGGACTCAGAACCTCTTTAGTAAGTGGCAAGCTGCAGGCAACACCGTTTTCCCATTTAGTCTTTACCCTTTTAGGAGGGAAGAGTAAGGTGCTGATGAGCAGCACCTGGGACACCTTTGTCTAGACAGGACTGTTTGCTTTATATGGGAAAAACTGTTTTTCAGGCTCTGTGTGTTACAGTTCATAATGTGACAGAAACCTCTTTTTGATGTAGAAGCCATACAAAGAAATAACATTTAATTCTAACCCATCATGATTATATAGCCTCTGAGGGGGAAAAAATGAATGCCAGAAGCTTAGTAAGGGAGCTCAGGCAAAAGCTATCAGTTATCCTTTACTGTCTTTTGAGGAGAGTCTCCAAGTATTTGTAATCTTCCTCTTTAGAAGGAAAGCAAAGTGATCTGTTTCTGCTTATGAGGTCTAGAATAGACACCTATTAAACATGTTAGGCCATTAAGAGGATAAATAGAGCATAAACATCTATGCAGGCAAAGGGAAGACAGGCTAAGGAATTTCTACTGAGACTTTGGTTGATTGGTGTTTTTTTTTATTTTTGCCTTTGCATTTGAATGGGTTTTAACAGAACACTTTTAATTCTTGCAATGTAAATGTACTGGAGAGCATGTACACAAGAGTAATGAAATTTTGGGTGCTTTTTAGTAGGTACAAAACTGTGTTTTGGACCTTTTCACCATCATGGGCTTCTTGTTTCCTGATCTCATCCTCAGTTGTGATTTATCCTTTAACAGTCTGTTCTGAGGTTATAATTGAGTTTAACATCAAGCTTGATACCCTGTGTTGTCCTGATGGCTTTGTGTTTGAGCACAAGCAGCCTTCTGGCAACCATAAGCGTAGATTCCCATCTTTGTTACTATCTCCATTTAGGTGCTGTGCTCTTGGCATGTGGGCACCAGCAGATGCCATCAAGTCTAAAGTGGCATTTGGCACCTGCGTGCCAGTGCCCTTAAGAGGAGGGGCTTTCTATAGAAGAGCCACAGCTCACAAACTGCCCATCTAAACTCGTTTTGCTTGGCACTGAGCAAACTGGCTCCATCCTGGGCGAGCAGGCACCGTGCCATTGCAGCAGATGGGGCTGAGGGAGGGGGGCACTCAGGAACCCTTGTCCAACCATGAGGTGCACATGTCTGAGGGCAGAGTTTGCAGCCAGCAGCCTCCAAGTGGCTCCCTGTCCTCAGCTCCCAGCTCCAGTTTGAATGGCACGGTGATAGATTTTAAGATGTCACTTCTACTTTCAAAATGTGCTGTGATTATATTGCTCTTGACAAAATTATTTCAGCCTGAATGGTGCAGTTATTCAGCAGGGCCTGAGAATTGTAGCCAACAGACCCACAGAATTATAGTCTTAATATTTGTGTGATACCATAACCAGTATGCTCTCTTTACTGTTTTGTAGCATATTCTCCACAGTAAATCACCTAAAAAAAGCTAGAAACCATCTCACAGAGGCGGTAAAAAAATCACAAGTTAAATGCAAGGTTTGTTACAACCGTTTCAAAAGAGGAGCAAGTATATGCACCTGAGTTTGTTTGTGGCACTGGTAGAAAAGGCAATGTTCAAAATTAAAACAATATTGCAATCCGTAATTACCTGTTTGTTTCTTACACCAGTCACAACAATGGTATGTTTTTGAGGCAGAACAGAAGTAAAGCATTTTGTGAAGCTGGTTTCCCCACCTGTGATCCAGCAGGGCTCCTGAATGCCCCCTTTTATCACCTGATAAATGCCCTGAACTCACATTCTGAGTCATACGTTGTCTACTTAAAAATGACAAATACTTGAGGAATAAAAAGTCCCTTTTGATTTCACTGGTGGGGGTATGTAAGCAATGAGGCACCCGTTCAACAATAAGACCAGTGAGTGCAACACAAGAATTCCTCCAAACTTCATTGGGTAAATATTGCTTTACAAAAAGCACAGTCACCCTAGAGGCATTGCATGTTCTGGATAAAGCCATTTTAGCTTCTTGAACTGCTGTAAGAATAAGTTTAACGTTCACACTGAGGCTGGAGTGACAGGAACCACAAACTAAAATCAAAAGAAAACAAACAAGGTATAGACTGATTCATGATATTCCTTGATCTGTCTATAGTTGTCACACAAGGCAGTTGTTATTCTCTTCAAAACAGAAATTTAGTGACATTAATATCACTGTGGTGGCATCATTTGTTTTTGTCTCTTCAAGAAAGGTCATTTTTCATACCCTCACTCAAATACCAATGTATGTAGGATAACCATAATTTTTTATTTTTCCAAGTTTGACTCTATGAAGTTTTCTTGTAAGATAGAAATACTCAGGGCCTGACTGATATAGTTTTTTGATCTGGGGTTTTTTTTGGTGTTTTGTTTCTTTTAGTCGGCTCCCAAATGAGAATGTCATTTGGGATGATGCAAAGAGCTTAAATATGAATTTTCCCTCTCTCAGCAGGAGAGAGGAGACTTGATATCCATGAAGTTATATAACACAGAAGTAACTGCCCTGACATTAATGAAGCTAGTTACTAAAATTAGTAAAATTAAGTATAAATATATAGGCTTAAGAGGAGGCTTTGCAATTACTGTAATGTACTGTTAACTCGCGACTGGTGTCTGCTGGGCGCTCCGGGGAGCAATTTGGGGTATCCTGTTGCTGGCAGTGGTGCAGGCTCTCCCTGTGTGCCTCCATCACTGTCCCTGCAGCCTGTGCCACTTCCATGTGCTAGAAAAGCACAGATGTGCAGATCCCACAGTACAGGCAGTTTTTATGAAAAAAATATCAAATGCAAAGAATAATTGTATTTTGGGGCTGGTGGGGCCCTGAGGAGACCTTGGATCTTGTTTGGCTGGTGTCACTTGGTTTAATTCAGCACTTTCATTTTGCAGTGTAGGCATGTCTCTGGGGCCAGTTGCATTGCAGGTACATAGGGCTTGGACTGAGGTTTTCAAAAATCCCCATATGATCTGTTCAGGCAGCAGAGATCAACATCCTACTACCCTCAGACATTTGGCTTATTTTTTCTCTTCAGGGCAAAAGGATTTCAAATATTATCCCAAACCTCGGGCTACTTGTCAGAAAAGTCTTTCCTTGGGAAATACAGAACAAAACCAAACTTTAACAAAGCTGCTGAATTTACTTTCAGCTTTGGGATTCACTGTAATACCCCTTACACAGGTCTTGCATCTTGTGTAGTACAGAACCATCCATAACAAGAGCAAGGAATTGACTGGGGATCTGTTTTCCTCTAATACTGGCAAGAAAAGGGAAAGCTGAGACCAGTTAGGGCAAAGAACACAATCCCAGCTAAAAAAAACCCTCTCCCATTTTAATGATACATTGATTTAAATACATTGCAATGTAGCAGTATTTCTTGTAGCAGGAGAGGACCAACATGTATAAGCCTTGCTGACTGAATGGTAATTAATGCCCATTCATAGAAACATATTGATGATTTGTTTAACTTGCACAGTGCGAGCTAGCATATTATTTTAGGATGGGGTTTTTTTTTGGCCTTCAGAGTGGTGCTGCATATTGAGGTTTTATTTCCCTCAGCTATTCCATTACCAGAATGAAATGCCACCAGTTAATAGGATGGCAGAGTAAATGTCACAAGCTGAAGGGACCACAGGAATGTGTATTTGCCACATGTAGAAGCAGTACTTTATTACAGCGCACTGTGGAATTTATGAGCATTGCTATAATATTCTAGATATGCCTCTCTGGTAATATCTGATATATATCAGTGCTAAAAGTCAGGATACTGCAAAATCAGCTCCCTCTTGCTCTCTGTACCTTTCTTTGATGCTCTGAAGCTGTGTAGTCCCAGTAATGCACTGTCAACTAAGGCAGGTAAAACCAGCCCCTGCATATTATTTATTGGCCTGTGAATGCAGATTGCAAACACACTTTATTACCTGCTAATTTACCACCCGCTGGCTGAAGGATGGCCAAAATCTACTATTTGTTTTATAGGAATTCATTATGCCATTAACCTTTCACTCCTGTAGGCCACGAGCAAGGATCTCCTCAGTTAAATCACTCCTGTAATAACGCACTACAAATGAAAACAATGATTTATTGCACCCCACCAAGTCTAATAAACATAAATTATATCCTAATGCTCTGCGTGTTGCAGATGATTGTGTGCACAACTAGTTACCCTTTCTGAGGACTGTTCTGGTCTCCTCTGAAACACATTAAATGAAAATCGTGCCCGTTTTGCTGTTCGAGGTAACATTTTCAGGTCTTGCATTGTAATAACAGGGACATCATGGAAAGTTTCTGTATTTAGTTTAGTTTTGTGAGGAGGAAGAAGAAAAACAAAGGGTAAGGCAACAGCAGTTCTTCCCTCTCCTTTCAGCTATTCCTGTTCTTCTGTGTGGATGGCAGTGGAGGCACGACACATAGTCCAAGGGTGATCCAAAGAGAAATTTATATCCCCCCTTCTCCCAGTCAAAGCAAGACTTCCTGCAAATTTCCTAGGGTTTCAATAAATGTTTTGTGACAAGGTACCTCTGCAGTGAGTGCAGCATGACACTCTATCAGTTCTGTATTTTTCTGCACCTTTATGATAGCCTAAAAATTCTCTCCTACCCATTTCAAGCATTGCCAATTAAAAAAAAAATCCTTTGCAGTATGTGACATTCACCTTGATACCAGTGACATTCAGAGAGCCTGCTGATTTTTAAGCTAGTGATTAAGAACTGTCTGAAATAGTTTCACACATGGTTTGTAAATCCTCAGTCAGAGCTTTTCCATCAGTGCCGCTGTGAAATGCTTCTCCTTGGCTTTGCAGATGTATTAACAAATTCTTTTGCAGGAACTCTCTGTCTCGAAAATGAAATAATCTCCTTCTTCTTGTAAACATTTATTTCCTATAAATACAAGAGCTGCTAGCCAATGACTATAATGTAGCACAATTTTTGCGCTAGATAGAGGTCAACCTAGAATATGACCAAAGTAAACTAAAAATTCAGATGCTTTTTCCCCCTCAGGAAATTCAGTAGTCCTTTGTGCTTAGAGCATGAAATATAGAGGTGTAAATGATCTGATCAGAATGGCAACACGTATTTACACAATTTTAATTGATCACATAAAGCAGCAATCAACAGGGTAGTCTCTGTCCTGCTTAATAAATGCTGTATGTCTGAAAGGGTTGCAGAAAATAAGGACATTTATTCTGTTTGTTTCCAGAACAGAGTGAGTATAGCTGATGTGTATCCTTATGACAGTTTGTATCTCCTTGGGAGTGAGGGGGAGAAGAACCAGTGTTGAACTCCTCTGAATCTCAAGCTGAAGTTACTGCCCTCATGCTCTTAGTGATGCTCCTTTGATATTTTTTAGCTATGGAGTTGGATTTCAAAATAAGAAGAAAGAGAAAACTGCAAGGAGTTCACGAAGTCATGGCTGCAAGCAGCAGCAATCCCAGTGTGCCCTGACCTGTAGGGAGGCTGTTTGTCTGAAAGGTAGGTAGCATCTCATAAGGACTCTTCCATTTGGCTGAGTTGCCACTTCCTAAATGGAAACTCTTCTTTTCTTGAAGACTTATTTTGCAAGGTGTCTACTTTGAGTTCCCACTCAAAACCATTCTCAGTAGCACACAAATGAAGGCAAGGTGTTAATCCTGTTGATCTTGTGGAGGAAGGCATAGGATAGCAATGGCATTAAGCACTCCCTTAGGTACTGGGCACTTCAATCTGTACAGCTTATTCTAAATCCCAGCTAACAGTGCGTGTGTTGATTTGTAGTTCGGGTCAGAATTTAGCTTAAAAATTTGGGTGAGCAGCTCTAAATGAAAATAATTACCCAATTATATTCCTGCCAATAGGGCTGAATGGTATGTTCAGAAGTAATGTCCAAGGAGCCCAGAGGATGAGTCCCTTGGGCAGCTGCACAGCTGTGGCCACAGGTTTCCTTGGACTAAGTGCACTTCTGGATCATTTAGTAGGGAATAATCCAGTTTAATCATATGCTTGAAAGGGAGGAAATTACTTCAATTAGAGTCTCTTTATTGTTAGTCTGATCAATTTGTGTTCATAGTGTAGCTTAACTTTGTTTATTTATTTTAAGTGGGACTCAGCCACTGTGATCTACGTATTAAAAAAATTAGCGTTCACTTCTTTATCTGAAAAAATAGAGATGGTGGCACAAAAAATAGTGGCACAACTGCAGTAGTTCATATCAGTTCCTGAGTCAGGGTCCCAGCTGAGTTGTTGAAAGGCTTCTTTGTTCTTTTGGTCGCCTGATTTTCAGAGAAAAATTTCTGCACTCACGCTTTTTCTTCTTTCTCCTGTCCCACTCATCAAGCACTTCTTGATAACTTCTGTATTTATTGGCCTGTTTCAGGCAAACTTGGCAGCTCTGCCTGAGCTGGGGTCCCATAGCTGTGAAGTGCCAATGGCTTTCATTAAAATCACTATTTTGTCATGTGCTGTAGTGTGCTTTTGGTGAAGGTGGAACCATTCCTTGATCTGCCTGCCAGCAGTCTGAGTACCCACACAGCTCTGGGCACAGTGTGCACGTCTGGCAAGTGAGAGAGCAAGTAAAAGTGCACAGAAGAAGCTGAGGACCATTTGGAGGTCCTGCTAGGAAAAAAAAGGAAGGGGATGTTTGTTTGTCATGAGAGAGGAGGAGCTGGGAAGGGTGTGATCAGCAGGTGAGATTGGGAGCAAAGGAGCTCGATTTGCAGTAGTGACTGTGTTAACAGTTTACAGACAGGGTAGAAGATGGATGTCTCAGATATGCAGGAAATCAGGCTTCATTAGCTCTGCTCCTTGCAGAAAAACATGTTATTAATTGCTTTTGGTCTCCAGGGGAACCACTAGCCTCATTTGAAACTATTCTGCTGCTTATTGTCTGAGCGCTGAGGCATGCTCTGAACAGAGGGATGTCTTTGATGCTGATAGATCAAACTCTGCACTGAAATCTGCTGAGATGAGGAAGCCTGAATCAGCAAAGCCAGCTTTTAAGGAAACAGAGATCCCTCTGTGGAATAAAGAAACAAGTGCTGCCAGAGACTGGAAATATGAAGTCTGTGCATTTTAAAGCTCAGCACTCTCTGGGGCCCAGCCAGCAGCCTGGAGGACAGAGGAGAAATTACTTGAGGATTTCCATCCAAGGAGGAAAAGAGCCCTAAGTGGCTGTGTGTAGGAGTGCAAGGACAGCCTGATATGATGTGTGGTTAATGCCTGTTCCCATGCTTGCAGGCTTGGAATACACAAACCAGCAGCATTAGCAAATGCTCTACAGTGATAGGAAAAATTGCCAGGGATTTTCTTTTCCTCTAATACACGTTGAACCTGTATATGTAGTTTGAGGCTTTCCACCTTTTGAGTAAGAAGTCTGACACTAAGAACTGTCTTCTGCACAGATGAAGTCCAAGTCATGGGTTTGTTTAATCTTGTAAATCTCTACTGCAATGATCTGGCAGAGGGCAGAAAAAAACACTGCATTATTTTTGGAGAAGTAGTTCCCAGCTCTGATTTTGTTCTTCACATCCTGCTCCTCTTTGCCTTTTTTCTTTCGCTATAACAACCTGATACAGGTCTGGTTATTATTTGAAAAAGTAGACAGTTTGAAGGTGTGTGAGCTAAGTGATTAGATTCTGCTAATTTACAACAAAACACATTCATATGAACTCATCCTCTATACTCCTCCAGAGGAGAACAGTACATTTATTTCTGTGAGTTCCTCTGGATTTTCTGTGGTGAAATCTTTAACTGGGTGGGCTCAGGTTTCACACTGCAAGCTTGTGAGGCAGTTATCCAAACCCCAGGCAAGCTTCACTCAGCAATTGCAGTGTTCGCTTCTTATGCTGCTTCTAAAGGAACAGTTTGAGCAGAAGTAATAACACACAAGTGGAATTTGCTTTGAACCACTACTCTCTTTTACAGAATTCATATAACATTTCTGAGGATATTTTTGAAGGAACGGATATGCCTAGGCATAAAGCACACACTACATATACAGAGCAACAAGTGACTGGTTGATGTTCTTAATGGATTGGATTTTAACCTAGTACAGTTGATAATGGAGTTTAAATTTTAGTTGCTGTGTCATAATTGTGAAACAGGAGAGGTCTCAATTATATGGTAGCATAATTGCATGTTCTAGAAATGTCTGGACATCCACTTAGTGCCATGGTCTGGTTGACAAGTGATTGGTCAAAGGTTGGACTTGATGATGTTAGAGGTCATTTCCAATCTAAGTGATTCTGTGTGATTATAGCTTAGAGGCAAAAGAAATTTGGTAAGATTATTCAGTGGAATGCTTATTTTGTGGAAACTTTGGAAAGGCATTAAAACAGACAAATACGTTAACAAACTTAAAATAACTTTTATTACTTAGTATTTTTTCACCAAAATTCAAAGCTTTGGCACTCTAGGTAAAACAGAAAGTGGAAATCTCAGCAGCACTGCATTAATTTTTCAAGCCCTAATGTGCCAGGCAGGGAATAAGTTATTACATCTGTTGCCCTCTGGGAGGAAGAATGAAAAGCACAAAGATGATTCTGTGCTGTTAGGATGGCATAACTGAATAATAGCTTATATAAGCAGTGGTGTTGCTGCAGAAAAGCTTACAGCAGCTTGTGTGTCATCATTAGGAGTGAACATTTCTCTGTATAACTAGTGTAGTAAGATTAGGAAACATGGCAGGGCTTATTTGTTCTTCTCATGAGGGCCTTTACAATTATAGGGGAATTTCAAGCAAGTGCCTTGTGTGCAGTAGCTGGTGATCTGTGTGAGACACTCACTCCTTTTTCTACATTGAATTCTCAGCCTAGAGACATCACTTTCAGGATCTACAAGCAGAAATACAGTTGTCCATGGCAAGTTTATGAGAGCAATAAGGCACTTCAAGCTGTGGTGCCTCTAGGCAGGTTAGGGATTTGTTTGCCACAAGGCTGGCTCTTGGGTGGGCTCCTGGAGATGATGAACTGAGTCCATAAAATCCTGGTCCCTCTGACAGACAGAAACACTTGCTGAGTTCTTTTTGGTGACTTGTTTTCCAAGGGAGACCTCTTATTAATTATTGTCTTCTCTTTAAATACACTCATAAAGTGTGTTTTAAAGTATTGTGATAATGTGGCAAATAAACAATGATAACCCCAGAGGAAAATATGGGAATGACTTGTGTGTCCATGAGCTCACCTGGGAATGAAGGTACCAAAACACCACTCCCATGCTTCACTGGTGCCTCAAGCTAAAGTACCTCAGTCTTTTGTCATCCCCAAAGCTTTGAAAGGCTTCAGTAACAGGGCATGGAGCCAAGGAAGAAAAACAATGTGGATTTTTAGAAGGCTCTTTATCTGCCCATCTCCTCAGAACATCAGATATTACAGTGGCATGTGGAACTAGAAAGGCATGTGAACAAAAGAGATGAAAGCACTTTTTTTAGGCCTTCTCAAATCAATGTCCTTTGTTGAGAAGAATATTAGAATGCAATGTATAGATGCTGTTTCTCTGGCACGACCCTGCCTTGTTGAGGGTTCATCTGTGGTCAGAGATACAGCAGGCTGTGACAATTTACTGTGCTGCAGGATTTAATGCACAAACAACAGCTATTTTAAGGCTGATGTGAGCTAATAGAGGAGTAAGTGCAATCTAAACCTTATGGAAACATTCTGTCCCTGATTTGTTGCAAACACCATCTAAGTGTACTTGTATATTGAGGAAGACTAGGAGTAGTCCTCTACTGTTCCCTGCAAGCCGTCTTTAATTTTCTTAATGCATTTATTTGCATTGAGCAGTGCCAGGGCAGGTATCAGTACGTGGATTTAGCTGAAATCAGCTTTTTTGAAACGTGGTTCACCACTCTATTTAATTAAGGGTTATTGGAAAGCTTCCACCTGTTCTATGTAGACTAGCTATGCCTTAAGCATTATGTAGGTGATTTTAAAAGATTGTCACTAAATCATGGCAGGTCACGTGCTCATATAACTTATATCAGCATTGTCCTTGAAAAGCCAATGTAGCAATTCCACTGTGATGTGGTTGGGAGTGAGGAATCTTCCTGGTCACAAGCACCTTGCACAGCTTTGACAGTGTGTGACAATGGTGCACCAAAGGTGAAATCTTCTGTCTGTAGACACAGAAAAAGCATGTGAATGTATTTTATTTGCTGTGTAAACATAGGTAAAATGTAGGAGCTGTTATGTGCCAGAATGGTTGGGACAGTACTAAGGCGAGATCTCTGAGGTTAAGTCTTGAAGTTTGTAGTTTATTACATAGGGTGTGGGTGAAAGAGCCCAGCTCAGAGTTGCTTTGTGCAGCTCAGAGCAGGCTGGAAAGCAAAGAGAGCAAGAGAGTCACAGAGGAGGCTAGAGAGGAAGAGAGCAAAGGGGCGAACAAAAGAAGCAGAGAGCAAGCTCTTCTTTTACAATGACTTTTATCTCTTTCTATGTTGAATCCCATCAACCAATCTAGGATCAAATACAAATTTTCTACATTTACATAAATCCTATAGGAATCGCTACATTACCATGTTTTATTACTTTCTAATCTCTAAATCTTATCAGGGGGCCCTTCCTGTTGAGCCAGGGAAGAAGGGTCTGTTCTGGTTTTGGTATATTTGCTTGTAAATTACATTCCTAACAAAGAGAGAAAGACCACTGATCTGCCAAAGCTGTTCTATAAACATTCAAACAAATACTGATGCTTTCATTTCAATGTCTGTTTTAGTTTTTGCATTCTTAGCATCTTTAGCTAAGTAGTCATATTTATAAGACTTTCTTGTTTCTTCCTTTCCAACAATAAAGCCAAAAAATAATTTTAATACCCCTGCCTCTGTTAGCTTGTGTAGGCACATGATCTGTGGTGATTGGGAGTGGGGCTGTGGCTGAGCCTCATCCCTAAAGGGCTACAGCTGTGTGAGACAGGTGAGAGTGTTAAAGGTAAAGAGACCTGGAATGCTGAGGGGGATGGACCAATCACAGGAGGGTGGAGAGGGCACACAGGTGTGATGAATGTGGGATGAATGATGTAAAAGGTGGTACAGAAAAACAATAGGGGGCTGATGCTTGGAGCCATTCATGGTGTCAGTCCTAGTTCTCCTTCAGCTTGTAATTAGCCCTGCATATAGGACTAAACATCAAACCCCCAACCTGTGCACAAGTTAATCTTTGATTCTTGAGATCAATATACCTTGAGAGGGGAACTGTAGTTAAAGGCATCCAACAGCTCGGGAAAGGCAAGATCTGCAAGAGTTAAGAATAAACCAATTATAATGAGGGGAAGTTTTTCCATTGTGAAGGGTAATCTGTCTCAGAGGTAGATTAGCACTGACATATCCCCTTCAGACAAGAAGCTGGGAACTGACAGCCATTTGGAATTATGTCTGGAAATGCTGTCAACACCCACACGTCATGGAAAAAAGAAACGTGGTCTCTTGGCTGCCTGCAGTTGCAGCCATCTGTTTGGATGGCGAATTCCTGCTCTGGGGTTGGTTGGAGTAGTTCACTAGGACTTCATGGGTGCCAAGCAGCAGTAGCTTGAAAAGAGCAGACTGTGTATCTCAACACACACTGCATCTTTTATTAGGAGCCCTCATTCTGCATGACTGCAGCAGCATCACAGACATCCTTCGTTTGCTGACATGTGGTGATGTTCGCATGTCAAAGCAAAGGAGCAGAGACAAATAAAACAGATTTTGAGGGACTTTGTACCTGCCAAAATGCAGTGCAATGGGCACCTCAAACTTAAAATAGTGTGGGACAATCCAAATGTCCTTAGGAGAGCCATCTCCTGAGATTTCCAGATGAATAGGAAAAATCACTGCCTTTTCACCACCCACTGAATCAGCTGGAATTTATGACATAAAATTGCTCATTCAATTCCAGAATGGGAGAAGTCAGTCAGAATACCTAATTACATGGTTATTGAACATGGACAGAGCACTCTTTTAAAAAAATAAGATAAAATGTAACTGTGCCACAGAAGTGGAGAGATCTGCATAGCTGGGAGGCAGTGCAGCTGTAAGGAATTCTATTCATATGCTGTGTGTTTCACTTACAGATTTGTTCGACACTTAACAACAAAATTATTTCACTTTAAGAAAAAAACAGCCAGTGATGACTATTTCACTAGATCTTCAACACATTAATTCTGATTCTTATCTTGCTTAATATTTTCTTTCATTTTTCCTAAAAAATTTTTTTCAGAAAACAAAGGAAATGCAGTAATTTTGTACCTAAACAAAGCAACAGTGCAGGTATCATCTTTAGCCAGAAGTGTAGTCATCGCATCACTGCTGTTCTCACCTGTGTTGTTGGAGAATGCTTGTGTATAGCATTAGAGGCTTTTAAGGTTGATGTTTAACCCCACAGACTTCTGGAGACCCACCTTGCTGCCCCTGTAAGACAGATGCAACATGCTTATACAGGGCCCCCAGGAGGAGACATTGTAGGTGATGTTGGACACAGATCTTCCCCTTGCCAAAAGACTCTGTTTTAAAGTGTTTAGGTTTTCTTTTTTTTTTCTTTTACCTAGAGAAAATTGTACTCACTGCTCCACCCTTCCTTGTTTTAAAGTAAGTATTTACATTCTGTCTGTCAAAGATCTGATGTTATTTGTCTTTTTCTCCCTAAGAAGCCCAGTTGATTCTGGCATGTAACTATCTTCACTCCGGTATTTTTTAAAACTTGTTTGCCTTTTTTTTTTTTTTTTTTTAATAATTTCCTTCATTTCCTATATCCCTGATTTTTAACACAAACACACTAGTGACTGAATAATGCCACCACCAACTCCCAAAAAATGAGGAAAGAAGCCGATTTTTTTTTTTTTTTTTTTTAAATTTATGTTGTGATAAAATTGCTTTGGAGCCATAAAACACTGATCAGGTTTCTAGCACAAACTCAAGTGAAATGCCTCTACCTAGACATGATGTGCTGCTGCAGCATGGAGATGGGGGATACTGAGCTGCAGAGCAGGTTCTGTGCAGCAACCCAGCAGTGCTGGGAGAAAGGAGGGTTTGCCTGAGTAGTGGTGAAGGGGAGGTTGGGCCTCCAGGTGTCTCTGGCTCAGCTGTGACATCCAAGGATGCACATGAAGAACCTGTCCAGCCCTTGCATAGTGACTGCTGGCCCTGCCTAGGTGGCTTTCAGCTCCTCCTGTGCACTGCGCTGGAGGAGTGTGCCCCATCCCTGCTCTCCCTGTCAGCAGAAGTTCAGGTGAGAAGGTGCTCTCTCTCTCCCCTTAGCTGGCATTTGCCATGGTGAGACACAGCCCCTGTCCAGGGCAGCAGTGCCCAAGCCCTGGGAATGGCTGCTCCATCTGGGACAGGGGCTGGAGTGCCCTGGAGGCCACACAAAGGGTTTGATAATGTATTCCAAAGAATTATTGCATCTGTTATTTCAGCCCTTTCCAGCATTACCTGTCTAAGTTTCCTGAGGTTACTTGTTGTCTTGTTTTGAATGACAGGTGTCTGCTCAGGAAGGCAGGAGCCTCCCTTGAAATGGAGAATTTAATTGCCCTTCCTCCAAAATATTATAACTTTGAAATTAAGGGGCTCTCAGGCAAAGATATGGGGATAGGAATAACAGTTCTTTATTAGGGGAACTAAGTAAACAATAAACCAAAAAACACATGCAGTAAGACAAATAAACAAACAAACCCACTGACAGAGTCAGGATCCAAGCTGACACCCTGTGGGTCAGGGTGTTAGTGGCAGTGCCATTCCATGGTGGCTGCAGTCCCAGTGGCAAATGTGGCTCTGTTGCAGTGATGCTCCTGGAGAAAGAGTGGAGTTCTTTCACTGAAGGTCCAGTGGTGAGAGATGGGCCTGGTCTTCCTCTGGGAATCCAGTGGAAAAGGCTGCCTTGGTGTTCCAACTCCCAGATTTTTAGCCAGGTAGGAATACTTGTCTCTTCCCCCTGTCTGGAGCATTTCCCAGTGGGATGATGGAATTCTATCAGTGAGACTCACTGGCCCATGAGCAGAAGATCTCTGCCTGGATGGAGGCTGGGTTGTGGAATAGAGAAAGAAAACTGCCCCAGAAGGTTTTTTAACAGCTGGCTCATTAACAGAGGGTTACCCCACCCCACCCCAGTTTGAACAGATGGTGATAGAATTCACAGTGCTGGTTACATCCTGCACTATGCAAGACAAAGAGTATTCCAAAGAATTATTGCATCTATTATTTCGGCCTTTTCCAGCATTACCTAAGTTTTCTGAGGTTTGTTGTTGAAGCAAATACTCTCTACTTATCCCGTTTCCAAGAACCTTTTACCCTTGACTAGGCAAACGATGACATTGCCGTGTCACTAATCTTGCCAATTTTCACAGTGTTTGATAAACACTTTGGAACAGATTTCATCACATCCAGCAGATTTAATGCTTCTTTAGATAAGGCAAGTGCCTAACAGTAACACTTTCCTCAGTCAATTCAACTACAAGTAAATACTGTGTGTGATTATAGGATTAAATCAGAAGCAAAAGCCTGGTTTTGTAAGCAGTTAAAAATCTCTTGTTAAAGCTCTTCTTTCTCTCACTTGCTGTAGAAAAGGGACTCATTTTTCCTTGACAGGTTTTCAGTTACAAAAATTGATTGTATGCTTTAAAAAAACAGGTTCTTGGGAGAGCTTTAATTTCCTCTTGAAAGGATCATTTTTTAAATGGAAGTGCACTTGATTTTGTAAAATTTCAATTTTATTTATTCCAAATCTCCCTGCAAATCTATTTTTCTGCTTGATCCATTTTTCCTTTTCACCCTCCTGAAAGTTGCCATAGCTACCCGTAAATTGCTGATTTTTCCCCCAATTAAATATCAGTATTTATGAAGGAAGAGGTTGTTCCTTGTAGCAATAAGAGATTTCCTCTTCAGCCCCTCACCCTCTTGTTGATTGTGTCTATTAAAGCAGCAATATTTCTCTGACTCATACTTATCTGATGATTCAGAACCTGAGACATGAGATTCCGTACTCAGAAATTGCCACAGTGGGTGTTAATATCTGTGTGGGAAATGGTAAAGCTTGGAATCTATGATGCCCAACATGTCATTTGAGGGTCTGAGAAAGCATTTCTATTGCCTAATGAGGCTCCCTGTAATTTAGCACAGGATAGAGACCTCAAAGTTGCTCCCCAGCATTGGAAGGGTCTCTGCAGTTGCAGATGTTCCCCAGTAACTGAAACACCCAAGCATTAAAAAAGGGAAGGAAAAAGGATGTGGAAAACTCCCAGCCACTCAGCCTCACCTCAGTCCCTCTGGAATTTTTTGGAGAGACTCATCCAAGAAGCCTTTTGCCTTGTGCTAGATTCTGTATTGCACTGGTGGCCTTGCTCCTTGTCCTCCGTGACTTTTTATGCAATGTGTACAAAGTGGGCTATCCATTCACAGGGATATCCAGTTTAATGTAGCAGGGAAGTAGAGCTCAAGGTGAGGTTAAAATCCCCTTGCTTCCCTTGGCTGATTTTCTTCCATGAGCCAGAGAGCCAAGAACTTGGCTATTGATCCCACTGAATGAAGTGAACAAAATTTTTAATATTTTATCAGAGAAAAGAAAGCACAGCAGTTCAACTCTCTCTCCTCTCAGAGGGTTCCATTTTTAATTCAATGTTGAAGCAAACAAAAAGCCTTCCTTACACAGTTTAGGGATAACATATCACACCAAGCATGACCCAGAACACTGTTGGAGTGGCTTCCTAAAACTTATCAAACTTCCCAAGTCATTATTTACCCTGCCACTCCCTTGAGAATTTCAGCAATGAATGAAACTTACTGTTTTTTGTTTCTATGGAAATAGAGTAGGACCACTCAAGAAATCATCGAGTTTGTCTCAGCTGATGAACAGATGGGGGAAATACCATCCCAAACTTTAGAGCTGGTTCAGAACCCACACAAGGTAAGGGCTTTAGTCAGAGTCTGAGATTCTAAGGATGCTGCACAGCAAGGCAGGATTTGGGGGCTGTATCCCACTGCCTCTGGGGTTGTCTGGGTAACACTGGTTAATTATATGAATATTTCTATGACATATTTCTTGGAAAATGCAGAGGCATCAATATTCTTCCCTGTGAGGGTGGGGAGGCCCTGGCACAGGTTGCCCAAAGCAGCCATGGTTACCCATCCATGTGTTCAAGGTCAGGTTGGACAGAGCTTGGAGCAACCTGAGATACTGGAAGGTATCCATGCCCATGGCAGTGGGGTGGAATGAGATGAGCTTTTAGGTCCCTTCTAACCCAAATCTCTCTGTGATTCCATGATTCTATGACATAAATGTTGCTTTTGAAGTACCCAGCGTGGTTCCTGATGTGCTGTGCTATGGGCAAAACCAACACAGACCATATTTCCAGACGTGTTTTCTAACATTCACAGGTGCAAAGGATGCACAGACAAACACGTGCATTTGATTTGGCAGTTCTTACTTCAATTTTAAAAAAAATGAAAAATAAATCATATATGTGGGGTGCTTTATAAAGCAGTATCCAAGTAGTCTTGTCTGTAGCTTGATCTACAACACACACAGCTTTTACAAATGTTTGCTTACAGTACACGCAGCAGCATCTAAAGCACCTTGGAAGGTGTAGGTGGCTGGTTTAAAGGGACCTTTATGAAAAATATGTGGTATATTTTCTTCATGGGAGATGAAATAACTCAATGAATTAATGGGATTACACCCTTTATATAATTTTAAGGGAAGTGAAGTCAGTTTTGTGCTTGATGTTCTTGGCAAGGATTGTATCTATCCTAAATGATGTTTATTTTAATGTTTTTTTTCACACTGTCATGCAGGTCCCCAAGGAAAGCTCTTCCTTAGATGAGCACAGGTCCTCCATTCCATTTGTGTTGGACTTCCCTGGTAAGTAGAGAACATGATCTTCAGTTCACTGGAACAAGTGCAGTCATGTTATTAAAGCTGAATATTTGAATTAAGCAAGTCTGGAACAAAAAGCATGCTGAAAAACACACAACCCAAATTTAAAATGCCAATAGACACAATAGTGTTATTTATCTATTTTTCCTAGAATTATTTTCCGTTCTTCAAATATGACAGGCTAACGTGTGTGACCCGGAAGATGTCTCCAATTTTGCCAAATTTAAAGGACATGGGAATCTCAACGTTGCCATAGTGAAATTTGGTATTATTTCATCCCTTTGCTCGCATGCTTTGTCACTATTTAATTTGGAAAACTAACTGATCCCTTTTCTCTGAAGTCTGTTTTCACGATCTTCATATCTTCAGAAGAAAAAAAATCTGTAAGAATTTTTTTTTAAATAAGTAAGCCTTGTAGGGTTTTGGGAATCTCAGCTTACCCTTTAGATGTTTGACAGGCTGGAGAATATATTCATGTACAACAACAAAAGGAAATGATGATACATCTCTCCTCTGAAATACTGTCTGCTTAAAATGAGACTTTTAAAACGAACACTGGAAAGAAACCCTTGTAAAAATCTTATTTTCTTTTGACAAGGTACAAAGTTGCTTTCTTTATTTCTTTTTTTAAGAAAAAAGAACAAATTCATTTTTTCCTGTTTAGACTAATTTGAGGTGGAGTAGAAGGAATGTAATGGCTTAATTATTTGCATGGTAATTTTTTGCTTTTCTGCAGGAGAGTGAACATGTGTATATGAAAACCTTTATTAATAATTCCCCGGTGTGTGGCAGAAACACAATCTTCATCAGTCAAAATATCCAAGTTATTTCTTTCATTACATGCAATATAATTGCATTTTATCCTTCTGGTTTCAATAGCTGAATCTTGTACTGCACTTCTTTTTTACTAGATGCTACAAAAAAGGTGTAATTTAGCTTCAGTAAGTAATTTTGAAGCAGATGTGGAGCATCAGTTTGCCCAGATATGCCAATGCCTTTGTTTGGGTCTTACCCTGGATTCTGAGTTGAAAGACATTGGTTCTAATAGTTTTGGTCAAGTTGTGCTTTCAAGGGCAGGAAAAGCTGAAGTTATGCATGTGTGTCAGCAATCCCACCTGTGCAGGTGTGCCTTTCTTTCTCTGCCTGAATGGAAGCAAGGAGAGTGTCACCCATGCCCGGGGCTACAAATTGAAAACCACTTCCCTGGAGAAGAGCCACACACCACTGGTGACCAAGAGCCTGTCCTGCCTTGTGAGAGCCTCTGTTGCTGGGCACAAACAGGAGCTCAATTGGGACAGGATCATCAAGGTCAGAATGCCGTTGTTTTTTTTCAGACAGATCCAGGTGAGTGCTTTCCAGCCCTCAGGGCAGGACCAGGCTGGAATTATTACCCTCAGCAGCTCCACCTGGCCTTCTGCCTAGAGCTGCAGCCCATCAGCCCAGGAGGTTCTTTAGGCTCCAGCCTGAAGGTTTAGGTTTGGGTGGAACTGGTTTAAGGATATCTGTTCCCTGTCCTTTGTTGAGTTATTGTTTGGATTTCCTGGACTGACTTGGCCAGGGATCACTGGATGGGTTTTGTTGCTGTCATCATCCTAGATTGGGAGCACCACCTGTGATGTCAGTCCCTCTAGTTTTAAGAACACAGCAAGGGAGTGACAATATAAACTGAGATTTTCTGAAACACTAAGCAGGACAAATGTGTATTGCCTCTTTCAGAGTGCTTAGATTTCAAACCTCTGCTTGGAATTTAGCAGGCTTACCTGGTAAGGGTTAGTTGATGGCACTTCAGCAAATGCTATAAGTCTGTCTTCAGTGAAATACAATTTATCTGAAGTTTTGTAGTGGATTCAAATGAAATGTGGTCACGTGATGCATTTCTATGGAAGGTGTAATGGCTTAGTATTTCAAGACAGTTTTTGTGTGTATGGGAAAGTAAAAAGATCTAGTACCTTACACAATGTTTTTTCTTCTGAAACAGTTTTAAGCCTAGCATATGCAGATTCAACTTGCCACCTCCTTAAATGACTCAGATTTGGTAGGAAAGCTGCTGAGCTTGCTCTTCTGAGAGCTGTGTGAGTGTAAAATAGCAGGAGGCTACAATTCCCTTATTTCTGAATGACTGGGCCACACACTGTTTTCCTAGGGAGGGGTATAGTCTTCAGAGAGGCTTTTTAAATGCCCTGCCTGTGCTGTCACACTCTGCCTAGCTTTTTGCTTGAAAAATCAATTGCTGTTCATATTTCCAGACCATAACTTGCATCTGCTGTGAAACTCTGAGTGTTGGGATGGTGTTGGATGCTCGTTGTTGGTCCTGGGTGCTCTGGGAGGTGGCAGAACAGCAGCAATGTGGAGTTTTGCCTTACAGCCAGCTTATACAAGGGAGTTAATATTTCAACCCTGACAGGTGCACCTGCTCAGCTATTGTTGGTGAGCAAAGGGGCACTCAGGGCTGACAGTAAGATTCTGAGAAGATGCACACATACAAAAAAAAAAAACCTCTTTAAAATACCAATTTAGAAAGCAGGTTTCTAGGGACATTCCTTGTGCATCCTTTTCTGGCTTCTTTTATCAGGCCCAAGATTTGATCCTAGCTGATACTGAGAGAAGAGCCTGTAAATGCCTACTTCTATCTGCTGAAGACAGTTTACTCTTTATAGAGCACAAGTTTTCTGTGATTCAAACAAAATTCCTTTCTAAGCAGGCTGGCTTTCCCTCAGGAAAAAAGCCCCACAGCCATTGGACTTGCATTGGTGTCCTTCAGTAGTTTTCTGTAAAAACAAAGTCCATACAAAGATTCTACATGGAAAAGACCCACTTGCAAGGAACTGTATTGATGGTCCTTTGATTTGTCTGTTGTGTTTTTGAGATGTAGCTTTTTTTGACATTTTATCTGCCTGTTATGCCATGATGTAAAGCACAGTGACAGCTATATTTACACTAGCTGTAAATCTGGTTCTGTAAACACCAGATGAAACTTAAACTTGGACACAGGCATATTCCCAAACTGTCACTTCTGTGACAACACAGTTCTGTCCAGAAATGCAATGAAACTGGTTAAATCTGCAGGAGTGCTTAATAACCTTGGCTTTTAAACTTAAGGGACATGATGTACATTACACCAGGTCTTCTTATTTTTGGTGTTTCAATATGTGGATGGATGGATAAATAGATAGATATATCCTCACCACAATTATCCCTTGTTGCTGGAGGGGGAGAAAACCGTGCGGGAGAAGTTGTAAAACAGTAGAATTAGGGAGAGGTGAGAGTGGCATGCTGTTCTCTAGTGGCTTGTTCCCTAGGCTGTGACTAATACAACAAAATTCTCCTAGAGACTGGATGGAAGATGTTTTCAGTTTTACTTTCTAAGCAGGTTGGGGTTACACACTCACACTTTTCTACCCACCTGCTCACAAATGCTGAGACATCACCTTGAGTAGGCTGAGTGGGATTTCTTCCATGTGACAGAGACAAGGAGGGCCAGCTCTTGAATATGCATTTCATCCCTGGTTTCCTTTTGATTGCCAGCTCATAAAATCACATATTACTGAGTAATGAATAAATTATACTGATCTGAATAAATGATTCTGTTTCAGCTCAAGGCCCTTCAGCTAGGAAGGGTAATGGGCTGGCATAGCACCATTCCTTTTTAAAATGGTGTCAGATAGGGCTAGGCTTGCTAAACCAGGCTTCTGGCAGGGTTTGGAAAGTTTGGAAGCACTGGTTTCAGGGAGTGGTTACCTTCTTAGTGGTAAAGTGCATTCCACATACACCTCCCAAATTCCTGGTAGTGGAATCAAGCACATACAGCCCTGGTTTCTCAGCCCTCCAGCACAACCAGGGTCCTTGCTGTCATGGTGCTACTCTTGGAAAGGAATCAGTCAGGGAAGGGCTTGGCTGTGCGGGAGATTTAGAGTCAAGCAAGGTAGATTTAACATCCCACTGAAGCTGCCAGTGCACATTGCTCAAGTGGTCAGGGGGTCTGGGTTTGGTAACTAACATGATGTGCCGCCCAGCATCTGCTCAAGGCTTGTTCTCCCCAGCAGCAGCGAAGCCACTTGAAAAACAACACTTGGTAAACTATTTATGCAATAATTAAACTCAGTCAAACCTGTGATGATTTGTGGGGCAGGATGGGGGCATTGCAGTGCTGGGAATGAAGTCAGAGATCTGAATGCAGAGAAGACAAACCACAGAGCGTAAATAAAGCATTTTGGGATGTGGGAGACCAAGGGTTGTAGAGATCAGGAAGCACAAACAACTTATTAGAAGCCTGAAGCATTAAAATTGACTACTTTTAAGGGACCATTTCCCCTTTTGTTCTTATATTGACCTGCTTTGGTGACATTCCTTAATCTCTAGTAAATTTTATTGCATAACTCCTGCAAAAGGGCTTCAAAAGGGTTTTTTATAGGGCTATGGTTCATTTAGTTTGGGTTTTGGTGGTGGTAGTTTTGGTTTCCACCCACCCTCCCCCCCCAGATGTTTGTAGTACAATGGAAATTATGCACATTCTGTAGTAAATACATGTAAGTACATTAAAGGTTGTAGGTCATTAAACTGGAATATCAGGAAGAAATGCTTGAAGGGAGATGCCTGCTAAATAATACAAATATTATCTTTCAAGTGAAGAATTTTTTTTTTTCATCTAAAATGATAGTTACAGAAAATTATTCCACTTTAATGGGATATTGGTGGAATGACCAAATAACCGAAAAAGTGGGAACAATGGGGGCTGCTCAGAAACGAGTGAGTTAAAGTCACAATGGCCAGATCCCAGCGCCAATTGCACCCGTCTGGAAAGTCTTGTTTCTTCTTGAGGCTTAAGAATCTTCCTTGAGAGATTTCATGGGTGTGTACTTAAATGACTCAAACTTTCCTATAGCCCTTATTGTACAAATTATGGGATCTAGTGGGAGTTCCATATGGTTTTTTATCTTATCATGGATATTTAAACAAAAAAGTTAGTATCTTTCTGATGTTTTTAAACTAATTCTTCTCACAGAAAAAGTCTGGAGGAAAAGTAATCACTTTCAGGGAAAAGTACAAATTTTTTTCTTTTTTTTGAACGTTAACTTCAAGTGCCATGAATATAATAGATGTACAAAATAACTATTAAGGGATCTTTACAAGAAAATGTAAAAGCAGGGGTTTTTTTTTATTACAGTTCTGGAGACAAGAAGTACATTTCCATTATTTAATAAAATGTCTTTTCTATTTAACATAAAAGACAAAGGCCATTTGAAAAATACACAATCAACATTAAGATTATTTTAAATGATCTTTCAAAATAAGACATAATTCCATCAAGGATGTGGTGGTTATTAGCGTTGTACATGTAAAAGAATCCCTCTGCGTTCTAAAATATGATGTAGAAAATGAATATCAAATTCTTTTCGATGATATACAATTAAGAAAAATCTTTTTTTTTTTTTCTTCTTGGATGCATTTTTTACTTTATAGAGTTTCTTAAGATACTTTAAGTTCTCATAAAACTTTGCCTTTAATACATACATATTCAATATATTGCTGAGAAGTTTGGTGTTTAAAGAGTTTCTGTGTAAGAATGGGTTAGACACTTTGGTGCCTTAGGTGAAGCAACGTGCTATTGAATCATTTATAATAGAATCAAATTTGGGATTGAGAAATACTATTCCATGTGAGAGAACATACTTGAGAGCCTCTTGGGGTTTCATGTACTAAGTTTTTCTGGGCCAGGTTGCTCTTGAATTGTATGGTGGTAATAGGGTGTGTTGCATATTAAATAGGTTGATAATAAAACCAGGAAAATAGTAAGACCAGCTGGTATCTTGGCAAAATTAGAACATTGATCCATCTTTTTTGGTAGCAATCTTATTTGTGACAATTATCAAAGTTTATTACTGCTTTAATTTTGAAAGTTATACCTGCCTGGCAAGTGCTTCCCTGTTGCCATTTCAAATCCACATGAGGGGACCACTGTCAGTGCAGCTAAAATGAAAATAATGCAATTTTTGTATCACACTTTGCTTGTGGTCAGTGAGTATTAACAAGTAACATGTTCTGCCTTGTTGATTTTCCATCCAGTGAGCCAAGACTATCTTGTTCCCATTCATGCCAGTGTATGCAGGGGGGGTGTCCTGTGTCACATGTTTTCCCAGTTAAATGGCACGTCTTTCACCCTTGTTAATTAAAGGAAGGGAACAAGCCAACCTCGAAAGTTTTGTGGGCTTTTTTACTTTCTTTCATGTTCTCTAGCTGTCAAAATGTTCATTACTCACATGCTGAGCTTTTATTGCAAAATTCCTCTTGTGACTTCCCTCCTTGCATCTTTAATAATTGAAGGGTTAGGGCAAGATGCTCAGGAATGTGCAGCTTCCTTTTGTAAGATATGCTAAAAATCTATCTCCAGTACCGAGGGTGTTCTAAAAGAGATCATGTTGTAGCTGGGCTTTTGGGGAATGGCCATAAATAGTAGATGGTTTAGTGTTTTCCACTGTTTTTCCATTAATGCTTTCTAAGAAATAGACCAGCTCTGAAGAATGCTGAGTATAAGTGCTGCAAGTATTGATCAGTTAATGATCAAAACCAGTTCCTGATTGAAGTTCTGGGTCATGTTACTAATTCATTACCTACCACAAGTGTGGATTTAGGAGTGTGTGAGCCTTGAGTGGCTACCCCATTAGCATCTCAGCAATGCAGCATTTGCTCCTGCATTATAAAACTGCAAATTCAATTACATAGGCCACTCCTGCCTGTTGTATTCATGTTTTGTGGTCCAGAATACTTTGGAATATGCTATAATCTGACACTGTGCATATCTGGACTAGTGTAAATGGCAGGTGTAACATGCCAGAAGGAGACCAGATGTGTCGTGGGTGTCAGACAACTCTGAAGTCACACACCTGCTGCACTGTGCCATGTACCTTGGACTTCACACACACAGATTTTGGCTATGTGAAGCATGAACAGCCTGTATCAAATGCTTCAGAGCTGCTGCAGGTGTGGTTTGACTACAGAACAGTTGTAAAAGGTCAGACAGGCACAGGTTTTAACATCCATACATCACACAATTACTGGCTCCCTGTTGAAGCCCTGGCTGGGTTACTAGTGTGCAGCAACATGTGTGCTGCACTGGGTGCTAATGACAGTGGAGCTGTTGTGTTCCCTTTGCCACATTTGCATGTGGAACTTGATTTGAAGAAGGTAGTTGGAATAATAAAAAGCATTAGCAGTACAGTTAGCTACTCTATAATTATAATTAAAAGGTGCTAAAGCTGGTTAATGAATTCTGGAGATTGATAGCACATCCTTCAGTATTAGCTGCACGTGTGTCGTAAAGAAAAGGCATGGGAGGATAGCATCATGGAGCATCTTCTGAGTTTGATTAATGGGAAGTCAGACACATGAGAAATAGAGAATATCTGTTTATTCACAGGGAGAAAAAATACAGGTTTTCTTGAATTTCTTGGGTAAGGGAAAGATATGAAAGTATAGACAGAGCACAGGCAACTGATAGTGTATAGAAACAAACAGGAAATCACAAAACCCCCAAATGAATAAACAAAACCAGCAGCAAAACCAACAGCAGTCCACCAAGCAATGAGAAGAACTGAAAGCCTTCACAGTTAGCTAAACTGTTTGAAAATTAGCAAAAGTTTGGCAAAACTGGCAGAACAAAGCGCGCCTGGACATCTCCCAACAGATCTTGGTAACAGCTGTGTTTTTAACTGGAGAAACAAAATTGCTTGTTTGTTAATTAGGAAGGCTGGTATGTTGATATGAGGAGTTTGAAATGTGAATAATAAACCTGTGATGAGGATTACTATTCACTTTTCCTAGATAAATATTTCTGCTCAAAGGTGAGATTCCAGAGGACTGTTTTGGTAATTGCAGTAGCCACTGCATTTGGTACTTCTGTGCAACAGTTGGGAGAAAGCATATCATCAAGTGCCTTGAAAAAACACTTTCTTCTTTAAAGAAGACTTTTTTGATATAGCTGGGCATTAAATATTCCTGGACACTTTTTAAAAAGTAAGCACTTTTAAAAAGTAAGCACTTTTAAAAAGTAAACACTTTTTACTTCAAACAAATTCCAATTTGAGAGGAAATAGCAAGCAGTCTCTCATGGGCTAAGAATCATCTTTGCTAAGGTTTGAGTCTTGAGAGCTAGGGTAAAAAATTATCTTGGGGAAGATTCTAGATATGAAACTCTTTAATGAACCCACAAAAATTGAGGGTTGATGGTAGAGCATGGAAGCACCCAGCCCCTTTCTTTTGTTCTTTAGAAACTGGAAATACTTTTTTAGGTTGATGGAGGATAAAAAAGCCCATCCATCAGCCTGTGCCGGTGTAAAGAACAATTCCACAGGACTTCTTACATAGCCAGGTAGAGATGGACCAATTTTACCTTCAGCACAATAAACACTGCAGTCTGGAGGGTATGGCTTAAGGAAGGTATTTCTCTGCACTTCATCAAACCCTTGTTATTTGTGCTCCAATTAGTGTCAGCTGTTAATCTCTCTCATTGGAGTCAATGGCATTGCAGCTGTGCAACACAGAAGTTCAGAAGAGGGCAACAACTGATGTCCTTAATATTTGTTCTGATATATCAAGGTAAAGACCCACAGTTCTGAGTGGCCTACAGTGCACAAAGGATGAAGTTTGTGTGTTGGACTCCTACAAAAAAGTGCAGACAAAACTAAACTTGGCTCAAATGGAGGGGAGGGGACACGTGGGGAATGATGGAGAGCCAGGCTTCTGCTCCCAGCATTGTCAGGGGAGTAGGAACAGGGAGCAGCTCTGCTGCCTGTCCTTCCCCATGGAGTTCCTGGCACCACCAAGATGCTTTAGCCTCTGACAGGAGGATTAGATATTTTATTAGAGCAGGTGTATTATTTCTTACCAGTCAGGATCATCTGATATATTTCAAGCAAATTGACAGAGCCTGAGGGTGTAGTCAGAAAGTGCTGGTGATTTATTTCCCCACTGATTTTCAGCTCCAGTGGAATGTGCAGATAAAATGCAAAAATATAACAGCTTAGAAATAACTCTTCTGTGATTATATTCAGGCCTTTCCTCTTTAAATATTCAGAGTAAATGTAAATGTATTCATAGCATTGTGTATTCTGCCTGTAGAAATGCATTTGCAGTGTGTCAATGTGTTATAAAAATAATTGAAAATACTATTTTCTAATAAAAAAACTCACAAAAATTGAAGGCAGAAAGGCTAGCAGAAGTTGTCCCAAAGAGAATGTATCGTTCCCTGTATCCTCTATTTGAAATTCAAATTGTAATTACAACATTGTACTTTGAGATTGCTCTAACAGTGATTTAGATTCTTTCCAGCAATCGTTTCTCTGTAGTGATGGGGCACTGCTGGTGACACATAAATTCCTTTGACAGATATGGTTAGCTGGCTTAATCCTGCATGGGGACTGCTCAGGGAGATGCTATAATTACTTGAAAAGGTTGTTTAAAAAGGTAAAAAAATCACTGGCATGTTTATGTTGGGCGTCTAATACTTTATTTTCAGAACGATGGACCTGGTATCTTTATGGATATGAAACTGTTAAGGGAAGTGGCAGGAATGTGAGTAGGATCTGGAAGCTCACATTGCACACAGAATTGTTGTGGGGTGTGTATGAAGTTAGGGATATTGCCAGCTGCAGTGTGCTGGCAGCTGCTAGGATCGTATATAAAAATAATTAAAATTATATCAAAATTATAATTTTACATCTAGTTTATATGTATAAATTATATATTATAGATATAGTTTGGAATTACACCTGTGTCTGTCTTCTGTAATTTCCTTCCAGAATATCTCTAAATCTCTAAACCTTTTCAATGCAAGTAAATACACAAAAACATTGCAATTAAAAATGTAACCTTCAAAATATGGGTGTGCATAGATTGGTGTCAGAGATGTTGCATTTGCTTAAAGAAAATTTATTTAAAGAATAATGTATCTATGAACAATTGTGTCCTACTGTAATATAAAATCCTGGAAGTCAGGCTGTCAAAACTCAAGTTATTTTTATGAGGACTTCCACAGAAAAGCTGAGATAATACAGCAAATCAATAATTTACTTTAGGCATTTTGATTTGTATTTATTAATAAATGCGGCTTGCATATGTAGTTTCCACAGTAATTAAATTGTAATGTTGAAGGAATGTAAAAGGTGATAGGCCTTTGGCTGAGAGCAAGGGGAACATGTCATGAAAGCTTAAAATATTGCTAATCTTCCAGAAGCCATTAACTATAAACAATGTAGGCATTTTGATTGCATTTTAAGGAGGAAAAATACCCGACCTTGAAATACAATATATAACTTTGTGGGGAAAGAAAAGAAAATACACATTGGAAAATATTACAGCTCCACAGGGTCACAAGTGTACGTGCTGCTCCAACACAATCTTTTTCCGCATCTTAGCTAAATATTCCTCACCCTTCTGTGAGCCTGTCATTCTGTTTCCATTATTCTAACGTACCCTATACTGTCACATTGCCTCTGTTTTAATTCTGTGGTGTTGGGCTAAAAATCCACATTGTTTGAAGCAGTGCCTGTCAGATTCCATGTCTCAGTACTCGGGGTCTTCCTGCTTAGGAACAAACATTTTTCGGAGCTTTGGAAAGACTTCATGGTATCCAAGGCTCTACATCATAAAGCAGGGAAATGCAGAATTCCCTTCCTTCTTCAGCTGTTTAATTCTTGTAGAAAACTTTTGATCTCGTGGGTGAAAAGGGCCTTGGTGCTTAATAGCTGACTCATTTCATTAACACGAAGCTCAAGTCGCTGGCACTGCAGAAACAGGATACAGTTAATGGAATTAGTAAGGCTCTGCTACAAGTACATGAAAACACAGGTTTAAAGTTATTCTGATAATCACAGAAATGCTTCATAAGTATCTTTGTAAGGCAATATTCAAACAGTCTTGTAGTAAAGCTAAAGAGCACCTCTACAGGTATATCAGAATTTGGGGTCTAGAACAAAAACAGGTTGATTGCTCTTGCAGAATGATTTTACTTCTTCCAAGCTTATCCCTTTCCAATGGTATTTTTTAGATTAAAAATTTCGTATGTATTCACTCTGATGATATCCTGCCCACAAATAATTCGTTCTGCAGTTTATATTTGAACTCAGTTTTACTGAGATATGATAACCAGTAATCAACAGTGATTTGGGATCTGGCTGGGATTTTTGTGGCTGCCTACTTTGAAGATTCTATCAAAAATAAGCATGCCTTAGCCCTTACCTTTTAAGAAAAGTAGACAGGAAAATAAGCATATTTCTAAGACTGCAAAGTAGATATAGCAGATAAAACTAGATGTTATTTCTTTTGCAAATACTGGCTTCTTAATCACATTCTCTCAAGAATGTGCTTTGAAAGATGAATAGCCAAAATGCATCTCTTGCATATACACAAGAAAATATGTGTAAAATATAAGTGCAATGAAATACATACATGGACACAAACTTGGTCTCTCCATTCATGATGATGGCTTTTTAGTCAAGAAGAAAATCAGGGTTAGTGTTGATCTCCTCTTTGCCTTATCCAACAAAGTTTGTAAGTCACCATTTGAGGGCTGCTTGGAAGGCTGAATCAGTTGCACCATTTGACTGCAGGGGAAAGACTCCAGTTCACACATGTTCTTCTTTCTTTTTTTTTTTTTCCCTCTTTTTTTTAAAAATGGAACATCAACAACAGTTCAGCGGAGCTCAAAATTAAAGCTCAGGAATGATCGGTTGAATCTCAAAAAATTGCAGGGGGAAATAGAGTGAGAAATTAGTTTCTTAATATTGACATGATACTGCAACCTTCATTATAAATAAGATTGTCAGCTGATATCACTTCAGTTTTACCTATGGATTTCTTATGTCTGAGTGGAACATGAAAATTCCCTCACAGTCCAGCAAAATCTAAACAGATCTGTATGAAATGGGTTAATTTTCATTAAACAAGGCCTTCTTGAAGGGAAACAGATGTTTGCACTGCTGCTACCTGTGATGCCCAAAAACCTTTCTACAGATGACTCTGTTGTTAACGAGCTAAATCGGCTGTGTGTCCTCCATTTGAAGTTGTGATTGTCACTGGCTTTTATAATTTCTTTCCTTAAACCAATGTAAAGATGTTGAGGACTTGTTTGACTGCTAAGTGAATTGTTTTGTATGTATATGTGCACACACACACATATATAAGCTCATACATATATATATATTTAAGTATACATATCATATTACTACATTAATTATTTTTTTAAGAAACATGATTAATTTTTATGATTTTACAGAGGAAAAATGAGGGCTGAAATTAAATAAAAAATCGTTAAAGAAATTGAAAACTGTGGAGCAGCTAAGTCCCCTCATGTTCCAGACTATTGCCATGACAAGCCATTCAGGAATATCCCCTGAAGGGCAAATGTTATACAACTATGACAAATGCCTAAGTAGATAGTAAGGGTTTTTTTTCTGCTTTATCTGTCTTTTCTTCATAATGAAAAAAAAAAAAAAAAAGGGGGGATATTCTTTCCCTAGGTAGATTAACAAGAAACTGGGATTCTGTTCAGGAATGATTTTTATTTCCTTTAGTGCATGCAATGGTAGCTGATTAGATTATTTTCTTTCCCCACCCAATGTAGAGAAACAAGGACAGGATATGAAAAGAAGGCAAAGTAATTATTAAGCTTGCCATGAAAATTCTGTGCAATTCCCAACTGTGTGCTTGTGTCAATTCTTGAAATAGATGTTTCTGATTTAAAGTGGTTTGCATGGGGATCAGACCACTGTGCTTATAGGAGATGGTTATGAACTGAGCTCAGACGTGAAGAAAATGTGTATTTCCTGCCCTTTGATTCCTGGCAAAGCAATATTGACGCTCTTCTAATTGAGAGTGAGTTTTAGAAAAGCTTCTGAATTTTTCCCCAAGATGTTCCAACAAGAACAACACATCTTTAAATTGAATTTTGACATTTTCCATCAAACAGACATAAGTCTCAGTTGGGTGCAGGACTATCCTGACTGACACAGCCCCCTATCTCAGTGCTGCATTCACTCACAGAACTGCTCTCTCTGTCTTTTCAGGCTGTTTCACTGTCCCAAAGTACAGTTTGAGTGTGTGAAATGTACCTTCTGTCTGTGCTGTGCGTTTTCTGTCTGTTATTTGTGTCTCTCAAACTGTCTGAACAATTTTGAATTGCAGAATAACAGACTGAGGCTGAAGGCACATCTTGTCCAACCCCCCAATTAAAGTTTTTGAAATGTTCCTTCACATGGAGTTGGCAATGGTATTTTTTTCTCTGCCTTCAGTTTTTCTGTGTCTCTCTGGGTTGCATCAGGTGCAATATGGTAATTTAGGTTTGATGGAAGTTGTCAATGGAAGACATTTAATTAGCTGTGTTGTCCACAGAATAAAGTCTTTATTAATAGGGTGTAAAATCACAATAACATTCTTTGCTGTCATATTCATTTACAAGTTTATAACTAATTAGCTGTCAGTTCTCAGCCTTAGGCCCTGTCTTGCACACTTCCAAAACATCATCTTTTTTCCAAAGTACCGTTTCCAGTAGACCTCTTCTCTCAGGCATTTCCAATGTGCTGGCTGGGGGGGTTACCCCTTATTTGGTTATTCGCTAACTAATTTACCTGCTCAGTTGTTTGGGTTTTTTTCCCCCCTTTTTCTAGTAATTCAAGGGTTTTGTATCTGAAAGCCAAAGTTCTTCCACGTTTTTTGAGTGAGACCTGTCCTACCTCTTGTTATGCAGCTCTGATCTTTTTTTTAAGATAGGTGCCACATTTTTAAAAAAGCAAACAAAATAGCCCTTTGCTTCAGATATTTTCTGTCTCCTTCTTGCTTTGGGTTGAAGGCCATTTCCTGTTGTTAAAATGTAAATGAGTGATGGACAATGAGTGATGTACCTGATTTTTTTTTTTATTTTACCTGTCTGAAGCTGGCTAGACATGAAGTGTTTTCTCAGGAAGGGGAGAGGAGGCCAGGCAACGTGGGATATGTGGAGCTGGAGGTGGTTTTGTGACTTCACCTTTGGTGACAAAGACAACGGATTTATTACTAGCAGTAGTTTTTGATTTTAGTGTTATCTTTCTATTTTCCTGGCTGTATGAGGCATCTAGAGACTATATAGGTTACAATCATGTCTGTAACAGAATAACAGGCATGTAAAGATGTAAAAAGATTTATTTCCCAAGTTTCTTGTCTTTGAATAATGCTTTTCCATCTGCATATCATTGACGCTTTTTCTGCCCAGAAAACCTTCTATTATTCCTCTGTTTTCAAGTCCACAGAATCTTTATTGATTATTTTTCTATATAAATATTTACAATTTATGAATTTCAGTGCTGGGCAGTTTGCAGGCTACAAGAGATCCATCTGGCATTAATGAACATTATTGGCATCCCTGGCCACAGCAGAGGGTTTGGAACCACAAGATTTTTGGTCACTTCCAACCCAAATCTTCTGTGGTTCTAAGATTTATTATACTGAAGTATTAAAAGGCTTTTTAGCACGTCTTTATAAAGTACTTTTAAACTAGAAGATGGTTGCAGACAACTTGTAATTTGAAACAGACCTTTAAAAAAAAAATCAGGTAATTTTCACAACAAAATTATAGAGAGGCAAAAGTATTACCTCACAAAGGAGTTCTTCAGAAATTCGAATCCCTTTTATTTCTTCTGAAAATTGTACCTGCTGGCAACAGAAATGGTAACTTTTTTCGGTGCATCTTTATCTTTTAGAAGAAGTAGCTTTGAAGTTCAATTTTAAATAGCCAAAATTCTGAAGCCCAGCACATGAAGATTGCATGGTACAATCCAGCATTGCCAAAGCACACACTGCAGCCTGTCCATCCCCTCACTCTTTATCTCTGTTTTATCCATGAAAAGTGGTCAGAGAAAATACTTCTTTTTATTAAACAATAGGAATAAGGGATAATACCGAAATCAATTTACTGCAGCTGGTTTTGTACTGTATAGTGGAACACTGCTAACTGCTGTGGATGCATTTGAAAAGCCTTTCATATCTAAAGATTGACTCCAGGCAAAGGTGAAAACAAGAGCAACAAAGCAAAAGGAAATGATGAGCCTATTTTCTGAGAGGAGAGGCGGGGAAAAAAAAGATTTTCCTTATTAAGCTTAGCAGGGTAGGACAAGAAAGGATTATTTTCAGAAAAAAATGACTTTTCCTGACTCCTGACTTAGTTTTACTCAGAGTATTTTTATTTCTTCAGTAGTACAAGTCAATGCCAAAGGATATTTAATCCATAAGGTTCATGATCCTGAAGGTGTAGCTTTCCAGTGGCCTTCTGTGTATCAGTATGTCTTAAATACAGCAAAATAAAGTGCTTAAAGACAGAGGTCAGCCTGGGGCTTGCCATCACCCTTGTTCATTTCTTGGTGTGTATTAAACATTGTTGTTTGGACAAAATCTGTCAGTAAAGGGAATATTCCATCTGATCCCAGGAATGCTGGTGCTTGGCATTGGGAAGTGTCAGGGAATCACCTCTATTGGCCTGTCCTCGAGAAAATGACATTTCAGAAGTGGTGCTGTGCTTCTCTAACCACAGTCAGGACTCTGGTCGGTTTCTTCTTTTGTTTGCTTTGATTTATAGGGGTGGTTTGGGAAATGTTCTGGGGGGGGTTTGTGTTATATTTGGGGATTTTTTTTAGCAGATCAATCCTGAGATAATAGTTGGTCACCCATTAAATATCCATTGTCTACTGCCTTGGTTTTAGAGAGTTTCTGCTATATAAAAGATCCCTTTCTTCAAGAAATAAAAATTTACAATTTGTCTTAAAAATAACTTTTAGTCTATAAAACGGGCTTAAAAATGATACATGTGGTAATCAATGTTATTTTGGTTGCTAGAAGTAATATTTTATATTCTGAGAGAGTTTTCCACATTAATATTGGATGCCTGTAAGAGGACGTGGCATTACAGAGCACAGAATTAAAATATCTATTTTATACTGTCATTCATCTTAAAACTTTCCAGCTGAAGCATGTTGTATTTTAAAAGAAATTAATAAGTTACACATTTATTCCACCTGAAATGTCTGTATGTTATTATTTCTTTAGCTGTTGTTTGAGGTTCCAACTGAAATGAAGGTTTTAATAGGCACTGAATTTACACATAAGACACAGTACATGCCCAGTAAAATTTACAATAGACTTCAGAGAAAACGCACAAAAGGTCAGAGAAAGGAGGTGATGTTATCTCAGTTTAATGAATAGAGAGCCAAAGCACAAAGAACACAAATAATTTCCTGACAATCACTCAGCAAGGTTACAGCATGAATGAGAATGACACCTGCATCTTAAGAGACCTGATGGCTTGATTGACAAAAAAAAAAAAAAAAAAAAATTAAATTTCCCATTTCTTTTTCTTATTAACTGGAATTGTTTATTGAAATACTTTGTCGTTCTTACATTAAAGAAGCTGTAGAAATAATAATGGTCATAATTAGGTAACTTTGAAAGCATCCTGGCTTGTCTCAGGAGTAGTACTTGAAAGTGAGCCTTCCCCCTGAAGAAGTGTCAGAACCCAGTGGTGACTGCAGGGTGATACAGAGAGTATGATACAGAGCAGCAGGTGCAGGAGCAAATTGTAAAAAAACTGTGGGCCTGGGTTTGGTGAGGGATCTTGATGCAATGTTTTCCAACATGAGTAAGTTTCCAGTTCTGGAGGGAGCTGTAAGATTTCTTTAAAAATATTAAGAGAATGAGTTGTCTAAAGGCACCAAGATAACTTGTCTCATGGAGGGATGTTGGCAAAAGTGTATTGCAGGGAGATCAGTCACACATCTGAGTTTTGATTATACTTCTTAAACTGTACTGGGCTGGATTTTTGCATTTAATCTCCAGGTATTTTTTTTAAAGGACAGTTCTGGTAGCTAGCACCAGATGTTGGTGGTGGTCTGACTTGCTTTTGTAACGGTGCTGATCTGTCTATACTGTGTCCTGTTAAAAGAAATGAATGTTCCCTTTATGTGAAAATTGGATGCTAAAGACAGTCCCTGTGTCACATAACTTGAAGTGTAGAAAATTCAGTGGTGGATATGGAGTTTTTTGTGACCAGAAGGCGGCCAGCACAGTCCCAGCATGGTCACCCCACAGCTGAACTGCTCATCCTTATGTGCAGGTGTGAGGTGGGCAGCAGAGATTTCCTAAGCCTCCTTAATTCCAGATGATCATAAATTTATAAAAAATATTAAAAGGTAAGGTTCTTCAGGTGATTTATATTTTTCCTGTGACATTTCTTCTTCCCTGGAATTATCATTTTTCTTCTCTCTTTAGTGCTCCAGGGAGCTGTTAAACATGTTGGCTCCTATGCACAAACAAGCACATTCTCTTTCAGCACAAACACCTCATTTTCTGTTCAGCACAATAGGCATGGCAAAAAAAAAAATTAGGAATTTTTATGGTGAAACAAGCCACATGTTGGGCACCTTGTCCTGCATTTTCCAAATGCATTGCATGTGAAGTCCAAGGTGATGACAGATACTCCTGGTGGAACAATTGGCTTGGAGCTTCCTTTTTTGTTACCAGAGACAATCCCAGTAACAAGAAACAAGGCAGATGTTAACGTGTCTGCCAAGTGTGTGACATTTTGGTGCTGCAGAAAGGATTGTGACTGTGAGGAGGGGGGAAAGCTGTGTGCTGAAATACCTGCTGGTGGCAGGCAGTGCATTTCCTCGAAGAGAGACGCTCAGGAAACCTATTTTTCACTGCCAACAAAATCATTCTCCAGTGATTTTTCTATAGTAACACTTTCCCAAGTCAAGCTACTCCTGTGTGAAGCTCCCCCTTCTGAAAGATATAAAGGGTGACAAGTTTTGTCATATTGATCTTTGATAGATGGTAGAAAAGTGTTTAGTGAAGTACTTAGGTACTTAAAATATACAGAACATTACTGGAAATAAAGGTAGCATTTGATAAAAGCAGGGATGGCCTTTTTACTCCTTGCTGAGTAGTGCAAACAAATCTGTTGTATTTTGAACATTTTTAACACAGTAGATTTTCTCACTGTCTTTTGAGCAATATCCACAGATAAGGAATGAAGTCCTTGACAGTGAGTGAACATATCTAACACCTCTGAATTTCAGAGGTTTCATAAATGATGCAAATCATGGATTTGAGTTTGGCAGGAAAAACCCAACCCTTACTATCTTATTGTATACATGATGCCCATGTGAAACTGGGAAGAAGCTCAGACTTCTGGTGTAACACTTCCTGGGGATCACCTAGGACATGCAAGGTATTCCTTCTTTGACATGTTAAAAAATTATCCTTGATCTCTGCACTTCAGCAGGATTTTTTTTTAAACACGTGACAATGCCAAAAACTATTGGCATGAATCTATTTGTATTCATGGGGAAAAAAATACAATCTTCTTTTAATATTCTCTTTTTCACACACAGATGTAACGTCATAATCTGCTTAGCCTTTGTTTTCCCTCTAATCTGGTGTGCAAATAAATACTTTTCTGAGGGATATCCCTATCTGTTAAAATGCTCACCTGAGGTAAAATTCAAAGATATCACCCTATTTAAAGGCATTAAAATAAAATGGATTTTTCTTCACTTCCAAGTGTTATACTTGATATATAATTATTTTTCCCCTAAAAAGTGTATTTTCTCATTTCATATTAGAAGCAAGAAATTAATTTAGCGGTGTGAATGGAGAGGTTGGAGAATAAAAGGGACCCAAGACACTAAGGATCAGTTCCTAACTCAGTTGTAGAATAATCATTCTGGAAATGATGTCTCGAAACAAATCTACTTATGCTTTCAGCAATATTCTCCCTTCTCCTAAAAGGAGTCATGGCTTTAAAATGAGAATAGGCAGGTTCAGATTAGGTATTAGGAAGAAACTCTTTATTCAGAGGGTGGTGGGGCACTGGCATAGGCTGCCCAGAGAAGTTGTGGATTCTTGCAAGTGTTCAAGGCCATCTTGAACAGAAATTTGAGTTCCTAGAGGAAGGTGTCCCTGCCCATGCAGGAGATTGGAATTGGATGAGATTTAGGGTCCCTTCCAATCGAAGTATTCTATGGTTCTGTATGATTCCTCTAATTTTTCTCTTTTTCTTCTCCCTCTACTTAAATAGATTTATTTTTAGGTGCCTGAATGTGGAGGGATGGGGAGCAAGAGTTGTTATCTACCCAGTCTGCTGGATTGGTTTGTTTTTTTTCCTGGCTGTACACATGTTAAGGCCTGTATAAGGCCAGTCTCCTGGTAATGAGGACAGATGAAGCTCCTGCTAACACATTTCCTCATTGCCATGCTGGTTTTTAGTCAGAACTGCTGAGCTCTCTGGCTACAGCCATCCTTATGGAATTTGCAGAAATGGTTTCAGAAGAGGATAATTACTTTGAAGAAAGGTATTTCAGCCATAACTGGTTCTATTCAAAGCCTTTGCTATGTTATTCCATACTCTTTCTAGATGATGGATAGTTATTTGTAAAAGCATATATTAACTAAGCTATCCGTGCAGTATTCTCCATAAAATTGACTTTGTTTTCACCCTTAGCATTTGCTTCTCTGTTCTGTTCTTGTTACTGGGCCAGGTGAATTAGTGGTAAGAAAGAGTTCATCATTTTTCTCAGTGTATCCAGCCAAAAGTATCTTTCTGTATTATGAAGGGAAAACTCCATTATAAAATGGGACCAGACTTTAAAACCACCCCTTGCCTTCATGTGCTCAAAGGGAATTAGTTCAATCTTGTAGTTGAATCCAGCTTACAGGTGCATGCCTTTGCTTTGAATATTTATTTCAGTGAGTAGAGTCCTGGGGAACTAACTTTCCTTCAGGTAAGTCACACATTAGAGAAATTCAAAATATTAATCAAGAGAAAATACACAAATGTACACGTGTACATTTGTACATGTACAATGTGTGCTCATGTGCCCTGAAAAGGGATCATGCAGAATTCCTCACTGAAAATTATCTGGTCTCCATGGTTTAATTAATAGTACTGCATAGACAAATTGGGGGCAAGAAAATGATCTGGCAGTGAGAATTTCTCGTGATCAGTGAGGACTGAGTTGTTACACATGACGTTGCTCCTCAGCAGCAGAAGGTGGTAATGGACAGGCTGCTGGCTCAGACATTAATCTTTTCAGCTATAGCCATAAATGAAATGTCATGCCTAACAACTCCTCTTTTATTGGTATTTCATCTCAGCTTTCCCTGATTAAAATTAATGTCTGTGCATGTATTTAGAAAAATGGGGATTAAAAGATCTACATATTCAGATGGTCAGATATGATACATTCACACTCACACACACACAGAGACCAGTTTCAAAGAACAGATAGGAAAAAAACCAAAGAAAAACCAGCTGCAAAAAGTCAGAGCACCTGTTCTTAACAAACATGACAACCTGCCAAAATTTCATCTTGAGATGCGCCTAAGACTGTGACAGAGATAACCAGAAATTACTGTGCACTGGGATAGCAAATTAAAATCCAGAAGTCAGTGAGGCCACAGGATATTGGATTTAAGACCATGAAGAGGTTGTCAGTGCTTTTGACATTTCAGTGCTGGAAACATATCAGTGTACTAGATGTGTGGATATATTTGAATGCTAAAGCTGGGTGAAAGGCTAAGGCAAATCCATAGGAAATCTTGGCATCATAAGAAGCTGAGCATCCTCATTTCCAGTCATAGGGGCCATGGTTATATCAATGTATATATGAAAGAAATATGGCAAATATTATACCAATGAAACAAAAGAGAGACGTTTTATTGAAGTTACAGACTGACTTTGGGTCCAGCTTGGTGTGACTGGTGTAGTATTAATGGGAAATAAAATGAAAGTTCCAGGGAGTGGAGTGGTTTGAACCCCATTGCTGGGCCTTCCTCCCCAGGCTTTCCCATGTGCAGGGGCGGGTGTTATCACTGAAGCTAGAGAGGAGACACAAGTTACAATGAGTTTTCCAAGTGTTATGGGTTTGTTCCAGGTCTGTTCAGAAGACACACATTGATGTTATTTCTCTGAGCACAAGTTAAATCCCTAAAGTCTAAATTCCTCAGCTTTAGCTTTGCAATTAAATCTGTTGAATTTTACTTTTCCCACCCTACTCACTAATCAAGCAGAGCATTTATATGTTCTCATACTTTGATCAGCTTTGACTAAATCAGAGGCTTTTTAGAAGAATGCTTCAATAAGCTGTGACAGAAAGGTAAAATTTTAATGAACTTCACATGTACAATCTTAAGGGTGTTTTGTGGATAACACTGTGAGACATGTTAAAGTGTTTTGTCCTTTTCCTCATGGAATTTATTAAACTTTTGCCTTAAAAAGGAGACTATTTCTCATTAAACATAATCTCCCATTGCTTCTGACCACAGATCCAACCTGTGCTATCTGATAGTAAATACCCAGCCTCATCAAATCACTCATCTTCCCACGTTTCAGCAATAACTTTGAGGGAATCTGAATAAATTGCCTCACAAATGGTACAGCTGCTCTCAAACAGCAGAACTAATGAATTGTCATGACTGGAGAGAGGGAGAGAGTTACCTTGCATCTGTAATCCAAGACAGCTGACAGGATGGTGCCTGGTCAGGTTTAGTCACCATCACTAATTACAGGCTGAGAAATTACAGCCCCTTTTAGGGTAATGGCTGCTAAACACCTAGAGAGAACTTACAGCAAGAGAGGACCTGCCCTGCAGCTTAGAAAGGGGTGGAAAGGCATTTTGTGCTGCTCTGCTGACCCTCCAGCAGTGACTGTCCAACCCAAGCCTTTTGATATCCACGGCGTTCTGGTTCCAAAGACATTCTAAACACAAAAACTGGGGACCTTTCCCCATGAATTTTATATCTTTTTCAAACAGAGATGAGTTAATGCTTTAGAGGCGAGGGTACTCAGGTGGAAGAAAGAATTTGGTTATTATTCTCTTCCGTCTATTCTTCTCCTCAGCTACATTTGTAATGTTGTAATGAAAAGTGTCAGTGGTGTGCTGGTTATACCAACAATAAAATCATTTGCTCTCTGTTTTTTATCTGAGGATACTAAATCTAACATGCCAGTTATATCTCTAGAGTGGGTTTCAGTGAGCAGTGGATACCAGCTCAGTCAGCAGAGTTTTAAATCAATCCTGGTGCTTTGTAAAAGCAGCAGTACCTTGTCAGCTTAGAAAATGTTAATGGACTATCTGGCAAGCATGACTTGAATTGCAATTTCAAACTTATATTTTACTATACTCATCATTTTTAGTTTTTTATTATTTCCTCTCAACAGTAACTCACATAAATTCTCTGCTAAACCAGACCAGGTGGCTCATATACAGATAAAGAAACTAAGGCAAAGGTGATAATTGAGAAAGGTAGGTAAAGGACAATAAAATAGCGTAAATTCAAGTGGACTTTGAATTTTTAATACTGTACAAGCTTTTGTGCTGCTTAATATTTATCAGCCTGAGAATTTTCCTTTCAGACCTGTTGCAGTATTCATCCTCTCTGCTATCTAACAGGGATGGCAAAATCAAAAATCAATGTGTGTCTTAAAACTCTGTTACTGAAATGCTCAGACTTGCTTTGATATCCTCATTTTGGAAATAAAAATTCCAAGAACAGGAAAAAAAAAAGCCATGGACATTTTCAAAGCCATAGAAATCTCTTTTTACTGATAAGATGGAGTAATTCAAGTTGTTTAATTTATCAAGATGACAACTGAGATGGGATTTGATTACTGTTATATGAATAGTTTATTGTTAGCTAAAAGGAGGGATGGTGAAAGGGCCTCTAATTTTTCAGGGAAGAGCATGACATATTCTGATTTATGTACTAATTTTAATGACATACCATGCCAAAATCTATAATCTTTCAAAAGTGATGAAATGAGCAGAGCAGTCCAGAGAGACAAAAGGCAGGTTTAATGTTTCTCTATTTTATCATATCTAACTTCTGGAACCAATACAGGAGGATATTGAAAGTGAACTTATGCGCAATAGGGAATTAAATTCTTTATTTGTACTACTCTTTGATATATTTCAGGGGTTTCTTTACCTTTTGGAAAATGAAAACAAGCACATAAGCTTGGGGTTCTGGGCTAGAAGTGTTTTTGGTTTGTTTTTTTTTTAGTTATCTGAAATGTGTACTAAGCTTGGTATGATGTCTAAGTAAAAACAAAAACAAAAACAAACAAACAAAACAAAACAAAAAACCACCAAAAAACCCCACCCCAAAGCTATTGCATCTGAATTTCTTGTTTCTTCCTGCTCCATTCCAGTCAGTTCTGGTGGCATTTCAAGTGTCACACTATTTGTGTGTGAATGCAAAAAAATCTCAGTATTGGAGAACTGTCTAAAATTCATCCCAGATCTCTCAAATTTGGCTTCTGTGCAGAGGGATCTTCTGTGCAGACATCTTCAGGCATAGTGTGAAAAAACTACAAAATACCTTTTTATAGCTTCCAAAGGAAAAATGTGAAGATAAAACTTGGTAATTCATTCAAACCTTAGAAAGTCATGAATATGCTTGCATTTAGGTCACTATTTACATAAATGGAAACTTTGTATAGGGAAAGACTTTTTATACATTCTGTTTGAGGCAAAAGTAAATTGCTGATAACTGTTAAAATTTCATTTAGAAAAAATCCTTAAACCAGTTCATACTTTCCTGGCTTCCTTCCTAGAAGGAGTTTTCTTAGTTGTGTGATCAATAAGCCACTGCAAAAAGAGGATTATTCAGAATTGTATTTGCACCTCCAGTTTTGTATGTGTGCCCTTAGACTCTGCTTGGGCTATGGTCACATGAATAAAGGTATTAACAGCAACCATTTTTCCTGTGGAGAAGCTGAGGTTTCATTAGAGCACTCCACCCAAGCACTGGTGCAGCCACCTCTTTTCATCTCTCTTATCCCGTGATTCCACAAATAAAATCTGTGGCTCTGCATCAATAACCCTTCCCCCAGCTGCTCTGAGGATGTGCAGGGTGCAGCTTCCCAACCTGGCAACACCCTCTGCTTGCCAAGGGTAAGCCTCAATGTGCCTAAATTATTCCTCTGGGTCATTTGTGAAGTGTGGAAAATATTTTGGAGGCTGTGCCCAGGGTGGTTGATTCCATAACGATTTGGGGACTTGTGACCTCATTCAGAAATGTCCAGTGACTGATACAGTGCAGCATCAGGTTTTAAAGAGTTTTTGGGGGGGTTGAGGATTATTTCTTTGTAGGTTTTACCGTTTCATGTGGTGTTCTGGCAGGCTTTATTCATATTACCTCATTGCGTGTTTCTTCAGTAATGGAGCAGTGTGCATTTCAAGGAAAGATGCTTTTAGTTGGATTAAGATTTAATTTAAATAATAATACTAAAGTCAATTGGAAAATTACTGTTTGAAGATGCTCTAGTGAAGTCATGAAACAGTCATTATTTTCTGCTTTCCTAAATAGGCCTAACCCCCCTCCCTCCCTCCCCACTTTAACAAGAAGGCAAGTCAAAACTTGATATTCAATTTTTGTTGTTGTTGTTCCTAAAGCATCTTAAATTTCCAATAAACTTATTCTGAGCTGGGATTGGAGGAAGAAATGATTTTCTGTTTCCTGACTGAAGTCCAATATATTGTTTGGGGCTTTTTTAGTTTTTTGGATTCTTCAGCTGAATGAACTGAAAACAGGAAAAAATATTGCCTGTTTCACCACTGCTGTACACCTTAAACCATCTTTTTTAGTGTATGTTACTTAAATGCTAATGCTGCAAGACTGAAAAAACTACAGAAGGCTTCTTGTTTACTCTAGTGAAAGCCATGGTGACATTAATGCAATAACTAAGTGTCCTGCTTTAATGCCCCTTAAAGGAATTACTTCTGGAAGTTGAGTTAAAGAAATACCAGATGTCAAAAAAACCCCAAAGTGTGGGAAATTAGAAGTGGTAATAAATGATGTCTGGAAAGCTGAATTCAGTGAGGATCCTGCCTCAGCTTTATTTTCTCTGAGGACAGTGTAACCTGGCAGACAAGACCACCACTGTTTGTTACCAGCAGTTCACGGCATGATGGCACAGAACATGGCACGACCCATTTCATCCAGCTTCTCCATGCTGCCTTAACTTTTAAACTGTTTTCATCTGTTTTTGTAGCTTAGGTGCTGAAGGCCTTTGAAAAAGGAAAGCCCCCCAGCTGGTGAATGGCAGAAAACCATCTCCAGTGGAAGCTCTGTCAGAAAGTTTGGGTCTGCAAGTGTTGTCTGCCACCTTGCTTGTCTGGTGACTGCTGAAATTCTACATTCACCTTTCCAAAGCTATCAGGATGTGCCCCTTTGCAAAGGAGAAGAGGGGGGAAAAAAAAAAAAAAAGTTTTTTTTTAGAATTGACCACTTGAGAATTTATAAATTGTGCAAATCCTTTCAGAGCATATCTCCTTGGATCTTTGTTTTGTTTTTTTAACCAAACTGTATACTATGATAGACAAATGCCCACAATTTTGCAAAGTGGTTTGCTTTTTTTATGTTGTTGTCTTTTTGTAATTTTATAATTCAGAACTTTGTCTGCAGTGATCTCTTGTAGCTGAACTAGTTCACATACACTTAACTGAACAGAGAAAGGAGAGAGAACCATACCTTGTGCTCAACAGTTCTTGCTAGAACGGCCATTCACAAAATTCCCTGCCCAAAAATCTGAACTTAACATCTTCTAAGACAGAAGGGAGCTCATGGTCCTCAAGGAAGCCACATCTCTGACCTGTGACAGGGGGCCAGAAGCCAGCATGGCCTCAGAATAACTAGCCACAGAGGCAGTTTGTGTTTTCCAGGCATCCTGTGTTCAGTGTGGATCCTGGCACTGGATCAGGGCATGCTGCCTTCTCAGTGACTGCTTCTACCACATTCACGTGCAGCCACACAAGCTGCAGAGGAATTTGGCATAAAAAACCTCCAGCAACACATGTAACAAAGCTCTGGTTGTCTGGTGTAGAGGGAATTGTAAGTGCGTCTTAAGCAAAAGCATTTTAACACCATTTTTTTTAAAAAAGGAGAAATAACTCAAGGACGTGTTGCATGTTAAGATAATAATGATAAAAGAAAAGCTTGGATGAAACAAAATCTTGTAGTAATGCCTGTAAAATCCCCTGGCACTGTCAGCTTTTGAAGTGTTTCACTCCAGTTTGCATTTATGCTAATAAGCACTTGAATATTTCAGTGGTTTTGTGTGTTTGCTTCAGCCTGACCCAATAAGATGCTTTTAAGATCTTATGCTCTGGGATAAAATCATGCCTTTTGCCTACACTTGGAGCATATGTTCTTCAATCCTCACTTTTAAGAGTCCCTGGGACCAAACCTTCTTGCAGTGTGGTGTTATTTTTTCCCACAGATGATGGGCTGCTGTTGTTCCAGACATCTCTGAAATGGTCAGTGGGATGATGAGACTAACACCTGTTTATTTGCAGTCTGTATAATCTGTACCACATTTGCAGATGGTGCCCTGCACAGTTCTGCGAGTGTCTGCTAAATAGCCATGAATGAATTGGAAGCAGTGCTGAAAAACAAATATTGACATTAAAACTTTCAGCAGCTCACTCCCACCAGATTTTTAGACCTGGCTGGGCACAGCAGAGCACAGAAAAGGGGAGGATTTCAAGATTGCAAATGTTCTGGGGCTGCTAACGTGCCATTTTTCAGCTTTGAAAAGAAGTCTTCTGTAATGCAGAAATGAAGAGGTTTACCTAGCAGAAAATAAGTGTTGCCACTTTATTGTTTTTGGCAGGAGACGGTGGTTCATCATTTGGACACATCAGGTACTTTCCTTGTGACTATCATATAATTTAAAATGACAGTGCTTCAATGGTGACAAAATGACAAAGCACTGATCTGTGGTGGAAGTCTAGCATGGAGAGAGAGCTGCAGCCAGGCAAAATTATTTTGAAAGGGAGTTGGAAGAGCAGTTTTGGTTTATTTATCCACTGGACTTTGCCTTTGCTGATTCAATAGCAGGAGCTGTGAACCTTCACATGAATGTCTCCAGTTTGTGGGGTATTGTGTCCAGGGCACTCTCTGCTCCAACATTTTGAGGACTTGTTTATACAACATTGTTCATCCCTGTGAAAACTGCTGAAGTCAAACCTGGTGCATTTGCTGTGGCTGGAATACTTATGTACAGATTACGTTATGTATGTTATACATAGAAAAGAAAAAAATTCATGGTTAAAACTCACTTGCTTGTTTGAATTGTCACAGTTGCTTTTGAGATTCTCATGTAGCAGAGAATTTTGCATTTTGGAGATACATGTTCTGCTGAACTTCCCCAGCCTTAGAAATTCCTGGAAGTGCACAGTAGTTGCCTTGTGACAAACACTATGAGCAAGTCAGTGTCAACAGCTGATGGTAGGAAAGAATCCATATGTCTGGGAACTCACTGCTGCCTTCAAAGATCCACAATCCTACACAAAATTTTTTTCTTGGGAATTTAGAGGATAGTAGTGAGGATAGATTTTGTGGTCGCCAAAAAAAAAAATATTTTTTGTAAAAAAGTAGTGTATGTTATAAATATGGTGATTATATGAAGTCTAGTAAAATTGCATCTAACTAAAACACGTTCCTTTCAGCAAGGATTGAAGTGTACAAACACACACCAGCCAAATGCTAGTGAACAATATTACTATCTAGAAACTGGAGCTATTGCTAAAATGTGACACAGCTGTTTAAACTAAAATTAATAGACAGGCATTATGTGACACTTGATTTTTCTTAAGTCATTTTCACTGCTGTTCCCAGGAGAGGCTGTGAATGTGGGATTGATTCACAGAGAGAATGAGGCCTGTGAATATCCTGCTCCTCATCTTGCCAATGGATTTCCTTTAAAAGCATTTTTGCCCTCCTTCCCATCCCATGTCCCTGCTGGGCTGCAGGGAAAGCACATGTGGGAAGCTGGAGGGAGGTGTTCAAACAAACCCCTCCAGTTTTATCTCAGCCAAGGGAAATTTTTCTGTGAATTTCAGAATTTTGTTGCCTCTGTTATTCAGTATTGAAATCAGTAATACTCAGATCCAGGAGGATGTCCCTTTCTCTGGTAATTTAGGAGATGTGAATTCTCTGACTGACTGGATGATCTGTGCTTGTGGTTTACAGGTTTGAACTATTCAGTGGCCATAACCAACTGTAAAATGCTATAAATGGAACAATATCATGACTGGAGCTACCCAGAGTTATTCAGATTAACAACTGGCTCTGTAAGTACCACTGTCCTGATGGTAATTCTATAAAGCAATGCCAGCTCCTGTGGATGCTGGGATCTCAGACAGCAAATGGCATGGCATTAAGGAAAAATTTTTGTGCCTAGGAATTGTTCTATGGCCGTGTTCAGTCTGAACTTCTCTCATTTTTTTTTGTGATTTGCTTATATTTCTAGACAAAGATAAACCATCAGCCTCCCCCAAAAGGACTCATTCATACCCCTTTGAAACAAAGCATTAAATCCCCAAACCATCTGTGCTGTAGGAGACTCAGGTTTGCCAAGTACTGCTTCAAAACTCAGGCTGGTGTGACTGGTCAGTGATGCACTTTTGAGATTTAAAGTCTGGTTTCTTGTTTCTACCTTCCAGCCTGTGGTTTTAATCTTCTGTGGAGCTGTGCTGAACAGAACAGCTGGTCTGTAATTGGGGGAGATTGCTGCAGCCACTTATCTCTGTGGGTGTTACTCCTGTTCTCAGCATTATTGCAGATAAAATGGTTATCATTTTCATCTATAGTGTCTTCCTAAGACAAAAATAAGCATGTGTCGCTTACCTTTTCAGTGTTATTGAATAATTTTTGAATCACTTCAGTATAGAATGATTTTCCTTTTTTTTTTTTTTTTTTTAATTTTCCCTGCTGATCCATGGACATGGCCCAGGAGAAGTTGTGCATTGTTATCACTCTCATGCTATTCAGCAGAAGGGAGCAGGATCTAAATAAGCTTAAAAGTTTCTGATTACTATAACTGGAGTGTCAAAATCCTTTAACAATAAAAAAAAAAAAAAAAAAAGATCCAGATCCTTTTATAACTGTGCATCCAAAGTCTACAGGTTATCCAGGTCTTGTTATGCTGCCTGCTTTTCATGCCACATTACTGTTTTCTTCTAACTCTGAATGGCCCTGGGCAGGTGCCCTTCTTGTTGAGTTAGTCACTTCCTAACTCATAAAACTGAGAAGCCATACTGAGTGGTCAGAGTTCAAGTGAGTTTTGAAAGAGGGTTTGTACTAACAGATTAGGACTTGAAAAATCTGATTTCTATTATTATCTTTAGAAAATATTTCTAGTGAGACCTTATATTAATCCATTAATCAGTCTGGGTGTAATCTGCATCCTGCCAAGGTTAATAAAGGTGTTTCTTTTTTGACTTTGGTCAACTTTAGCATCCTCACCCACTAAGTGGGGCCATTGCTTTTTTTGTTTGTCTTCTTTTTCTGTCTAATAAACAGGCAATGCCTAATGTACATTTAGGCATCCAGGAAAAACAAAACAGGTGGCTCTGGCAACATACAAGCAATGCTGCTAATGCAGGAAGAGAAACCTTTTAAAGGTCAAGTTACCACACATCCAAACTCCAGAAAGCATTTGTCATGCCCTGGGAATTGATCTGAAATCTGATCCATCTTGGAGAATAAATCACCACAGAAAGGATGCATTAGAATATCTCTTACTGAAATTCCCTATGGCCCTTATTTCCTGGAAGCAGCCTTAGGTGTGGGTAATGGGACTAATGTTCTTTTTGGGTCTGAAAAGGAGCAGGGACACCAGACAGAGCAGTAAAAACATCAGTGCTTACAGAAGGAGTTACTGAAGCTCCTTGCAGCTCAGTGGAAAGCAGGACTGCTCTTCAGGTGTGTCTTTATAGATGGTACCACATGGACCTTGTTCTGAAAGTTTGAATGCCAGTACTTCACATTGGATAACTTGTAATATACAAATGATATCAGCTCCTGGAAGACTTTAAAATAGGAAGGCAGAGGATGTTTAAGTCCTGAGGGCTGCTCCCATATTAGAGCTCCTTGTACTGCAAACTCCATGCAAGTAAAAAAATGAGAGCATTTGACTGTTTCATAAAGGTAAGCATATTTGATGGTGCCATATATCATAAAACCCTTGTCTCTTGGGTAGCAGGGTGTGGTAGTTGTAAAAGTGTCAGATTTATTCTAGGAATTCTCTGTGTCTGTAATTTGTAACTGCTTTTATTACTTGTAACTCAAGGCGGATGTGCATAGAAGCAATCAGTGATTTGTCCTCTAGCCACACGATTTCATGTAACTGAGCAAACCTCCTCTGCACACAGAAAGCAAGCAAAGCCCCAGGCTGAAAGCTCTGCCTGGGATTACCTGGGATTAAATGGTGAACACAAAAAGGGTATTAATAAGAAAATAGTTGACGGCTAGCACAGGTCTTCTCCCCTAGACAGAGTCTAAGACACAGCCTTAGACCCTGGTGGGTTTGCTCTGTGACTCTCGAGCTATTTTCTGTTTTAATGGTTTGTGCTAATATGGGCTGGAACAAATGTAATGGATGTAGGGGGTAGGAAAAAACCCACCCTTCTGCTCTAATGTTCAGTTTAAAGTAATTTTCAGACAAAAAAAAGGCTGAATATAGTGCACAGCACAATTCTAGCTAAGGAAGGCTTGAAAGAAAAGGTGGCTGAGACTGAAAGCAAACACAACACAAGAAAAACATGGAGTGCTGTCTTATAAACTGTGTATTTCTCCTGCTCTGTCAGTTTATTCATAATGCTCTGTCTTTAAAGTAAATAAACAGTCTGGATATTTTTTTTCCATTTTTCTCTTGCCATTTGTACACTTTATTCAAACCATTTATTTTCAACAGTTTTTTGTCTTTCTTTCCATGGCAACAAAGAGCCAAGGCTCCTTTGCAGAAGCAATACAGTCCTTCAGATAACACCCTCTTTGTGCTAAACCCACACCTGTTGTTAGGACTGCTAGTATCATTGACCAATAATGATGATAATGACCCAGTTCCTGGCAATGCATTATTAATATGATGATGTTACCTGCAGCAAGTGGTGATCTCTAAGTTCTATTACACTAAGGCAGCCTTAGAATCTGCAAATCATTTACAGCTTTTTCTCACTTTTTCAGCAGCTGTTCTTGCTCAGCCATTCCTCTTTTCCTTCCTCTTGCCTTCTTAGGCAAGCAAAGCATCTTTGATGCCTCCATTTTCTCACTTTGTGAATGGATCAAACAGCCCAAAATCCACAGGGCTTTGAAACAGGAGGAGCACTGGAAGAGGGAGATTAGAGTCAGATAGAACAGGCATGCATTTGTCTGGAGCTTGATTGGTCTGGTTTTGTAGTTGAAATTTGTTTAGATAAAATAATAGTAGATTAAAAAAAAAGTTAATTTTGTACTAAATACCACTGTAATATTATGTCTTGGAGTAAATTTCTAACTATTCTGAAGTAATCAGTTTTATTTCCTGTAAAAGGATCCATAGTCTAAGGAGACTCTTGAGTGGCAGCCTAGATATGAAAAATGTTATTTGAATTAGGCATTCCTATTCATCTTTATAGTACTTTCTAGAGGCTTTCTCTCACTTTTAGGCCTTCTTCACAAAAGCACATGAAATAAAAATGTTACTGCTGCCAGCTTGTATGCCTGAAAGGTCAATTCTTCTTTTTGTTCTAACTTTATCAGTTTCTTTAATAAAAGATATTAACTCTCTTCACAAACCTGTCTTGCAGAGAAAAGAAAAATATCCCCAGCTCCAAAGAAAATATCACTTCTATTTAATGATTAAAACAAATCAGCATAAGAGAAGACATAAGGCTGCTACCAGAAAATTCTGGTAAGTAGCAAGATATAAAAGCTTCAGTTTTCTGACCATTCTGAAAATTTTTCATTCTGTTTCCTTAGTAAAATTGAGCACAATAGAGCAAGAAATCTTTCAAGGCTATGGTTCATACATCAGTAAAAAAAATCCTTCCTTCTTTTTCTTCCTTCCTGACAATGTGGACTATGCCTTTCTTAATTCCAGAAGGTGCTACAGCAGCTCAGTACCAATTCCATTCCTTCAGCCTGACTTGTGGAACATCCCCTCTGGGAGAGGAGACCAACACCAAACTCTCATCTTTCACTGCTGGAAAGGACTGAGGTGACACTGAGAAGGTACCACCGGATTTACCAGAGGAAGCTGATGGCAGGGCACTGCCTAAGGCCTTGAATATGAACACACAGCAAAATCATAGGAGATTGTTACCAATAAGATCATTCTAATACTTTCAATTAATCATGATTAATAACGAACAGCAGTTGTTATTTCCACAAAATTTAACACCTTCAATATTAAAATAGTATTTTTTCTAAGAAACAGGTTAGTAGTTAATGCTAATTAATGGTAACGAACAAAGAGCATTGCAATTCCATAAAATGTAACAGTAATTATTAGTAATTAATAGTAACAAATTCAATTACATTTCTATAAAATATAACAATAGTTACATGTATAATAATGATAGTACAGTAGTAATGAAGACTATATAGTAGTAACAAACAAAAATTATTACATTTCTATTAAATGTAGCAGTAATTAATACTAATTGATAGCAACAAACAGAAACCATTACATTTCTATAAAATCTGACAGTAGTTAAAAAATAAGTCATTACATTTCTATAAATATAATTTTACAATACTTAGTCATTACATTTCTATAAAACAAAATATTAATAAGAGCAATGTTAATAAGATGTTAGCCTAGTGCAGGTAACTGGACCTGTGGTGTTTATACCAAGTAGAACACAAATCCCAATTCCGAGCTACTGCTGTTTTGTTTTAGGTTCAGCATTTAAATTCCACCCCTCTCTGGGTGTGAATAAGAGACAAGTTATCCCTGTAAGACAGGGAAGAGCCTAGCCTGTGCAGAGCTCACCAGCACACTGTTCTCTGCATGGTCACTACTTGATTATTCAAAGGTGTTTGTGGAAAATAAGCCTAAAGTTCAGCTTTGGGGGATGATCACTCTTTCTGCACCATTTAAGCACATCATCTCATTTCTAAGTGGTGCTGATTATAACAATTCACGGGGAACCACAGTCATTTTCTGAGTGGAGGGGTGAGAGAAATGTGACCCTGTAGTAAAACAAAGCCCATGCTACAGTGAGCAGTGCTACCGTGGGCTAAAGGCTTAGGGGGGCTGTTTCCATGTATGACTAAATGCAGCTCATTGGTATAATGCCTTCACATTTAAACAGATTCATTTTTAAATCACCAGATAATTGTGTAATTGTGGTATTTCTGTTCCCTGTGATGAATCAGGGACTCCTGTCTAATGGTTCTGTGAAAGTAAAATTGCCTGAAAGCAACCCCAGCTCTGTTCCTGATGTCACTGTGGGGCTAGGAGCTGGGCCCTGGAGCAGTAAATGATGTTTGACTTGGCAAATACACCTGCACCTACTAGGGCCAGTTCACTTCTCATTCCTCATTACTTATCATCATGACATTACTCGTGATATCCCCGATGTGTTTCCACAGGCCAGTCAGCTGCTTCTGCTTTCTCCTTGTAGCAGCTGGGAATCTGCACCATTGCTGTCAAAGGAAGGTCAATCCATTACATACAGACTTGTTGGATCTCGGGGTTGTACAAAAAAAATGGGGTTTGGGCGGTTTTTTGTGATGTCAGAGAAGCCCGAGAATGAAAAAGTCTTTTTTTCCACAGCCAGAGATTGAAGAACTGGTCATGAGCCATCTCTTCCGTTTTTCATGGTTGGTTATTCTTTCTTATCTATTACATTCTTTTCCTGACCAGCAGAGCTCCTCTCTGAAGGTCAGTTTCGGGCACAATCCGCCGCCTTCAGGGCCATGTGTACTTTTATACTAAAAACTACATCTACAGTATTTATAAAAACTTACCAATACCTATTATCCATGTTAGAAAGTCAGCTCTAGTCTAAGCCAATTAGAAAGTGCCACCTTCACTTCAGAAGACAGAGCAGATAAAGAAGAAGGAAGAAGCCTGAAAGCCATGAGGTTCCTTCATCTTCTCTGCTTGCCATTCTAAAAACCCCAGAAATCTAAAATTCTCACACTGTGATAAACTACACACTATGCTACTATCTAATACACATTCTTGAAAGTTCTTGCTTCATCCCAAAGCTTAAAAAGCCCTTTCCATGAACAAAGGTTAAAAATATTGTTTGTCAGAGGTTTTTCATCTCTTAAAACAGGCAAAGATATTTCTCAGAATTTCTGACTCTGACAGTTGGACTACCCTGAAAAAAACATACCCAAAGCCTTTTGAATAAGCAGGCAGATCTCAATGTTCTTTTCTGTCTTCTCCTTTCACAAAAACACAAACCACTTGCTAAATATATCTAATTTGAGTCAAATTGGTATAAATGCCTATTAAAGTTAGGGATAACACCAAAGATGATAAGGAAAAAACCAGCCAGGTGTTCCCAATGAAGTACATCAGTTGATTTGGGAGAAACAGCTGGATTTGTGCAAACAGGCTGTTTGTGCTTTGCTCCTTCATATAGAATCTCCAGACCCGAATAAAACACAAGTAATTACGGGCAGCTACAGGTAATATTTAATTCTTTCCCTTCACCCAAATGGGATTTGGCACACAATTTTCAAATGCAACCACAGTCTGCTGTGAAGCTGCACTGCCCCAGGCTGTTGGCTCTGCTAAAGGCAAAGGAAAGAGGGGCAGGAAAGGGTGAGTTCAGGCCAGCAGAAAGCTTTGATGTGTCACCTGTGCCCATTCTGTCTCCACCTTCACCTGCTCCTGGGGAGGGTTATGGCACACAAACATGTACAGGGCATGCTTCGTGCCCAAAGATGCTACAAAGCACTGCCCAGGGTGCTCACAGCAGCTGTGGTAAAACACTCTGCTCTCCACAGCACAATTGAGGTTAGGGCTGAGCTGCACCAGGAAAGCACTGCAAACAATACCACAGCAAATGAAACCACAGCATACAACACAAACACCCCATGCAGTACAGGTCTAAAGCTACTACCAACATCAGGGGTTTGTGCAGCACTCATGGATACGTTTTTATTACTTTTTTTTTTTTTTTTTTTAAAAGGCATTTTATCTTTGGGCAGTCAGAAGCTCTTTACGAAAACCAAGTTTAATTTATTAAACAAATTTATTTCTGTACCAGTATTTAAACCCAAATACTTATTGCCTTATCTTGGTATTTTCTTCACTGATGTAATTGAAAGATATTCTTGTAATTGAAAGATATTCTTGTAGTTCCTTGACTTTAATTTTGTTAATCTAAACAAGCCTAGCAGAGCTATTTAAACATGTTTTTAACAGAGATACTGTCCTTCCTGAAATCAGCCTAGCAGTTCTTTTATTACCCAGTCCAATAAAAGGATGTATACAGTTTCAAGGGGACTGTTAAAACTGCTCTAAATGAAAGCATATCAATGGCTTTTACAGGATTTTTTTTTTATTATTATGCCAGAAAACACCATGACTGGTACATGAAAAGTGCACTGGTTTTCTCTTGGCAGTGGGAAATGTATGGGTCACAGCCACAGTATACAAAGCATACTCTTAGGCCTGTCTTCTTTTTATTTTTTCTCTTCTGTAACTTCCAAATGATGAACTGCAGAAGTTCCTGTCCTCCAGGACATGAATTTATGCAGTACAGCTTGCGACAGTAGGATCCAAAGTACCTTTCCTTGCATAATTAAGTTCATCTTATTTTTGTTGTTGTACTTGTTGAAAGGCATTTAGTTCCCTGCTTATACAGAGACAGCCCTGACTACTGTTTTAGCATCAGTTGAAAATTTGGAACAGGGAGAATTTTCCCACACATTAATGAATATTTTAATCACTATTGAACTCCAGATCTCCTTTTTATGTCCCCTACCCTAATTTACTGCCTCAGAGTGCTATACAAAACCCATAAGGGGAACAAAGCCTAAGCAGACAGACTTCAAATGAAGATTTTAGGGCTTTACCTTGAGAGGAAACCTTTGTAATTTCGATATGCACACATTGAGAAGAGCTATTAAAATAAGAGGTTCTCCAAGCCACTGCTTTGCTTCACATCACTTCTTCACCTTCCCACCCTGTTATACAACAGCCAACACACTCCATTCCTGTTGAGAGAGTAAAATTGTGAGCTCTTTGGGCCGTGGGTTGTTACATTTTTGCTCAGTGCTTTCACACTTTTTAATTCCAAGAAACCAATGACTTTGACTGGACACAAAACCCCCACAACTTGTACAAATTATCCCTTAAGTATTTCCAGAGTCTTTCTTTAGCATCACACAAATTTATTCACCCACACTGAAAAGGTCTCCAGCTCATGGCAAATTGTCTCAAATTCTTGCATGGTACTCTGTCTCATTTATGAATATTTCACTTTCTAACCTAATCTGTGTCTACTACACCTTCTGTTTCTTACCATTTTTAAGGACAAATCAGTAACTTCAAAAGCCAAGAATGCTATTCTGAGTGGCCACCTGAGAATATGCAAACTCTAGGGCAAAGATTCCAAAAAAATTGGTGACTTTATTTTCCTACCTTATTATATGATATTAAACACCACCATGCCCATAAGTTTTACTAAGCTGGAAACAGACTGGAAGACAAAGGAAAACAATCTCTAAAAGCTTAAGAAATATAATTGTACATGTTGAATTCCTCTGTTTTTTAAAGATTTTTAAAAACTAAACCAAAGTGTCTAAGATTTAAATACCAACTTGAGCTGTCAAAAATCACTACAGATGTAGGTAAAATTATTTTTCATGTAACAGAATCTAATTCCTGTCTCTCGCTGGGTTTTGGACACAAAACTGGCTGACAGCTCACACTGCAGTTATATGAAAACATCACTGTGAAAAGCATAGAAAATTCAAACATTTTTCTACTACACTTGTGGTAAAAAAGACTTTTTAAAAGCTTATAGTTGTAAAAAAATTGCACATATATGAGAAAAACAATGGTTTAAGATTACTTTTTTGCTAAGTATCAACAAAAAGCATTAGAAACAGATACTGCACTATTTTCATGAAGTCAGAAGAAGGTAAAGACTTGTAATTTAATGCTATTATATAGACACACTTCTATAATATTGTCATCATCTACTACTTGAGACAATGAAAGCAATCCAAACCCTTCACCTTAAAATAAGTAGTATTTTATGCTGGAAACAAACTGAATACATGTGGCAGCCCAGTGCACAATTCAAATTAATCCAGTCAATTCATCTTTAAAACTCATTGATATTCTCAAACTTAGGAGAAAAATCTCTTTAAATAATCCCCCTATAGATGGCACTGCAATTAATAAAATGCTGAGTGTAAACTGTGTGGAATTTTTCCTTCTGTTATGGCTTAACATGCCTGAAGGATTCTCTTGCAATTTTTTTTTAAAAGAACTTCAGTCACATGGGCTTTCCAGTGTGAAGTTGTTGATACTGTCGTAACTCTTATTGTCATTGTACCTTAAATCCCAAATGAGGGATCATTAATCATTATCTAGAGAATAGGAACCATTCAAGATATGGAATGGAAGGAATAAAGGGGAGAGCTTTACCTCTAGATTTTCAGAATTTGAATGACATCTACTACTCAGAATATATGAAACACTGCAAAATATCACTGTCCAATCGGAAGAAAAAAAGGGAAAGAAACAAAGCAGGATTTGAGCTTAATTCTTGGATGCTTTTAAAGGACAAATAACGAAAATGTTTGCAAGTACAATGCAGATGCAAGATGCATTTCTTCCTTTATTCAAACCACATAAAGTTTTCACAATGGAAAAGTACAGACAACTAGGGGGAAAGAAACCTCACTTAAATACTACTGAATGAAGCACAGGTGCAGAAGGGCAGTAGAGGTTCTTTTTTGTGGGAATTATGTCTCTAACGGTCCTTAATGTGATTTCCTACATCAAGAGGAGCCACTAACACAAGTTAAGTATTTCCAAGGTTTGTTTTGCAGTTTTCTTTGCTAGAAATGCTCTGTTCAGTTCTACTAAAGGAACAGGTAATGTACAGAGTGTGGAGGAAAAGTGCTCTTTGCCTCATGTTGTTGGTTTCTCATCCACTACATGGTGTTTGCTGATATAACCACAGTATTTTCTACGGGAAAATGAGTTTGGTCAGACTTCTATTAGGAAGGGTTCAGAATGCAATTAGGATCAGTCTTGAATAGTCCAGTGCCATCCTTAGCTTTAGAGAGAACTATATCTTGGAGATCCAGGTTACTCTTATCCCTGTATCCATCAAGATACTGGCAATTTTGAATTAATGCCAAAATGGAATTGCTGAGGAGTTTTGCCATTCTTAAATATTTTTCCCCTTAGAGCTTCCATTAACAATATGTAGTTCAAAATGATGAGAATATGGGTGATCCTGAAAGTATTTTCAGACTAAGATTATTGTGACATGTATTTCACACTCAATTATTGATGCATTAGGGAATGAAAAATGTTAGAGACAGAAGGCACTGATAAGGGGACACTCTATCTGAACTGAGTGTGCAGTCTGACTGGAAATTTCATCTGAGTTTAAGTGCCTTTGGAATTAAAAAGGCAGTCATGTGGCCTAGGTTCTTATGGTTTTCTTGTAGTTGCTATTGTAAAAAAAAGCTAAAAGATAAAAATTTCCCAAAGAAAGACCAAAGATTAACATAGCATTTATTAAATTCAGTAACAGCCTACTGATACCTGTTAATTTTCAGCCAGGATGCATGATCACTCACAGTGATGCCTGCTCACGCTCAGGCACCACTGCTGCTTGCAGCGACTCCTGCATCCAGTTTCCTTGGTGGTTTTTTTTTAATTATATTACAATTTTACATGAAATTACAGGTTGATAATTGAAAGGAAAAACCCAACACCTTTCTACCAACAAGCTGCCAGATATTTTCAGAACTGAAAGTAAGGATGAGACCCATTCCAGGAAAACTAGCAATGGAGGGCAGCAGAGATTCCCTCACACGTGCTGTTCCCCATGAACAGCACAGAGCAGTTTACCTTTGAGCCACAGTGGGCCAGCAGCCCTGTGTTTCCCGTGTTCCCAGCACAAAGTTCAGGGAACCACCAGAGCAGGGCAAGGCTGCTGTGCCCTGTCCCTGCAGCCTTTATGGAGTGGAGCAGGAATCTGCAAACCAAGATCTCTTCTTTCCCTCAGGAGCATCTGCAGCTCTCCTGTGCTGCGCAGGCATCTGTCTTGTGGCAGTTATAATATTATTTGAAGTTATCTCCTTCTCTGTCTTATCTGCCTCCTTTTCAATAGGAGAACTGAGCTGCTTTCCCTGTGAGGCTGTCAAGGTTTGAACAAGTGTCTGCTAAGGAAGGCAGGAGCCTCCCTTGGAATGGAGAATTTAAATCCCCTCCCTCCAAATTATTAGAACTTTGAAATTAAGGGGCTCTCAGGCAAAGATATGGGAATAGGAATTACAGTTCTTTATTAGGGGAACTAAAATAAACAATAAACCAAAAAACACATGCAGTAAGACAAACAAACAATAAAACAAACCCACTGACAGAGTCAGGATCCAAGCTGACACCCTGTGGGTCAGGGTGTTGGTGGCAGTGCCATTCCATGGTGGCTGCAGTCCCAGTGGCAGATGTGGCTCTGTTGCAGTGATGCTCCTGGAGAAAGAGTGGAGTTCTTTCACTGAAGGTCCAGTGGTGAGAGATGGGCCTGGTCTTCCTCTGGGAATCCAGTGGAAAAGGCTGCCTTGGTGTTCCAACTCCCAGATTTTTATCCAGGTAGGAATACTTGTCTCCTCCCCCTGTCTGGAGCATTTCCCAGTGAGATGATGGAATTCTATCAGTGAGACTCACTGGCCCATGAGCAGAAGATCTCTCCCTGGAGGGAGGCTGGGTTGTGGAAGAGAGAAGAAAACTGCCCCAGCAGGTTTATTGACAGTTGGCCATGGACAGACAATTGCAACACCCCACACAACCCTGTTTGATCAGATGGTGACAGAATACAGAGTTTGGGTTACATTTTGCACTGCAACCCATGACAGGTGCAAAATCAAACTCCTTTACAGTGTTCTGGGGTGTTATCCCAAGAGAAAAGTGAGAGCACTGCACAGAAAAAGAACCAAGCAGTCCCTCCAACTGCTTCTGCACTATAGAGCAACTACTACCTTTCTGCAAATTTCAGGCTAGACCTGATGAACCAAAGGATTTCAAATATGTCCCCAAGATGTTAAATATACACAGACAGCCAATCCAAATATCATGAAATTAAATAACCTCCTCTATTCTACATCATAAACCCAAATTGCTACAGTTATGTCATTAAATGTCACACACAGAGAGGATGAGGAGTCGGAGCAGCCCGTAGATTTTTCTCCAGTTGTATCAGCAGCACAAGTCTGCCTGCAACAAGGAATACCTATATCCATATGCTTCCTGTCAACCTGTGTGACAAATGCAGCACAGCCTTTGTGCTCCCAGCTAAGAGTCAATGATATAAAGCCCCTCTTTGTTCCGATCCATGGATAGAAGGCATTGCACAGACAAAGACAAATGTGACAGCTGCCTGCTGGTCGGGGACAGTCAGCCACTGCAGCTGTGAGCTGATTCAGAAAGAACACAGATTTATTTTATGTTTATGGGTTTGAACCCAAGCTAACTGTGTTTGTAAATGACTGGGGTGTCGTTGTGCCTTAGCTCCCATCTCGTGCTGCAAGCCAGGCCTGCTCGCTTCAGGCAGGCTTGTGCCACAAGATCCCAACCTGCTCCCAGTCTGTGTGTGGAAACAGTTCCCTTCTCAGGACAGCTGAGTCAACCACTCAGGGAGAGCAAGGGCATCCCAGCTGTTTGGTGTCACAAACAGCAAATTCCCAGAAGGACTGGGGGAACCTGAAAGGAGACCAGTTCAGGAGGATTCCACTGTGTTTGTAAAGATCTGCCAGTGGTGGAGGACTTGCACTCTACCACTGTGTCAAAATTTGTCTTCCAGGTGGCAATGCCAAAAACCTGACATCATTTTTGCAAGGCTCAGCTGCCTAAATTTTAGTGAAGGAAAACAAAAGATTACACCAGAGCAAAGTTTCACTTTTGCTCCTCCTTACTTGGTCTATCCCCTTCTACTTCTCACATTCTAACAAAGGTCCAGGCTCCTATAGAAATATATGGTGATCTCAGTAAAACTTTTTATATGAAGAAGCATATCAGAGGAAATGAATATGATTAGGCTCATCCCCAGACAAAAGGTGGGGTTGATGTCCGTTGACTCTGTAACTGGTGAAGATACTCTGCTCCTAAAGGGAATTATGACCCACTAGATGGGGTGAGCTGTCTCACAGCAGTGGCCATGAAGTCCTGCTGGTGATACCTGATGTATCATTTGTATTATATACCTGATGTGTTTGGCTGACTTGAGAGCCTGGGTTAGGCCTGAGGTTCCACCTTATCTTTTTCAGATGACTAAACCAAATTATTATTAAACCCAGACAAACATTAAGCTTTTAAGCTCATACACCATGTTTACCACTGAACCACTGTTTGTGATGTGTGTTACTGTTAAGTAATACACAAACCTGCAATTTCAGAAATAAAATGTGACAGCTCTCAGGCAACTGGGGCAGCAATGATCATTCTAGAATAACACCACTGAAACAGAAGATGCTGTTGGCTGATATTACAGGGCCTGTTTCCATAAAGCTCCTATAAAATCCGTATGCACAGTAACCATTTGCAAGTGAAAACAGTGGCTGATGTGTGCAATTGTTTATTCTGAATACAGAACAGACATCTGCAGGAGCAAATCAATGTGCATGCAAATTTCCTCCAAAACTCACAGAGACCGTTTTGAGCCAAAGTCACAAATGCTTTTTGGATATTCCTGTTGATTTCAGGGATTTTGCCCACTAATGTTATTTCCACGCCATTGACTTTACTCCACTGCTCTTAAATATCAAGAAGAACCTTAAGTTTTCTTTACTTACAGCACAGTTAAACTGATATTGAGTCAAACCAAGCCCAAATACTCTAAGAAGGGATAATCTCAAGAAGTAAGCTTGATAGTCACTAAATAATAAAGCATGAATCATACTGCTATTTATCTTCTCCTGCAGTGGATATTTGCAAGCAAAAATCAGAGATTTCTTCTATTTATTTACCTATTTCCCCTCCAGGAAGTCCATTTAATGAGGAAAAACCTCCAAACTCTTATAACCCATGTGTATATGTTAAAGCTTTTCAGTAAAGAAAACTCTTCATAAAGCTCAAACATGTCTCATGTCTCATATTTTGCTGTTGCTGTTCAGGGATCAAAAAAAGGAAGCATGAAAATAAAATATGTCAGAAAGCTTTTGAATTTTGTAATTGTGTTCATGCTGCAATGTGGGTTTTGAATTTGTTGTTGTTGTTGTTGTTGTTGTTGTTGTTGTTTAAATTGGAAGGCTCTAAATAATTGGAAAGCTACCAGGTTACCCTCAGGCAGAAAAGTACCACCAACTCTCTAATATCATGCAAAAAGCCAAGGGATATTTGGTGCATCTCTGTACCATACATTTGCTACTATCCAAGGGCCTGGGCCCTTCATCTGCTCTTCTGTGGGCACGGGGGCATCTTCTACTTCAAATTCTCCCAGTCACCCCAGGGCAGCCACCATCTGTGGGCCCAGGTCCAAACTACAGCTCAGGTCTCAAACAGAAATGAAAAGTGGCAAACGAGCAGCGGTGACCTCCAGCACTTCAAACAGCTGATCAACGTAGGAACAGTCACTTGTTTTGCTTTGCCAAATTCTCTCAGGATTCCTCATGAAAAATTAAAGTTTCTATTCCTTTGGCTTAAGCTGCCACACTTTAATAAGAAGAGTTGTTGTTCTTGGTTTGCTGACTGATAAGGTTTGAAGCACGTTTACTTTGCATTCTGTTTCCTGTAAGCTGGCAGTGAGCTAGAAGGAATAATTTATAAATGAGAGGAATTTGTATAGATTAGCCAAGTGCCTACTGACTGAGAATACAGCAATGGCTAAATATTTAGATGAATTAAGCAGCAAGGAAAGATAAATATTCTTGAAAAGAACACATTTAGTAGGCCTCTGAAGTATAACTAGGAATAAATAAAAACAAGCTAAGAAAAAACCGTAAGAACAGAGAGGAAAGGCATAGCAGCATAATGAAGCAAGCAAAAAAAGTTTGCATGTCTTTATTTGTACTTCTCCCATCACTAAATCTAAGTTTATAACCTCCAAAATATAAAATACTGGTTAGGTGAATGACCCTAGATGGTCTATATTACTATTTTCAACTGAGCAGCTTGGGACACACATTTTCTCCCTCTGTTCTCCACATTAAAATAACTGCTTTACATTCCTGTCACTGTCTGTAGACAAACATACATCTCCATTTATATGTACACTTCCATTTGTACACATAGGAAAGGATTATGCAGCACAGCCACCCTCTACCTTGGGAAACAAGAATGTTGGCATAGATTCCTGTCTGCCTCCTGATTCTAACAATCTAGGAGGGGGGAAGAAATATTGCTCTCATACTGAACAAACCATCATCACAAAGGCTGGTTAGGCATAATTCTTCTAGTCTTTCCTATAAGCTCTGCACTGCTTTTGTGATGAGTTTTTTCCCTCCTCTTTCCTTAACGGAGAACAAAGGATCACCAGGCAACATGATACACCAAGGGGACAACATCTGCAACATCCAAGTACTCCCCAAGTATTGCTTTCAAAATTTTCTAAATAAAATACAAATCTAAGTGCTTCTCATTTCTCCACTTCTGTATTAAAATAAGCTTGAAACAATAGGAAAGGGCTAAAAAATTGAAAGAAATACTAAACACAAGTGAAAAATATCTATTTCTCCAGTAATCATTTCATGGGATTCTTATACAGAGATATTAAAAGTATACCCTAGGAGTAAGAAGCATCACTTCAGTCTTTCAGAATGTTTGTATTTTACTGACATGAGTTCTTGTCTCTGTTAATTATGGAGGTCTGGGCGAGGTGATTGAATTAAGGGTAGAAATAGGATTTGGGTTGTTATATTAATTATTTGAGTAATGCATTCTTTGTACAGTTTACCTTTTAAAAAATATAGTCTAAAATCTCTAGAGAACAGACTAATAGCTCTGAATAATCCTAGGGAGTGCTTGACTTCTTATTAATTGATCTGCTAAATCACAGAATGGTTATTGCTTGCATATATTTAAAAATAGATAGTAGGATCTTAATCACTACTTTTAATCTTGAAAATCTTTCTTTAGGTAGTAAAGACTGCAGTTCTATGTGGTTTATGTCTTAACTTGTTATTTCTAAAAGTTATTAGATTCCTTCTCATAGCAGTCTAGTTTGTTTTCTATGTTTTGTGTAAGTATACTTTAAAATATACTAGAATATCAAAGACAATTTACAGTTTTGTATAACTTTGTAAAATTTACAACTATTTAAAATAATCCCATCATTTTCATAAAATCATATTTCCATCTCATGTCTTCCTTATGTGGAACATGCCAGCTCTACTTCAAAAATCTCTATTTACTTTATTGTAAGAATAAACAAAAATTCTAGCCCAGAGAGCCAGCTAAACTAGAAAGCATTTCAAGCAAAATGGTTCTTCCTACTTTGAGCATAGCCTTATCCAATGAATTTCCCAGGTTATAATTTTCTAAGTAATTTACTGACAGAAGAAGTTAAAATAGTTATTTGACCTTTCTGGAGTTAGTGAATCTAAATTAAAAGTATGAGCAATTACTGCAGTATTTAAATTTTCCACCTTCCCTCACTGATTTCTCCCCTCCCCTGTTTATTAGCACTAGTTACTTCTGTCTCAGAAGCTAATTTTTAAATTTAAAAAATCAGCAAGGTCAGAAGAATGTTTTTGAGCTGATGCTGTGTGGTGAATTTTATCACCAAGCATCATTAAGATTTCAGTCTCATTTCAGGGAAAGACAGTGCCACAGACTGCAAGGAAGAACAGATTATTCCACAGATTAAAGACAAAGCCCAGAAGTATACACGATGACAGCTGCAAGAAAGCTAATATATTTTCAGTCACTGCAAAATATTAGGTTTTCTCAGCTGAGTAATGGAGTGAGAAGTTATGGGGTTTGTATTATGTATGTTTTCAAAGCCATAAAAAAAGCAGCCACATTTCTCTTCATGAACACTATCACAGTGTACCAGAACACGTCCCATTTGATCTGGATCCAAGTCAATAAAAAGGATAACTATTTATGGCATTCAAACCAAGGTAGGGAATTTCAGCCATAAATGAAACTCCAAACCTGAATTTTTAAGAGTTTCATAGACATGACTTGTATCCCAGCCTTTGGAGGAGGGCAAGGCAGATTACACACCTGGAACGAAAATATCCTGGATCTACTCAAGATGATGACAAACCTACCAATGAAAGGTAGGTTAAATGAACATGAAACAATGTTCAAAGGAAGCTCATTATTATTGACCCAAAAAGACAGAGACAGACGAGGAAATCACATTCTTCAATTCCTTATCTCACCTAAAAACACTAAAACCCAAAGAACTTCCTATCTGTTTAATCTGTGTGCCATCAGCCAAAACAACAACAATCCATTTAGAGTTTTACTGAAATCTGAAGTATTGATAAACCTCCATCTCCTATCACCTCTTTATGAAATGTATCAGACAAGTCAGACTGGAAGCCTTTAAAGATATTAGCTGAAAGTCAAAATGGAAGGGAATTTTTTCCTGGCATATTTATTCTTTGACATTTTCTCATATTAAAAGTAGATAGTATGATTCTTCTCTTACAGGGTACCTGGTGGATTAACATTAACTCTTTTGGAAAATCTCAAACCCAGCTATTTCACACCTAGTTATTTTTAAAACCAAAAAAATCAATTTGATCCTTTGTGGACAATCGTCTGTTCCCATCTTCCTGGAACTACATCCACCTAAGCACCTCTAAGAAAACGATAACTATTATTTTCACTTTGGTTTTAAAACATGCTTTATGGTTTAGTGAAGTGTATGATATCTCATTAAAAAGAGTTACAATCTATTTCTGTAAAGCCCAGCATCTCAGAGCAATGTCACGTTGTGCAAAAACTGCATTGTCCTGAAAATAAGAATCAAAATATTCTGTGTGTTACACAGTGCAGGAAGCCAGGATTGTTTCTGACGTCAGAGGGGTAAAACAAAATCCTTCCCAGATTCCATTGACTGGGGAGCCAATGGTTGGGCTTTGGAATGTATTAAGGAAAACTGTGCTGTGGCCTTGCTGGCACCCACCATATCACAACTGTTGCTGTTCTGAAGATGAGGCAGCTGCACACTTTTGGCAAATTCACTGCCCATTATGCATCACTAACCCCAAACCCCTCAGCACGATGTTCTGTGTTGGAATGTCTCCTAGAATAAGGAAAACAATCCTTCTCCACACTTTCTAAAACCAGCATGGTACATTATGTAGAACTACCTGCCTGTAGAGTTGTTGGTCTTCACCTCTGTTTCTTTGTCACTAGTACTGTAACCCAATGGAAATACTACAAATATTTAGCATTTTCCAAAGGCACATGATCCAGACCCATCCTTAACCTGAAAATTGCTTGGACTTAGACCCAAAAGGCAGCAGTGAGGCAACCAGGGTTGCCCAAGCCTGTCTGCAACATTTTGTTTAGAAATTCAGATTACATTGAGCCTTCTCAATGGCATTTTTTAGGTTGTTTGAAAGGTGCAGCTCCTGTATTCTTTGAAGGAATTTTCTGAAGCATCTTTCCTATTGCTACCACGGGTTTGCCCCGGTGACATTTTTAGGGAAACAACTGGCCTTTAAACAAAGGGAATTAGGAGACAGAACTACTCAGTGCTGCTGTCTGAAGCTGCATTCAGAGGGAAGTGCTATTTTTTCTAAGTTGATTGTTTCATTTGTTCTGTTTTCCTATTCCTATTTTCGTACATCAAAAGGGCAAGGAAAAGAGTGCTTTATTTAGAAACCTCCTTCTCTTAGAATTTAATTTTACCTCATTGTTGATGTTTACCAATAGATGCTTCAAAGAATCAGCTGGTTTTCAAGCTACTATTGCAACTAATAGCAAACTGTTGGGACCAGCAGTGAGGTGCAATGAAGCCCTCAATTCTATGTGGTGATAAAAGCATACTGATCCATTGAAAAGCACTGGAGAGGAAATAAAATGGAATGCTACAATATACTAAGTGTCATCACCATTAAGTTAACATTACACTCACTCTCTGTGAAATCCCTGATTGTGGAGACCACATTTTCTTCTAAATATTTAGAGGTATTTTCTGTCCACTCATGTACAAAATTCTACTTCAAGTTAAGCTCTTTACCTAGTATGTAAAATTAAAATTCTCCTAGAAAATGCTATGAATTATTCACCTAATTTGAATGTTTTTCAGTTCTGGGAGTGTACAGCTATCTCTTCTCCAAGCATTGTTTGTGACACCCACCCTAGCAAGAACACATTTTTGATTCACATCAATTTTAGATAGATTGATTACTGGGATGATTTTCTTTCTCAGTTCATGGGTTCCAGCCGAAAAAGCATCACTTGCTATGTAGAAGTAAGTATCACTTGCCATCTTTGGGTCATTTAGACTGTTTAGAGGTAGGGGAGAAAATACCTGGTTGTTTTTTGTTTGTTTGTTTGTTTGTTTGTTTGTTTGTTTGTTTGTTTGTTTTTCAGGGGGGGTGGCGGGAGGGAATATCTTCCTGTACAAATAAAAAATTCAGCAGGATTCAGGAATCTGCATTCACATATGCAGTAGTAGGGATTTCATCACAAAAAACCAAAACCAACCAAAAAAAAAAAAACCCCAAGAAATAATAACAAAACCCACAAAAACAAATAAATAAACAAAACCACAAACAAACAACCCCTGCAAAAAACGCACCAAAAAAAATCCTCCCATTTCTTTGGCATTCCTGTATGGGAAGGAGCTGTAACACCTCTGAGCCCATGCAATTTCTCAACTTCTACAGTTCTTCCAGGTTATTGCTCCCTGAATTATTTGATGGTAATAGATTAAATTTCTCTTACACCATCACAAGATCCTCTAATATTCTCAAAGGAAAGGAAAGAGAGACAGATAAAAATGATTCCCTAAGCAAAGGTTTTATACTTTCAACAAAAAATGTTGAGAACAGATTTGAGTTGTCTAACTTAAGGGGCTATACTGCACTTGATAATATGGCCAAAATTCTTGGGACTTGACTTCAAAATGCAGATTTGTACTTCTACAAATTGTGAGCAAAAAGGAGTAACATGCAGGCCTATTTACTATATTTCTGATTCCTAGTTTTGAGTTCTTATGGAGCTTATATCTATCTATATATCTACCCAAACAAACAGGCAGTAATTCAAGTACTCTCTAATTACTTGTGGAAGTTTGAACAAATAATTTGTTGCAACCTTCCACTTCCCAGTTTTCCAATTCTATAAAGCATGCCATAAAACCACTGCCTGAGGGTGTCATGAGGGGAGCTGCACACACAGTGAGTTAGTCAAGTATTTGCTTTCCAGGAAGGGAAGGTATGAACTGAAAATAAGAAAAGAAATCAATTTCAGTCCTGAACTGCAGCTACTAAAAGCTGCAGATGCTGTGGTACCCTAGAGCTGCTCTTGCCTCAGGGCCTTTCAGACCTACCTGAATGTCTGGGCCATGCACATCAAGATGACTTTGCACACTCTGCACATCCCGCGGGAGCCTTGGCTCTGGAAATAGCACACTCACTTTTCCTCAGTGCAGGGTTCACTACGTAATTACTCACATTCCAAGAATCAAGAATACACAGCCAACAAAGTAGGACTTGTCCTCTGGCACTCACACAAGTTCCTCACAACTTAATAACTAAGAACATGATTCAGAAAGTCACTTTCCAAGGTTAGAATCACATTCTAAGTGTCCTGCTGATGAGGCTGGGCTCTGTGGCCAGGTCAGGAGACACTGACAGCCAGGGCAATGAGTTGAAACATCAAGAAAATGAGCAACACAAATGCTAATAAAATCTTATTTCGGTTCTGCAACTAAACAGCTTTATGAACAAATTGTGTAAAGGTTAATAGATCACAACCTTTTAAAAGAATCATAAAACAACATCCAAAAAAAATCTGCTGGTTAAATGCAGATTATTTATAGATAGGCATGTGTATTATACACATATAACACTATGTTTATACCGGTTTCATGTGTACATATTTATAAAGTAAACCAACTATGGAAACAAATTGTCAAAGCCATCATTTTACAGTCTACATAACCTTAAAACAATTTCCCACTTTAGACCCAGTTTTGAGAAAAACCAAGAGGATGGCAAATCTTTTTCCCCATTAATCCCTCCTTGGAAGATAAACAACCAATCAATTTTTTTAACAACCTCATCTGTTGTTTCACACCCAGTCACTGCTCTAATTGTGGCCAGGAAAAAAACACTGTGCTGTTGAGCTTAAACCTACTCAGAAACCCTATTTTTAAGAAGTCATACAGAAAAATGTAATCTGTCCTTTGCCTCCTGATTTTGTAAAATCACTGTCATTACACTGAATGACAGAGTTAAGTACTCCCCATAAGAACAGGGAATAATGCTCTTAGGAAATTTTAATATTATGGCTGCAATTAACTGTCACATCCATCCTGTCAGGCTTTTACAGGAAGGTAACCATGAATTAGCACGAAATCCAGAGTGGTCTTCAGTGCCACCATCATCCTCAGTGTCACCACTTGGTAGCTCTTGCCAGGTGAAGATTCCCAAAGATCTGAGACATTCTGTGTGTCCTGGCTCCTGCCTCCCTCTGAGACAAATGTTGGACATATGAAGAGGCAAGCAGGCTACCAAGCACACAGTAACCTCAAGGCCAACAATCACTATGCAGTCAAACACCTTATTTCAAGCCTCTAAAGTGTGTTCCTCCAGCAAAACAATAAGTATAGGAACAAAAATTATTTAGTAAGTGGAAGAGAGATTCTATGCCAAATTTCTGGTGAATACCAATGCATACAGAGAGAGGCAAGAGAAGACAGACCTGATTTCCCCAAGACCAGGGGCAGCATTAAGACTGATAGCAACATAAGATTGCTCATTCTCTCATGCATGTTGTGCTGTGGCTAAGCTCCTGATAAAAAGTTCTAGAAGTCTTGTAAAAATTGTATTTTAAAGTCACGTTGGTTCCAGAACAGCTAGAAGTACCAGTGAAAGCTTCCCTATTGTTTTCCTGTGCCTGTTTTGCAGACAGACTTGGAGAGGTCAGTTTCTGATAAAACTGTAGAAGACAGGAGAGTTAATGACTCACATCTGTGATTTTAAATTATTCAGTTGCCACTTGAGCACTAAGCACAGGCGCAATAAACAGCAGCTAATACGAGTCATGCATGTTTCATAAAGGGAAACTGTACACTCTGGAGTATATTACATCCAGCTCTGAAAACACTCACAGTGTTTTCAGCATCATTTAAGACCAGTTCTTCCTACTACTATTACTTTAACTTTCTGCAGTGGTACCTTTCATGAATTTGAATCGGAGTTTTATTGAGGTACAGGAAACAGATTGCAATCTATTAAGAAAATATTTTCTTTTAAAGTCATATAGACAGGGGGAAATCTTCTATGAAAGGGTTGGCTCAGTTTTCCTCTGGCCTATGCCATCCTCCTTTACAGGGGCTGCAGAGAACAGCTGTAGTCACATGTGCTTCATTTTCTGCTAAGGCATCCCAAAGACTGAATACTATCCAAAAGCCAGGCACACTCACGAGGAACAGGATCATGGCACCAGATTGCAGCAACGGCACACTGAAGTGAAAGTCTTTCCTTGCTGGATTCCTGGGAGCGGTCATATGCTCATCCTACATTTGCACCCTTGAGCAGGCAGCTTCTCATATCATCAGCAGAGTTTGAACATGAACAAAGTACCTTTATGCACTGTTTGGGAAGGAGTCTAGTGTAGAAATACTGAACAGGGACCCAGAAGAGAGAAGAAAGTAGGAAGTAACATTAGAAATACACTTTTAGGCAACTTTCTGGCAGCTAATCTTTAGAGCATAGGTCCCTCATAGTACCTTCTTTAATTCAGTTATGACAGAAAACCTGAACAAAGCTCACTCCAATTGTTACTCAGTTATCCAGAAGAACTTTCTGGTGAGCTTACCTGCAGCGAAGTCTTTCTTGTTACTGTTGGCAGTATTATTAATAGCAAAGTTTGTGAGATAGAGAATAGCAAAGGAAAAAAGTGGGATTAAAAAGATAAAGCTCAAGCCTCCACAGAAGTTTGACATGAAGTAACAATTTGTTAAAGCATAAATGAAGACGAAAAAGAAAATTTTACTTAAACAAGTGCATCATGAACACCTCTGAAAGATAGAGGCACTGCTAGAGTATAGCCTTAGGCTGTTAACTGCTATTCTTATCTGGACCTGGCAAAGGCAATATTTGCATAACTCTGCTACACTGAGACTGTAGCTCACTGAGCTGTTTGCCACCTTCTTACACTTCCCATCTTTTTCTTCTGTAATTGGTTCCCTACCCTTGACCTGGGGAGACAGTGCCATGTAACAACACTCTGCCAGCAGAATATTTGTACCTCTAAAGGATTAATGGTACTACTCTCTACAAAAACGTCTCTATTGAACCAACACGGGCTGCTCTTATAGCTCAATTACAGAGCAGTCATCCAGGAATTGAAGATGACTTCTGAGGCAGGAGAACTCATGTCCCTCCAGAAATTATACTTTTTTTCCAGCTGTGAAGCCGTGACCCCTCAGGATCCAAGTCATTAAAAGAGCCTGACTATCTCAGGATCTGCCATCTGATTACTGCAGTCTGTCTTCAGAAGAGCTCTTCATTCACAAAGGTATTAGCGGGGAGTTAAAGTGCCATCAATTTCTCTCTGCTATTTCTTGGATAGCTGTTTCCTCTCTTCCAGCTAATAAAGTTAAAGAAGGAGAGATTTTCAGTGAAGCCAGAGGAAATTAAAAGTGAAACTTCTCAGTCATTCTTATTCCTCAGTTTCTGAAAAATTCACCATCCCTTTTTGAGGTTTCACTTTAAATAAATGACACCGAAGTTTTAGAGAAATAAAACATTTACAGCCCTCACCCTAACCTTCCCCTCCAACAAATGTCTCCAAATATCCATGAAAGAGTCCATTTTTGATAAAGAAATGTAGATGTTTCATAGTGAGATCTTTAAAGATTCCAGCAAGTAGCACTATTCTGGAAGTCCCCTCAGTTTTCCCTTGAGTTAGTCCCTCATGGAAGATTGCACATTATTTTTCAACACTGCAATTTCTAATTTTGGCAGGTTCACCAATGACAAGCAACAACAAAGTCCCTATTTTGAGCCCATTTCCATGATGATCCACGCATCTGTCCAGAACCAAGGGCCCTATAGCAGCAGCAGCACAGGGATTGGGAGGCATAGAACACCTCCTGTGTTCAGTGTGCCTGAACACTCTCTTCATTTCCACAGCTCTTTCTCAAGAAAACATGAGGTCCACAGGGACAAGAATGAGCAAAACACCTTTTCACTGACTCCAACCATAAAGAGAGAGGCATCTACATGGCAATCAACACATGGAAGTATATTTTATAAATAAATTGACAGTTAAGCTCCTCCTCTTTTTTGAAGGCACACGTCTCACTTCAAAGTTTCATAAACTCCAGCTGGATTTAAATTCTTTACATTTATATAAAATGTACACTTTTCAAATGGGTTTCAGAAGGGAGTGGCCAGTCTATGCAATGGAACAATGACTGAAAGAATATTCATCCGTGGCTTGGTTTTTGGTTCTTCTGAAGAGATGAAAAACCTCTTTACTACCTTTGAGTTTGGAATACGGATGGTTCCTTCCCAAATACGCAGAACAGAATTTTCCCCAAGATGTCTCTACTGAGCTTAGAACTCAGCAAAACAATCTTGTTAAACAAACAAACAATCAAAAAAAGAAAACGACAAAAGAACCACCACCACAACAATACCACAAACCACTGAGACACTACAAAATGCTTTAGAGCATAAAGCAGACAGTTTAGGAACTTGGGCAAAGGAGGAGTGCCCTTTACTAATAGAAACTTTGCTTATGTGAATGCCAACAGATATGGAAGGCCAGAACTTTCCTGAATCTAATTTTATTCATTCCTTCATGACATCTAGTCAGGTGAAGCATTATTTACTGTAGATATTAGTAAACTTAGGTTATTGACTAAAGAGGTGAAATAGTGCTGTACTCACTTTGCATATGAAAAGTCTGAACTGCTTTTGGACACATTCTGACAACAGAGGGGAAGAGGTAAGTATCCATTCTGCATTAAAAGTCAATTTAAAGATGATGATGGTATCACAGCATTGTAAAAAAAATGGAACAGACATAGCAGAAATATAATTAATATTCTTATTATCAGGACAGGATTGATGTGCTATTACTGCCATAACAATGGAAAGAAATCTCAATTGCCATAGAAATTAACAAAACTAGGAAGAGGATTGACTGCTATAAATAGTAAAAGAAGAAAAACACACACAACTGAAAATGGAGATGAAAAATAGTCTACACAGAGCTCAAATAAAATTAAAATGTCATATGTTAAAAGTAACAATAAAATGGAATACAAGTGCAAAGATAGAAAAGAGCCAGAGAAGGAAGACCTTCTCAAGACCAGAGAAGGAATATTTTTTTACTCATGCATTTTTCACTCCAGGACACAACATTTGAAGGTGAAACAATCTGAGCCAATGAACCTGATGGAACTGATACATGGTTTTGCACATCCAGTAATAAGTACTGTAATAAATATTTTTAAAAGTAGTATTTTTAAAATTCCTGAAATCTAAGTACCATTTTTTAAAGATCTGGAAAGGGTTTGGGTAATAAGTTTTAGCTTAAATGTATGAAAATGGAAATTCTTGACTAAAAAGTCATAAAAGATATAGATAAGAAAGTAATTTTTTATACAATGTAGTGATAGGTAATGAAGTACAGTTTGGACTACCAAAGCAGTGGAAAGGCTTACCCAATTAAAGACTAGAAGGCAGATATTACCTGTGGTTTGATATCACCTCTTTTTGTCTTTTTTAGCAGTCAGATGAATGCCCTTGAGGAGAACAAGATCTCAGCTATGCAGATTAATCAGTGGAAAACCATGACCCAGAGGTGCTGTAAAATATGACTCAATGGTGTCATATGTAATATTTATAGATGCTGCCACAAGATTCCTTAACTAACACATTTCCAATAAACACTATGAAGCAGCAGATATTTTCAGCTATTTTAATATTTCCATTTATTGTTAAAATCTTAACTTAATTCTCTATGCAATTCTCAACACTTAACTTCAGGGAAAAAAGGGATTTTTAAATAAATAAAATTTTGTTCCAGGGAGGTTCACTATGATAATAAACAATTTGATTGTGGATAAATCAAATAATTTGTGATTAACGTAACCCCGTTTTTCCATTCTTAAAAATGTTTTAATGGACATAAAATTAATCAGCTCTTAAATAGTAAAAACCTTATTTATTGTTTTTTAGGGTACAAAATACTCATCTCAAACTTGATTTCTTCAACGTAGCCATCACACACCACCAACTCACATTGCTCATTGCACAAAATCTGCTATAACTGTTTTCTTAATTTCCAAGTCAGACCTTCTGTTAAAAAGTGTAAACAAACCCCTGCCCTTTAGTCTCCAAGGGGCAAACTTCCCAAACTCTCCTTTATTCATTCCTACATCAAAAGCATGTATGCTGCTAAGACTCCAATTAATCTCTAAGAGTCCCTACCATCTATTTTGAATTCACATACCTTAAAGAAAAAACTATCATGAATCAAGTCTATTGCTAATTATGACCCATAGAATAACTCTTTTCCCCTCTGCCCAATGTAAACCATCATGGTAAATTATTTACTGCAGAGCTGCTGAACAAAAACTAGGCTTATTGGAAATTCTGTTGGTACACAAAATAGCTTTACAATGCATTACACCTTCCTACTTCTATTAGACTTATTACTTCATATTTCAAGCAGAAGTAAATATTCCCCTTGTGGGAGACTACTGTCTATTTGTGTAAGACTTAATGACACAAGGTAAATGGTGCTGTTGGTTTGAGTTAGACATGCAATACACTTCCATAATGCGCTATTTCCCTCTGTATATGATGCAATCCTAAAGAAAACATGATTAGAAAACCCATTTTCACTTGAAATTTCCTTTGATTGTTTTAAAGGCTATGGCTCAGATCAACGCTGTACTGTTCTTTCTCCATCAATTTCCATTATCAGTTTGATTCAGAGAAACCCTGTCCCAGGAGGCTTCCCAAATACATTTTAAGTGGATATAGTGCTCTGATTACAAAAGAAAAGCAAACAAAAACCTACTGATTCAATGCATTCTGAAGAACACTTAACATGAGTAGTAAATAGTAACTATTGCATTAAAAGATCTTTTTTTTTTCACATTTTCATTAGAATACATATTATTTTCTCAAAGAACACCAGCAAAATATTACTATGGGTAAAGACTTCTCAGATGTTTAAAATAAATTAAATTTTCTCAAGAACTTTCCTTTTTATTAGGAAATCTAAAAAAAACCAGGAGGATGTATTCAATCTCATCTGGTCTTTCCTTGCCACTGCCCATTTACCAACATCTATAGCAAAGGATGTTTGCTTTGCTTTCAAATATATTCAGTGTTCTGTTATAAAAAGGAAGTGCAGTACTGGAAAAACATACAAATAAGAACCCTTGCTAATTAGTGGACAAGTCATTTTTCAAAGAAACCCATGGAAGGACCACAAGGTGACTCTCCCTGTGTGTATTACTCTTTGTTCATGTAATATAGCTGGTGGGATGAGACAGCAGGAGCAGAAACTCCAGAAAGCAAATGAATCCTCCAAGCAGTGCCCTGATCTAAGTGCAGTCAATAATCTGCATGAACTGAGGGCTCTCTGCAAAGCAATCATTTTCCTAGAAGCACCTCCAATAGATATTTAACCCTGAAAGGTTAGCAGACTATATGCTGCTTTAAAAAGTCCATTCAGAAAGAGTTTTTCATTATTTCCCTTTTTTTCCCCCTCCCCATAAGTACTAATTACTATTCAGGACAAGATTTTATCTTAACAATATGTGAACAAGAGACATTTATTATTTTCCAGTCTCTCATTGTGGTGTTGAATTTCACCTAGCAGATTTTTTTTTCAAGTTTATTCTGTCCATAATTAATTTATTTCTCTATTTACTCATGGATTTTTCTCTCCAGGACACAAAGCAGGAAGGAATAAAGAATTTACACATAGACAAGCAAAATGTGTGTTGTTGGCAAATCACTGCCTATGATTCACTGCTTGAGGAAGTAACAGTATAAAGTCAAGAACACAACACAGCTGCTCTCCCCAGCCATATCCTGGCAGAGTTCATCACCAAAGTCATAAGAAAAGAAGCCATTTCTGACAAATAGTTGTTAGAAATGTTGTTAAATGGGATTAAGCTGTCCCTGAGCCACCTTTAGAGTCCCCTGACAAAATCAAAAAGAACACCTGTCCAAGACCAGAACAAGGGACCATCTGATTCTGTGACCTGTTCCTATTGCCAGTAGGAAGATGATGCCTAAGAAAGTTATAAATGCATGACAAGTACTTATGATACCTCCCCAAATTTACCAGTTATTTTCAGCTAAGCAACTGTATAAATCTATCATTCACTCTGCCACTAGGGGAAAAAAATACATCTGAACCAAAACCCCACACATCAAAAGGAAAAAAAAAAAATCATTACCACTGAAAATACATGATGTGCATGTGTGTAAAATTGGAATAAACTCTTAGTTTCTCCTAGAAACACTTAAAAAATACCAAATTTACTTCTTTGGGGCAGAGAGAGGCCAGTTTGAGCTTCCCAAGAGCTGCAGCTCTTCAAGATCCAACTGTTCTCAGATTTCCACAGTGCAACACATTGGAATCAGCCTCGCTCTCCTGGCTTTTGATGTATAGCAGAATAAAGTCTTATGCACAGCCTCCCACTGCCTGTTCATAGTTGCTTTCTACCTGCGTGCAAGCAGCAGAGAATCCATCTGACCTTGAAAAAACACCATTTGTGGATTGTTGGAATCTAGAATTCTGAGAAGTATTTCTCTGCATGTTTTAAGGGATCCAAACCCCCTGACAAACACTGTTTTTAACCTTTGTCCATGGAGAAGGGCTTTTTAGGCTCTGGGATGAAGCAGAATTTTCAACAATGTGCATTAGATAGCAGCATAATATGTAGTTTATCACAGGGTGAGAAATTTAGATTTCTGAGTTTGTTAGAATGGCAAGCAGATGATGGCAAGATGGAGAATCCTCATGGTTTTCAGTCTTCTTCCTTCTTCTTCATCTGCCCCATCTTCTGCTGTGACAGTGGCACTTTCTGGTTGGTTTAGAGTAGAGACTGACTGTCTAACAGAGGTGATAGGTATTGGAAAATAATTGTAAATAAAGTACACATAGTTTTTAGTATAAAAGTATCCACCACCTTGGGGATGGTGGATTGTGCCTTCAACTGACTTGCTGAGAGGATCTTTGCTAGTTAGGGAAAGAATGTAATAGATAAGGAAAAATGAACAGCCTTGGAGAACAGAAGAGATGACTCCTGACTTCTTTGATCACGGGGCTGGGGAAAAAGACTTCCTAAATCTTGGGAATCATTGAAACCAGTTAAAAACCCGAAAGTAGATGGCATTAAGGTCACCCAAAACCCAACAATTCACTCTGGTTCTCCTTCATACGCTGCTTTTTTGGGGATCCATAGCTCACTTTTGCAGCACCAAAAGACTCTGGCAGTTTGATTTCAGTTTTGGTAGGCGTCTTGCAGAGCTACTGAAGAGTGAGACTGCTCTGGGCTGCTCTGTGTTTCCCTGCTCCTTGACGGGTTTGCTGGCTCTCTCTGCTCCAGCACAGCTCCCCTGCAGCTCTGCAGAGGCAGAAAATGAAAGCACACTCATTGTCTGAGTGAGGAGCTAAGGCTGCCTCCTGGGGGGCACTTCACATGGGAGGGTGAGGCAAACTCCTTGCTTTATCCGGTTCTTCTCAGGGTTAAAAGCACGAGAGATAGAATTCTTGTTTAGGCTTGGATGTTTGTTATTTCTTACCTAAGTTACAGCCTCACTGACTGTGAGTGCTTCTACATGCTAAGTTAACAGAGCAAAAATGGGTTACAGAGTAATGTCCTCAAGATCTTTTTAAGCCTAAACTACCAAATTACAAGATACCAACTAATTTATTTTAACCCAATAACTGGCTACTCATGTCACTGTGGATTTTTGCAACTAATTACACAAAATCACCCAAACTTGTGAAGAAGGAGAAGAAGAAGATGATTATGCCTTAAACCTCCTATCTTGTTACATATGTCAAAACTCTAAACTCTAAATCTTTCAATCTGAGAGATAACACACTTCTATTCAACTACACAATCATAATTTTAGTGCTATCATTCAGCTTTAGAAGCTTTTTCCATGGCTTCAGATAAAATGCAATGTATCTTTGAGGATCGTTCATTGTCAGCACAGAAAGCCTGAAATCCTCTGTGTCCAGGGTTCTAAAAGGATGGGCAGGAAACAAACCTCTGTGCTGGAAGCATTAATGCTGCACATCCAAAATCACATCTGCAAGAAGAATTTAGTCACTGTAAGCCAAAGCAAGTAGTCTTTTATCACACCCAGATCTTGCTTCTAAATTTCAGCAGAACCATTGCCTATTAGTAGTCAATTTAAGCTGAATTCCTCTTTCCAGCTTTATCCTTTGCTTGCTGGAAACACACAAGAGTAAATACAGCCTCCCAGCCTAATGCAATATTCTGAAAGGATTAAATAAAATCTGTCTGAGCAAACATAATATCGTTATACATTTCTCAAGAAGGCTGAAGGATTATTAAGTGTTTGATGATTTTCTGACTAGAGAAGCAAGATACTTTGGGACATGTCTCAGCCTACATTAGTGGGATTTTTATACATTTGCCTCATCAACTGGATTATCAGAAAGAGTAAATTCATTTAGAGAGACAGATTTTTTTTTTTTTTAAAGTACTGCAACAGTAAAGCCAACAAAAATCTAAAGAAAATTTAATTTAAAGATTCTGAAAGGATTTTATACATAGGAACACTGGTAATATGCAGTGATTCATAAAAACTGGAGGGATTGTAGACCCATCTGATTTTTTTCTGAGATGAAGTGAAAAATACAATAATATTTTACATACTAGGTTTTGTTGTTTTTAATGGAAGATAACATTTCCTCCTTAGAAAAAATGATCCCAATATATGCTGCTGAATTCAGTGCTTGCTCATTGATTTGTAAGATTCTAATGGTAAAGATTAAAGATAATTAAAATTGTGTATATCTGAATTCAGTTTCCATATTCAAATACCCTTATGCTTAATGCAATTGGAGGCATAAGCCAAAATGTTATCTTTAGGAGCCAACAAGCAAACAATTTCATAAGATGAGATTAAGGAAGTATTCTTTAAGGAATGTTAAGCAGACAGACACTGGAGAAAATCCATTAACCACTTTTCAAAAGAATATTTCCACTCTAACATATAAATATGACCTGCTAAATACTCACCAATTCATTTATAATGGATTTCTCCCTTACCTTATCTATTTTTATTTTCTGGTGTCTATAAAGTTAGAAGGGGTTGAGTGGGAGCAGGCAGGAGTGGACACCTCTAGACTGGAGCAGCCTTAGGGCTCCAGGCCTTGCTGTTGATAACACAGCTGCTAATTTTCAATTGAGATGTAAGCAGAAGAACATATTATATTAATGAAAAAAGTATATTTTTTTGTTTTCCCAAAAGATTTTAATTCTGTAATTCTCATTCGAATCAACATGCTAAACCAAATTAAATGTAGTTCTGATATGGCAGAAATCTTTTCAGAGCAAATATTGGCACCAGAAAAGTTTGTGATGGTTATTCCTAAGCTTGTATGAACACTTCAGATTGCATCTGTGAAAAGGTACATGTTAAACACCACAATAATAATCAGAATTTTGAAAAATACTGGCACAAGGCCACATCAATACTGACTGCTTAGTAACAATTAAGTCTGTTGGTACATGAGAAGGAATTTACTTAAAAAGCTTTTCAAGCTAAACTGAACTTTACAAAAAGTTCTCTGACTGTGTATCTGCATTCCTACAAAGAAAAAGAAACAATGCAATCATCAACTTGCCAGTGACCTGGGGTCCTCAGAAGACTTTTGAGAAGAAAATGCTTTGTTTTATATTTGCACTATAAATATATTAGTTTAATTCATATCACTAGGGATGTATGCAGGATCCAGGCAGGATTACATGTTTACCACCCAGAGCCAGTAATTTCCATGACAGTTCATTTAATTTGGGATTTTTCATCCTTGATAAAACCTGCTATGGTCACTGGCTTTTCACCAGGAATTTAATTTTTTGGTAGGGGCTGTAGAATATTCTTTTAGGGGAGGTGCAGCACAGAAGAGTTGATACTTCTGGCCACTCTTCATTGCCCACAGTTTAACAAGACCAGAACAGATTTCTCCTACACAGATTTTATGTTTTATGCATTTTTTCCCCCAAGAATTTTGCTTATTGAGAAGTTCTTCATCTTCATTTTCTGCAAGTTCTTTTAAGATATTTTTTTCTTTCACATTTAATAGAAGTGCAAGAAAAAAGAAAGCAACTGCTCTTTGTTGTTTGTGTATTTTTTTTGTATGCTTATCCTCACCTCTACTTCAAATGTCTAAAATTTATACCTGCCACGTAACTATTCCCTGATATGGAGGAAAATTTCAGTGACCCATAAAATTTGGAATTGAAATTAATTTATTTTTATTGCCATTAATTCCTAGTGTAACCACCACTGCTCACAGCAGTTTACCACACACTGCACACTTTAATATAGCTGAAGCAACAGGCTCTGGGATCCCTCTGAAGAAATGACCATGTTGAATGGTCTGTTCAAGTGGCTGACTTCTCCTATTTTTCCTTAGTCATGCAGGGTACCATATGTGAAAAGCCTGACGGAAGGCTGAAGACTGAAGTCCTTAGACTCCTAAAGCTTACAGGATGCAGCATCACAGGAGGCAACACTTTGAACTTGCTGGTTTCTTTTCAAATGGATTGCCAAGCTATAAAAGTATAAACAAAAGTAGTTTTTTTCACTTTTTTAGAAGCAGAAACATTATTATGTGCACATTAACAAACCTTAACAAAAAAATTCCTCAGTGCCACAGGGGAAAACTGCTTGGTTCTCAGTGTTCAGAGGACAATCAGGATTAGAGCAATCTATTGATTCGTTGATGGCCTAATGAACTGCAATCAATGAACTATATTTTCAGGATCTGTATCTGCTCTAAAACAGCTAAACCACAACATTCCACATTTATGACATGTTAGAGCCTGTAATTTTCTAAGTACTCAACTGTAACTAAGCCCAAGAAGTACCAATCACACTCACAGAGCTACTCACACAACCCTACCAACATAAAGCATGAGCTCACTCCATCCCCTCTCCTGGGAGCTGTACTCCCACCACTCCAGCATTTGGGGGCAACCCATCCCAGGTCTCAGGTTTTAAAAAAATGTTTTGAATGATTTTCAAGATTCCTGAGAATGCAAAACTCTTTTTCCTCCAGCCAGAGACTGAAGAAATGGTTGAGAGCTCTCTCTTCTGTTTTTCAAGGTTGTTTATTCATTCTTATCTATTACATTCTTTCCCTGACTCACAGAATTCCTCCCAGCAGGTCAGTTCCAGGCACAATCCCCCTCTTCAGTGGTGTTTATTTTTATACTAAAAACCACGTAAATAGTATTTACAAAAACTCTCCAATACCTATCATCTATACTAGAAAGTCAGTATCTACTCTAAACCAACCAGAAAGTGCCACCATCACAGCAGAAGATGATGACAGCAGGAGCAGATGAAGAAGAAGGAAGAAGACTGAAAACCACGAGGTCCCTCAATCTTGTCTTTGCTTACCATTCTAGAAACCCCAGAAATCTGAAATTCTCACCCTGTGATAAACTACATATTATGCTACTATTTAATACACATTCTTGAAAGTTCTTGCTTCATCCCAGAGCCTAAAAAGCCCTTCTTCATGGACAAAGGTTAAAACCAGTATTTGTCAGAGGTTTTTCATCCTTTAAAATTTGCAGAGAAATATTTCTCAGAATTCCAGACTCCAACACCCAGGGAGTGTTCACACCCCACCCAGCAGAGATTTTCATCCACCTGGCCTTGCCAAGACTGGAGGGGAGCAGGAGAGGTGCCCTACTGGCACCTCTACATCTTGCCACCAAAACATCTTTCTTGAGATTATAATGGAAAAAAAATCCTGTTGATTTAAGGTTGATAGTGTTTAATCCCTCATGCCCTAATATTTTTCATCCTTTTATGAAAACTGAATAGTAAATAAGAACTGACATTGGTTTAACCCTTACTGTCTGTTTATTTAATTTGCAATGACTACATGCAGTTGTTATCTTTGCAGCCTAAGGTTATTTACCAAGATTTTAAGATCTGAATATCAAGAGAAATTTGATTAATAAGTCCTGGTTATATTTCTAAAAGTAATTACGCAAATTAATCTTCCAAATACATATACTAACAGAGTGTCTGTCAGCCTCAGTCAGCTTTCTCTCCTCTTAAAACTTTCCAGATAGTCCACATTAAAAAGGACTTAGATTTAAATGGTTTGCCAGAAATATGAGCAACATTTTATATGAAAATACATCCCTGCAGGGAAAACATGTGCCATCTCTATATGAAGAACCAGCACAGCCTGGATTGTGTGATAATAAAGTGCTTGCCTGACTTCTCACGCTAGCCTGCTTTTGCTGCCAGCATCCTTGAAAACAAGAGCTGCGTTGCTAGCTCTGCTGCAATTGATTCTTCAGGTCTTAGGAAATCTGGAAATTAGATCCTATTACATTACACAGCCTTAGCTTTCAAAATTTTTGACCTCCAAGAAAAATTGAAGAAAAATTGCCTGTACTAAACCATTTCAGGGCCAAACCCACAGGTATTCTTTTGTTTCTGCTTAAAAAATAAATCATTCTGTAAGGCATCAACAGGATGTTATTAAAGAATTGGCATAGCTTTATTGATCTTAACTCTTGGAAATCAATTACCCTCACAGGTGTCCTGTTTAAATCTGGGTGGATAATAAGATCTTCAGTGACCACTGACAGGAGCAGCACCTGTCCCCCACAGCTGCCTGAACTCACCTCCATCCCTGGGCTGTGACTGGACATTGCACAACATCACAAAGACAATTCTCAGGGCAGGAGGTGATGCCAGGAAGTTGTCTCCGTGTCTGAACGCTGACAACTGGACTAAACAACCTGAGTCTTTCTTTAAACCAGATTTATGCTGCTGGTGCACTGAGGAGTGCAATAACCAATTACCCACAAGAAAACTCTTCATCAATGTTTGAAAACACCTCCCATGTGTTTAGGCAGCCACTTCAGAAGTTAGCAAAATTACTGATTATCTGGTAAACTACAAGTGATTAATTCATAGTCTCAGGCAAGTTCCCATCACAGAGAAAAATCACAGAGACAACTCCACTCCTGGAAGTCTCTGCTTGACTCAACAGCTGGGATGTGGTCTGCTGTCCAGATGCCTGGGAACAGGAGCTGCTTTACATTTCATTAAAAGACATCTTTAAACAGGCTTTAATTAGAATGTTTGAAGCTGATGTACCTATTTTCTTTTTGAAAAGCCAGTTCTTACACATCTGCACCGATGGCATTTCTGGAAAGGAACTGGGATGTCTGGAAACTTAGGGCATGCTTTTTCTTAGTGGGTATGGGAGAGAATTCTTTGATCGAGCCAGCTAGGCCACTTAAAAGGCTTCACCTGGCTGGAAATAAAAATAATAAATAATAAGTGCATTTCAGCTGTATACTTCTTGGCAATGTCCTGCCATTTGTTCATGCACACTTCTTTTTCAAAAGGCAAGCTGAAAAATGCCGAGAAGTATATCTCCTGATGTGAATATACAGAATTCTCCAAACTGTTATCTGTATATAAACCACACATATAAACAAAACAGCAACCACATGAAAGCTAATTAGACTGAAGAGAGAGATCAGCTTTTTTTCCTGTGTGATTTTTAGAAGAAAATACAACAGGAGATTGTGTTATATTGATGTGGATTGAAAATAGTAGCTACATCAAAGCACAAATACTGTTACAGAAAATCAATTAATGGACAGGTTTTACTGATAAATTCTTACAAAAAGCAAAGTTACAGTGAAATCTAAAAGAGGACCACAAAACTGTTCTTCCATACTGTACTGAATGGAAACATCTGTGGCCATGAGCCTGCAATTTCATACACTTGGACAGATTACTGTACTTGTGTGAAATGCAATCAGCTTACTTTTAAAGACTTCACAGTGGTTTGCAGATGCTAAAGCAATCATAATTAACATCTGAGTTGCCATGCCTCACACACCAAGTTTGTATCAAAATCAGTGATTTTAAGAATTCAAGGTCAGGCCTTTAAACTCTGAAATCTCTTGTCGCTGAATATCTAGCAATGATTAAACTAAAACGATTACACATCTGGTTAGACTGAAATACAGTTGTTCAAGGAGATTAAGAACAAGCAGCCACTAAAGGGGTGGAAAAAATAGAACTGATTGCAGGTTTGTCAACCTGAGGCAGTAATTTCACTGCTTATCGCTGTTTCATCAGCACATCTTTATATGTTGAATAAAGCAGTCACCAGATTACTGTTTTAATCAGCATCATAAAACATCGTGTTTCTCTCTGCTTCCTAACAGCTGGTTTAAGAGGAATAAAAGGTTTATTTGATGGGCAAGTTGGAAGATGTCCAAAGGCCCTATAAGCTGATACATTTCTACAGCTGGACTTTCAAAGTAAGCTGTGTCTTCACAAATACTGCTGAGCCAATTTTTTTGAGCATGATGTTTAGTACTAAAAAACAAAACAAAACAAAACAAAAAGAAAAACCAAGATAATTTTGGTATCTATAACACAAGAATCTATCTGCTCATCTTTTACCATAAGCTCAATCGTGCCATCAAGTAAGAAAAAAAAAAAAAAAAAAAACCAAAAAACCTACTTTCTTTAGATATCTTTCTTTCTTTACCTACTTTCTTTCTTAGGCTTAAAATCTAATTCCACACTGAATGTAATAGAAGCAATATTTCATTATCTACAAATTATGCAGCTGAACTGTGAGGTTACTCATAGTTCCATATTAAATGACTTTCCCCCCCAAAAAAAAAGTTCTCCTACTTCTCATTTGCTTTCCCTGTGCTGGGGAAGAGGCCCACAAGAGTGGAGCCAAGTGAACAAGGCAGCGTATAAGGGAATCTCTATGGCAGGATATGACAAAGAGTCTCTTTGTATAGCCCTGATTGCAGCACAGGATCCAAGAAACTTCATGGTAAACAGAAAATTAGGTTTTTAGAAGGTCTATTAATAACCTACTGCTACTCGTACTGAAACATGTTCCCATGGTGTTGAGCACCTATAAAAAATTCCAAAGGACACAGCAAACACCAGCACCCACCTCCTGCCCAAATTTAAAAAAAAAATAGCCAACTACTCTCTGAAGGAGAGAGGTAAGGAGAGAAGAAGGGTGAAAGGCTACAAATAAAGTATCAAGTAAGTTCTCTCTAGTGTTTTTTTAAAACAATGTCTTTAGAATTACCTCAAATTGTTACAGTAATAATAACAATTAGGATATTCAGCTAATTAAGGCTTGTACTGCTTTTACTTTGTAACAGAACAAACAGCTTCACTAGATCCCTATGGATGCCAGGAATTTTGTAGTGATGGCAGTTGCTGAAATACTGAGCATCTCTCCTAATATCCCATTATTTTATGTCATGCAGATGTCACTGGTAGGTGCATCTTTAACAAGGCTGTGTAAAACAGTTCCAAAAGTTGTATTTACAGCTGTGGTGAGGCTTCTACAGTGTAAATGCTTCACATGCTCACAGATTGCTTCCTGACACTCTCAGTTTGAAGATTCATCTCCTCTTCGGTGAGAAGCTTTGCCTTCAGACTACCAGAATAAATTCTCCTCTTGGGGAATCTAAATTATCATTACAACACATTATCTTCACTTTAATTATAGAACAAATACAAGCCAATTAATTAAAAAAACCCCAAAAAACCAGCCTCTCAATTCAAGCTTGAGTTCTGTAGTCATGAATAAGGATGGAAAGTTAAAGTACAACTCACCCAATTTTTAAAATTTAAAATGCGCAATTTGAAAAGTGGGGATTATTTATAATATTAGGAGTTTTTACCAAAGTAAAAAAATAACTTCCAAGCAGAATCCCAAGCTTCAAGGGCACATCAGACTTGGGCACATGCACCATGCAATGCTGCAAAGATTCTAGTCCTGCTGCAGAAGTTAACAAGACAGTCAATTAAATTAAATTAAATTAAAACAGATTCCCAGAAATCCCTAAATTATGCCTGGGAGCTCTCCAGTCCCACCAGGATTAGGCAAGCACAAAACTGTTTTACAGATATCTCTATTCCACCCTGACTATTAAAGGTACAGCACAGCACTTCCAGCAGCATTGATTTTGCAGACATGCCTCTATTTGAAAAAATAAGAGGTAAACAGTACATGGTATTGTTCAATTACCCCATACCTATTTATCAGAACATTTGGCACAGGTGTGCAGGAATCCAGGGCTTCTGTTCTGCACACTCCTCCCTCCCAAGACCAAGGCTGTCATCTGACAAGGACAGAAGCTAGTGCTTCTCTCTTGGGCTTTTTTCCCCCCTTTGGTTTTGTCTTATTTTACAAGTCCACACTGAGATCACTTATGGATAAAAATCACCAAACTCTGAACTGACAAGCCAGCAAGAGCTGTTATAAATCACTTATCTGGGGCAGCAGTGAAACCACAAGTATTCCTGTTGGGATGGGGCAGAGAACCACACTGTGTGTCCTTCAGGCTTCTAAAGCTTGTGCTGCTGCTCCACATCTTCCCTCCCCTGACATTTAATGCTAATTTGATATGGCTCTCTGTGTAAAAATGAAATTTCCAGATACACAAGGTAATACTTTCAGGTGTGTGCATATGTTTAAAAGCCAGCAGACAAAAGCAATTTCCTTGCTTTAATGAGAAAGAATAGCAACTGAAGAAAAATCTTTCTCAATGCAGAGATTTTACCAGGCAGACAGGAAAGTAATCAAGGCGTCCACTATGATGAAATAATACAGCAAGACTATAAAGAGAAAAAAAAAAGAGAGGAGAAAAACCTTTGTCAAGCTTGAACTCAAGAAGCTTCAGCCAGACGCACTTCAGGATAAGCATTAATGATTCCTTCAGGACAGCAAACAAAGAGAAATTAAGAAAGAAATCAGTTCCTTCTTTTATGGATATACTCAATACTCATGAAAATCTTATAAGCAGGTTTTATGCATTGAGGTGAGAATCCAATGTAAAGGACTGCCTGAAACAACACTTTTAGCTTTCATACCCCCAGATTCCAAGCAAAAAAACAAACCAAAAAACCCCAACCAGAGTATAGAAACTAAGAAAAGCAGCACATGGACAGAACCTTCTGTTTGAAATCCAAGAAAAACCTCTTGCGCCTGACTGCCAAAACTGAACTACCCCAGCTGGTCCACAAGGAGTTCTGGGCCCAATTCATCTCTGCCCTCCTGAAGTGTCCCAGGCAGAGCCCAAGCTGGTTCTTTGTTTCCAAGACAAAAGGGGGAAATAAAAAATTAAGAATCAATCCCAGAATCAACCATAAAAAAAGACTACAGAAAGACAGAAACAGAGGATTAAGAAGCTGACAGGCCAGGATGGTGTTTCTCACAGCACCCTTTCTTTCTGCAGTTGGGCACCCACACAGATGAGACGTTCCTTCTTTAAGCAACAAAGATCAAGATGGAAATAAAAGATTATTTCTCACAAACTCCAACTGTCTGAGGAAATTTAACCTCTTAAATAGGATTTGTCCTGCAGATAGTGTTTGAAAACCAGCTATCTACCAAAGAGCTGTTCTCTTCACCAACTCCTGTTGTATCACCAAAATGAGGCAGGGCACAGTTTCTCTATCACTATAATCCTCTGTTTTACTTTCTAAAAAGAAAAACAAACACTTCTTTCACCAAGAAAAAAAAAAAACCCAAACCAAACCAAACCAAAAAACAAACAAAAAAAACCCACCCCCAAAAAAGAGAAAAAGAAAACCTCTACCTACAGTATACAGCTAACCAGTATAGTACAAACCCACAATTATAGCCTGAAAGAGGTGAAGGCTGTGAAACCTTTCAGCAGTGATTTAGATGTGCTAAGACTGATAAGATGGCAAGAGAGGTTACACTGGAAATTGCTTGATTTCAGTGCTGAGGACTAGGAATAGATGATGCTCTCCTGTTTATGTGAGCTAACCTCTCAGTCTCTACTCACTTTCAACAGAAGAGAAAAATCATGGTTTGATGCACAGCCAGGTGAATTCTGTAAATATTTTCTAGATTATATTAAGAAAGGTGGGGTATGTTTGTTCCTTTTTATTACTTGAGTGCAAGCATGAAGCAAACTGCCCTAGAAAACCATCCAGTTCCTACTTTTCTACCTAAAAACATTGACATTTCAAGTGCTAGATACTTATGGCTTTATTCTGCTTGACATAAAACTGTGACAAGTGCCCAACCTTTTGGACACAGGTATATTACATTGTGATTAATCCTGCTTTAACTTTGGCTATTTCCCTCCCTGAGTAGGCACATTCTTTTAAGTCAATACAGGGAAGACAACTGTGTGTGTGTAAGAAAGGGATAAGGAGGGTGAGTGAAGATGTTTCACATTCCTACTTTATGCTTCATATTATCCTCTTCATCCCTAAGAAAAAAAAAAGCACCAGAACAAAATAGTTCTTCTACAGGCCAGGTATTCTCAAGGGGAGTATTTTGCACCAAAAGCAGGAATGACAGTTTAAAATGAAAAGAATTAACATTCAGATTGAATTTTGGAAAGCTCAAGATCTCACACATGGAAGAGGTGCTGCACAGGTAGGTCCTCAGAGCTGGTCAAACTAACGCACATTGTTTTGCTTTTAATGGGGAGCACAAAAGAGGCAGCAACTTCTCAGTCACTTCCAGCCCCAGCCCAGCTTACACACATCCCCTTTTTTCAGAGACCTCAGTTGCCACATGGAGTATTCCCTACCTGTGACAGCCACTCAGGAGTCCATGTCTTTGCTTTCAACATATATAATTCATGTTTTACTTCTGAAAAAATTTTCCAGACTAAGTCTCGGGCTTATAAAAAATAATTTTGTGTGTCTCTGTTGATTGGCTGTTTTTCTGTGCCCAAGAATGTACAATTTTGTTTTCCCCAGCCAGAGATTTTGAAAAGGAAAGGCTGCAAGTCGTCTTTGTCTCTTCTGATGTTTTCTTCATAGTTTATTATTTCTTATCATTACATTCTGTTCCTGACATGCAGAGCTCTTCATTGCAGGTCAGTTCAAGGCACAAAACCCTGAATCCCCAACTACCAAATACCAAATCCTAAATACCAAATACTAAACACCAAATACTAAATCCTAACTACCAACTGCTCCCACCCTCAGGGTGGTGTGAATACTTATACTACAATCCACGTAATCAGTATTTATAATTTTTATCCAATAACTATTATCTATGTTAGAAGGTTAAACTCTACTCTAAACCAACTATAATGTGCCATCTCACTGCAGAACATGGAGCAGATGAGGAAGAAGGAGAAAGCCCAAAAGCCATGTGGTTCCTCCATCTTGCCGTCACGTGTTTAGCATCCTAAAAACCCCATATATCTAAAATTCTCACCCTGTGATAAAACTCCATGCTATTCTACTACCTAATACGCACTCTTACAAACTCTGCTTCATTCCAGAGCCTAAAAGCCCCTTTTCCATCAACAAACGTTAAAAACATTGTTTGTCAGAAATCTTAAAATCTCTTAAACTTGCAAAGAAATATTTCTCATAATTGCAGACTCTGACAACTAAGTTTCAAAGTGCCAACAAAAGCTAAGAAAATACAACTGCTAGAATATTGGGTTATTCCTCTACACCCCCCCATAACCTTGGGTCTAAGCACCCACAACAGACGACTTCCATTCACTGAAAAGCTTTTGAGCAGTCCAGATCACAATGTCCACATCCTGCTCTGAATATAGAAAACAAATAGTTCCTGATCTTTTTCCCCAGTGCTGCCATTTGTATTCCTTGCAAACAAGGATCTGTCTCTGGTACATTAACGTGCCATGAGCTGTGGCATCTCAAAGCAGAGCTTTGCACTAAACCCACCTCCAGTCTGACAGCCAGAGGATGCCAGCCACGGCAGGAAAGTGAAAACCCAACAGATTCACAGCCCTGCCTCGAGAAAGCCAAACGCTTAAAATTCAATGTTCAATGCAATTAATTTCTTTAAAGGGAAACTCTCTGCATACTGTCTAAGAAATGGACTGTGTCAGGCATGTAAATTGTTTTCCACTTGAAGGCAGGACCTGGACCCTCTCACATTTACGACATTGTGACAACTGTTCATTTATCCTAAGTGATAAATCTTGCAGTACCAAACTCAGCCCTTTACACTTGTTTGATTTTTAATAACCCTGATGTGCCAACAGAGAGAGTCTGAACCAGAGGAAGAGGCCCAGTGTAGCTCCTAATAACTCACTGTTCTGTGCAATACCTAAAGTAAATCCATCTTGGGAGAGGGAGAAGGGAGACTGACATGATGTTGGCAAAAAAAAGCTATAATAAACTAACATAAAAACCCCCAAATAAACAGCAGTGTATTCCATTACATAAACTTAGTAAATACACTTCCACACATATGGGGAAAAATGAACATGTGAACAAATTAATAGGATTATGCAAAAGAAGCTCCTAATAATAGGCCCATAATTAATCTTATTTTTCAGTCTTGGGGCTCGCCTGTAATCATTCTTCATGTGCATAATATAATTTGGGCAAAAACTAATTCTATGCAAAGGACAAGCCTTACAAAAACCCTCCAGTTGTGAGGACTGTTTTTTGCTAATCTAGTTATGGCTCAGCAGATGGTACAGAGTCCAATCCTAAACCAGGCTTAGCTTTGTGCCATGCTTGCTTTATTGACAAAAAAGGAGACAACTTTTGTTTGGACCACCAAAGCACAGTTCCCTTGGTATAAGAAGATGAACTAGAACTGAGATGAATTTTACAAGAAACCTTCTGAAAAAAAATTTTTTAAAATAAAATGAATAAATTATAAAAGTTTTCATGAGAATTACTTTACTGTACTCCTCCACTATTTTCCTTTCCAGTGGTTATTGAGTAATTTTTAAAATAAATAAATGCTTTGCAACTGAATCAAATGAAGTGTTTCATCCTACAGATGTTATCTGACATTTTATGCAGCATGTTTGCATGCAAGTGTGTGTCCGTATGAAGTAACGTATATTTTAAAATAAGTTTTCCTAGGTTTAAGAAATAGATGATCCTTATAGAAAAAAAAAAAAGTTACAAAACCCTAACGTCCTAGTCACTTTACAAATTTCCTGGCAGAACAAATATTTTAAAATGAAAAAGCAGGGAAGTAAGAACGGAAAGTCTACAGAAATTCTACTCACCACACTAATAATTTTCTTTTAAAACATGATATTTAGTAAAAATATTTTGCAGTTATGGAAAAAAAGTATGTCTTTCAGCCCTTAAAACTAATTTAAACCTTCACACAGTACTGAGAAAACATTCAGGAAATGAAAGAAGGTTCCCTCTTTCTTTTCCTAAGTTATTTATTCCAGTTACTTAATTCGGGAATGCCACTGCTGGAAGTTGAGACATTCTCTAGCATATATTCATTCTTCAGCTTCTTAAACTGAATTACAGGTGATAACTGAGGTAAATATTCTTTTCATGTTCTCATAAGAATAATTAAGGCCTTTTGCCACACATGAAAAAAGCCTCCACCAGCTGTATCAGAAATACCTCGAGTGCAGTCACACATCAACCCCTCAAATCACAGTCTGGCTCCTCATTTTCAAGCTCAGTACATAAGGAAATGCACTTTTTGCTCTGTTTCAAGGGGGTTCAGTTTTTGAAGTATATAGTGTTAGACCAGCCCCCTGCAGGTTCCTTATTCAACTGTTATCAGGGTACATAAAATGGAAAATAATATGGCATTGCAAAAATGCCCAATACTGGCTAAAGTCTAATATTAGAAATGAGGAAAAAACCCAAACATTAAACTTTTAAATGAAGAGAATAAAACAAATGAAATCTCAGTATATTCTGATCAGAATCAGTGAAGATTTTCTGAGTGCAATTTAGATGACGATGTGAAGAGATGAGTTCCTTTGTATTGAGTTCTTTATTTTAATTTATATTACTGCTACTACAAACTTCAACTGTACTGTTGGAGAGACATGAGTTAATATTAATGAACCCAGAGAGCTGCCTGGATAACACAGAAGAGTCCAAGGCTGCTGCAGAGCCATGTACCCAAACCCTGGGGCAAGGGGAACTGGACTGGCTGCACAAGCTGAATGAGAGCTAAAACTGCAGCAGTAAATGCATGTACCCATTAATCAAAATTGTAAATAGAAACTGTCCCAAGTGACAGCAGAAAGGAGAACTAATCACTGGCCAGACTGCAGGGGAGGTGGCAGAGATGGAAGATGGTTCTACAGAGTTTACAAAAAAACACCAGCCAGAAGAAACTGAATAATGCTTTGAAAAATGAAGTGGGGAAGTAGCATTCTTAAGGGGAACAGGTAGTTAAACAACTGCTTTTCATGTGGAAGAATGAAAAGAAACATCCAGCACAGCACTCGCAAATCCATGACAGAAGAGTAGCAGCAATGCCAGATAAGGATGGTATTTCACAATAAAATAGTAAAGTTGTCATTACAAAAAAAATGCATTCAAGGGGAAATTGCATGGCAAATCCAAAGCCAGTGCACATGGTCCTTCCAAGCTGTCATTTTAAAAGAAAACTGTCTGCTTCAGAATCTGTGTAGAAATCTTCCTGACGAGATGTGCTCTATCATAAGGCAAGACCCTGCTCCTGGCAGCTGAATGGGTTTGTAACACTGTTCTGTCACAAACTGCACTCAGACCGCACTGGGGGCTGCTGAGCTGCAGACTCATGTCACTCTGCTCCTCCCAAACACACCAGCCAGCTCCAGTGGCACAGTCCAGGGCCTTTTACCCCACCCAAACACGTGTGCACAATGTGACCTCAGGATATCAGGCAGCCACCATTCAAAAGCATCTCTGCTTCATCACACATGCCTTCATTTCTCCATTCTTCTTTATGGACTTTGTTATAGACATATCACTGCCCTTCTAGACTGTTACCTGCTTGTGTGTGGCAAGGCCAAGTCAGGCAGAAGTTCCACAGATTTAATAAGATTGCTGATAACATGTCATGAGCTTCAGTGACTCCGGGGATTAGGTGTATTTGGAAATGCTATGTAATCTTCAGTGTTCTGCAAGTAACCACAGCTTGGGATTAAAATACATAAAAATTTGTCAAGACTCTGATATACTTAATATCTGCTCAGTGACATCTCATTTATATAAAAGATTCATTAACCTCAAAATGCAATTTTTTTTTTTCATAGCAGCAGTATGATATGCAAGGCTGAACTGGTGCTTGCTTTATAAACAGATTTTCAGAGTCACTGGCTGAATGGATTCAGATCTCAGCAGCCTAAAATTTAGTACATCCAGGTATCAGAAAAACATTGAAATTCATTAAATGGTTTTGAATACTGGAACCTTACAAAATATGGCCATAGCCTAATTTGAGGTTGTGTCTGCACCTTAAAATTAAAGAGAGACACTAAATTAAAATTACTAGGTTTTGTTCTACCAAGCATCCTCAGAATAGGTCTTTGGGTATTGTGGGGAAAATATTTGAAGTGAGCCAGGTATTTTTCTGCAAGAATGAATATTAAGTACTGAGCAGGTGCAGTAGTTAATTTTCATAATATTCTTGGTTATGCAGCTAATATAGCATTGCGAGTTTCATTACAAGGCAGAATAGATTCTAACAAATTTTGTTTTGACACTAACTGCCATTCAAATGAGCAAAAGTACCCTCATTTATTTTAATGAGAGCTGACATAAAAAAGCCACATGCAAATAAGACAATATTACATAAAGGCAAAAAAGTCAATCAAATCATGAAACATAAATAAAATGCTAAATATAGGGATTATATGGTCTTAGAGTCACAAAATTATTTAGGTTGGAAGAGACCTTATAACCATCTTGTTCCAATGCCCTTGCCATGGGCAGGGACAACATCCACTTGACCAGGTGGATCCAAGCCCTGTCCAACCTGGCCTCTCAGGGATAGGCGAATTCACCACTCTTAAACACTTAAACATACTTAAGTTAAGGAACTGATGATGAATAAACACAGTCAGCAAAGAAACAACACGCACACACACATCTGTTGTGTTTACACGGAGTCCCAGTGGAAGAGCTGCTGGAGAAGGGAAAGGGACAATTGTCCAGGTAACCAAAGGTAACCAGGTAACCCTGCCTCTCTGTGACTTTTGCTCAAGCAGCTACCTCTGAAAATCTGGAGGTCCTGAAATAACTTTTTTGTCTTTCCCAGTTCTTCATTTAGGAATGCCACTGTCAAAGCCACTGCTCTGTACGTACAGCAAAACTCAGTATGTCACTGCTCTGCTCAGGAGCTGCACTGAATCATATTTGGTGCTCCACACTTTTATTCCTGTTCCCTCAATCATCCTTCACCCTTCAAATGCTGACTGAATCACAAGCAAAGGCTCCAGGAGAAGCGAAATTTTCTTGCGTTTTCTGTCAAGCTATTTCCAAGCATTTGTACAATGTCATGTAAATAGCAGCATCGTTGTATAAAACAGTGCAGCTGAAATGCTGTAATTAATTTTGATACCTGCAATTGTAACCTGTAATTATCAAGTAACTGGAGAACTGTAATCAAGGAGCAAAGCCCAATACCACATTTGATATATTTCCCAGGAAGAGCTCTGTGGTTAGTCATCTGACTAGGAGAAAAAGCTACAAGATTAGCTGTGCAAGTACACTTTTAAAAGTCAGTGTAATTAGAGATGCTCAACAAAACACAACTGAATAAAAACAGAGGAAGAAAAAATGTTTTTGCTGGCCTTCAGAGAAATATCAAGCTTTTGACATTTCCACATCTTTTAAATGTAATTGTGATATAACCACATAAAACGCATTACAGATGTTACAGAGCCATCATTCTTAAACCCATATGCATTTGGCAGTCTGAACTGCACTGACTCCCCCTCCCCAGCAGTAAAGTGGGATTTGTTATTATTTATAGATAATCAGGCCAGCTGTTGAGACTATAGTAATATTTGCTTGGAATATCACAGCCATATTTTGACAACAAAGATGAATGGAGGAAAACCTCCGTAAGAGAGGAAAGCATAACACTAATTTATTATATTAAAAGATTAAATAAAATCATTTGCACTTACTTTTTCACACCCACGCATTTGCAAGACAGAAGCACCTGCACTGAAGTGGTCTGCCCTATAGTTATGCCTATCCTGTCATGGAGCAGGGGAGACACCAGCTCTGAGTGTTTCCTCTCTCCAGGGCTATCCTTACAAAGGAGATGCTATTGTTGCACGTTTTCATATATTTACTGTCTTCTGCACCTTTATTTGAATGTCTCAGGTTTGCAGTCATGTTCCTTATCTCCCCTTCATCAACTCCTAACAGGTCCTTATTACAGTTCAATATTTTGCTCTGTCCTTTGTTTCCTCATCTCAGTGTTCTAAAAGCCTTTATGTCACTGTGCTGGGATCTGTGTGCCATTGAACCTAGCCTCACTTATCATGTTTTCTTCCTGGTGCTTCCACACCCTTTCCTTCCTCTTCATATTTTACTCAAACAAATCTTACAATCTGTATTACAGATGCTACAACGTCAGAAATAGGAGCTTCCATAGGAGTCCAAAACTCAAACTCTGGAAAACACTGTTTCCCTCTATGTTAGGTAGTTCCTATCTACAGAACTGCCTCAAAGAAAGGCTGCATATCCATCCACAGGACTTGAGTCTACAAAATCATCTGCATGCTTTTATTTACACAAGTTAGAGAGTGATTTATTGGGTTTTTCTTGAAAGTTCACAAAAACAACAGTGAAAGAAAACCCACAGGTGTAACCAAGTGCATTCCCGCACAAAAGGGAACTCAATTTGTTCCAACATTTGGGTGATTCATGCCACAATGAACTTTTCCACAATTCTCTTGCTCTGTGACAACATAATTACCTTTAGGGATGTTCATGAAAACTGTCATTTTATCTGCAGAATAACGGTCAGGTTGGCAAAGTTTAAATACATATACATGTATTATAAAGTATTAAATGCATAAATGCTCACCATTAATGCCAGATAGACAAAGGAGAACAAGCAGGATCCCAAGGAGGTGCCATGCTGCTGTTTTCCCACCTTGTGCAGGCAAGATTAGCAAGGCCTCTCACTGCACTCGCCTACATTTTCCAAACATCTGATCTCATACAAATCAGGTAGACTGACTTTAAAAACACCAGCAAGGAAATTCCGTGGATACCACAGACAGTGCCCTGTGCAGCACCTTGCCAGTGAGCCTGGAAGCAGCAGATCAAAGCTGACATGTTGATACTGATCAAAATGGAAAAGATCAAGTACGAGATGATCTTGTGCACAAAGATGAGCTGGCTGAAAATAATTTGTACAGGTTTCAGCTATTGCTGAAACTGTCCTTAAAAAATACAACTTACCAAAAAAAGCATAAGATATTCTTTAGTTGCAATAAATCCCACTTGGCCTAAAATGTGTCAATGCCATGGATTTTATCTATGCTATACATCAGTCATGGGCAATCTAGTGTCCCCTACTTGCCATCAAAACACTGATGTTTCCAGTACACACTGTCACCCTCAAAAAACATAAAACATGGTCTTAAATTGCAACAAACTGAACTTAGTAAAAAACCAAATAAGTAGATTAAGGCCAAAGCAATCTTTACATCAATCCCTCTTCATCCATGTCCTGGGGACCTGATGGATCAATGCAGGAAACATCTAATTATTGTGAAAGCTACAGACTGAAGACAGATTTAGGAATCCCCATTTTGTATCCATTTCTTCCAATGAATCCAGCCGACAACACAGTGAAAAGATTGCCATTACCTCCAAAGGAGGGATTAAACTATGGCAAATTTTCAATAACATGCTGCCTGGAATGCTAATTATAACACTCTTTTTATGAATATTTAATTTTATATTGGGTCTTATGTCCTTGAGCTAAAGCCCATAACTTCTATCAATATTAATGCCAATTATGCATTCGGATCCATAGAGATCAGAGAAGTTACCCAGAGATCTTAATATGCCCAGTCTTGTTTAACTATATTGATTTTCAACTTCATTTCTAGCTGCTGCTGTGTGACAGGGATAGCAAAACCACACAAAGTTTTCAGCCCTTTTTAAAGGGCACAAATTATGATGATCACAGTAGGTCTCATCAGCACCAGGTAAAAGGTTAGTGAGTTTGAAAACACTGATTAACTATTGTTATTAAAAGAGGAGGAAAAGTTAGAGAATCTTAAATTTTAAAATCTAAAATCCACATCTGTAAGACTATCATAACTACCCTGCTTAATTTCATCTCAAAGAGATGCTTTCCCTGAGAAACAGACTTTTGAAGATACAACTTTCTGCCCCATAAGTAACTAGAAGAAATGTGTCTGCAAGTTTGAAATATTAAAAAAAAAAAAAAAAATAATAATAATAAGTATAGCCAGAGAGAAGCAGTAGGAAATTATTAACTAGAAAGGATGAGTCATAATTCAGTATCTGTCAAAGTCTGAGGACAAAACTCTATGACTTGCGTCTACTACTTACTCTTACATTGGTACATGATAAATACATCCAGAGGGAAAAAAAGCTGCTCCAAGTCCATGGGGGAAAAAATGCTGTCAATTATTAGGTGAAGAAGGATTTTATCCATTGGGCACTTTTTCAGATCTGAATATGAACAGAAGTTTCAGGCCCTAAAGAAGATTTAAACCTATGCTAAGTACTTTTGAGGTACGTTGGCAAAGTGAGAAAACGTTAATTATACTGTTGTTTTTAAAAATGCTATTCCATCAAACCTCTGCTTCACCTGTAGGTTTCTCCTTTTTCCCCATTCCAAATGAAAGGAGTGCATTTTTGGTAGGTCCCATCATCCCTCAAGTCTCTGTGCATGGGCTCTCCAGGCTCACTCACAGATTACAGCAGGCTACAACGAGAGCACCTAATAATCACATCAGTTTGAAAAAGACTTTTTTAGCCAAACTAGTTCCAAAGACCATCCTGTGAACATTCACACACCAAGCAGGATGCCAGCTCTTTGTCCAGCAGCACAACCTGAGCCCACTCACTCACTCACTCCAATCCAAGCCATGACTTTCACTGCACAGCTCTTTTCCCTTCCAGCTTCCAAGATTTCTAGAATTTCCCTGGGATATTTCAGTCTGTAAGAAATGACACCTCTGGATTCAGGTGTGTACATGCATTAAATTTAGCAATTTCCTCAGATTATGTCAGTTTAAGATGACTTTCTCAAAAAATGCAGTAGAAAAGCTTTGAGGAAAAATTATATCCATTCCAATCTGTAGGATAAAAAGAAAAACTTTCACCTTCATTTTCACATCAAAAGATTTATTTCTGGTTAACTTTGTTAAAATTTGCAAAGCACTAAGAAAACAAAGCAAAGGGCAGAGTTTCTTTTTTAAATTATTTTTTTCCCCCATAGATATTTTTCATTATATAATTTCAAAATAAACACACCCAAACCCACATTGTTTATGAATTTCCATAAGTGCCACTTTGATTTGAACAAAAGGCCTAACTGAAATAATCCACTGTTTGCAGATGTCTGGTACCAGGATTTGCTAGTCTGAGTAAGTTATTAGGAGATATCACATGGTGCCTGTATCAAGCCCTTCATATTCCTCTCAGGTTTTGTTACTTGTCTGCAGCACAAAACCCAGTGCTTTTCCAAGTGAAATTACCTCAGAACAACACAGCATGAGCATAAGCAGCAGCTTAAAATTCAGAGACTCAAATTTTCTCCACATAGGTTTTTATGCTTCTTAGATATCAAAAATATCTATTTTCTCTAAAAAAGATTACCATGGATACCTAATTTTATCTAATATAAAATACAAACATATTTCAAACACCATAACTGATCAACAGTTTTCTTTTGCACGTGGAAGATCTTCAGAGCCGCATTTTTTACATTTTTTAAAAGTTTGCCTCAGGTGGAGGTCACTTTGCCTGATATTTAAGTAGATCAACAGCTTTTTAATGCTTCTTAAAAGAAAGGCAATGGGAAAAATCCATCGTGGTCCAGTAACGTCCCCAATGTCAGGACACCCTGACACATCACCACAGATCAAAGACAAGCCCATGAAAATTGTGCACAAGGTAATGCTCAAGAGGCACTACAAAATTCATATGCCCCTCTGCAAAACTGAGCAAATGTCTCCTCCAACCTCACAGTTTGGTTTGGTTTTGTCCTAATAAATAAGTACATAAATAAATCAGATAATTAATTCATTACTGACAGTTACTTTCCACCAGAAAGTGATGTGCCACTTCTGGGGAGAAGCACAAAACACAGACCATCAAAAAGGCCTGAATGAGCATCATCCTCTGTTAAATCACAGACTTCAGAAGAGCTCTGTGAATTATCTGTCTCAGTGTTAATTAAGATTTACCAACATACAAAGCAAACCACTGGCAAGAATTGTGCAAAATTCTGTCAGAACACAACATAAAGCAGCAGTTCAGATCTGTGCAGCTAGACTGCACAAAAAAGCCCCACATCCACTTTTTTCAGTTCTTGTCACCATTTAACTTCTCACATATTAAATATTTGCAGTTTAATCTTAAATGCTCACTTTTTAAAAACTCAAAATCAAGCACTCTTATTTCAGAAAAACAAAGTTTTTTACCAAACATTCCAAGTAACGAACAACAGAAAGATTATATTCTCAGCATACAAAAAAATTGTGGAATCATCAGCCTGCACTATTTTAGATTAAAGCCAAGTGGGTTTTTTCCAAAAGAAAATAAAAATTATGTATTCTGAACCCCAGATTTTGACACAAAGTTCAGAGGATCAGAGTTTATCTTGAAATGTACAAATTTCACCCAAAAAAAGGCACGTAAAAAAGTTATAAACTATTCCTACCTACCTTTTCATTGAGTGAGGAAGAAAAACTAATCAAAACAAAACCAAATCAACAAAGGGGTCAAAACCTCTACTTGATCCCTAAATCTACCATCAGTACTTTCCTTCCCCTGGAATGGGCTATGTTATTCTTCAGAGAGGTTGAAAACAGGATTTGGAATGGAAAATTTACCTCAGGTGCTGAAGCCTGGAAAGCACATAATTGCAACAGCAGCATGAAATTCATCCTTTACGCTGGCTTGAAGTGCTATTTGCCTTGCTAGTTTATGGTGTTTGAGCTCAAAGCTCCTTCTTTGCACACACAAAGGCTTCAACGTTTCCACTGAAAACATCTTAGCAAGAAAATAAATCTCTGGTTAAGAAGACTAGGGAAGCTGAAATGCACACTTTTAATTGCTGAATTCTTAGGGATTTTCTAGAAATTATTCCAAACCTGATGGTGTGAATGATAAAACTAGGAGATGAGAATATTAATTCAAGAAAGTTCAGCTCATGCGTGCTGAGCTGCAGAGGCTGCACCAGGCTGCCAACTCACAAGGGGTTCTCAGCCCCAGAGAGGAAAGAGATCCAGCAGCTTTCAAGGTGGCCTCATTACCTGCAGAAAAATACATTGAAAAGGGGTCTGTATAAAGATGTTTACAAATTTTATAACCTCTCCATCACACAGCTTTTTGTATAGAGAACTTCCTATTCTAATGCAACACAAACCAGTCCTGGACCTGTAATAGGGAGAGCTGGGCTAGAAATCAGAGTGGAACAGCACATCCACCTGCTTCTCACTTTTCTCTTGGGATAACACCCCAGAACACTGTAAAGGAGTTTGATTTTGCACCTGTCATGGGCTGCAGTGCAAAATGTAACCCAAACTCTGTATTCTGTCACCATCTGATCAAACAGGGTTGTGTGGGGTGTTGCAATTGTCTGTCCATGGCCAACTGTCAATAAACCTGCTGGGGCAGTTTTCTTCTCTCTTCCACAACCCAGCCTCCCTCCAGGGAGACATCTTCTGCTCATGGGCCATTGGGTCTCACTGATAGAATTCCATCATCCCACTGGGAAATGCTCCAGACAGGGGGAGAAGCCAAGTATTCCTACCTGGATAAAAATCTGGGAGTTGGAACACCAAGGCAGCCTTTTCCACTGGATTCCCAGAGGAAGACCAGGCCCATCTCTCACCACTGGACCTTCAGCGAAAGAACTCCACTCTTTCTCCAGGAGCATCACTGCAACAGAGCCACATCTGCCACTGGGACTGCAGCCACCATGGAATGGCACTGCCACCAACACCCTGACCCACAGGGTGTCAGGGTGGATCCTGACTCTGTCAGTGGGTTTGTTTTATTGTTTGTTTGTCTTACTGCATGTGTTTTTGTTTTATTGTTTATTTTAGTTCCCCTGATAAAGAACTGTTATTCCTGTTCCCATATCTTTGCCTGAGAGCCCCTTAATTTCAAAGTTCTAATAATTTGGAGGGAGGTGGTTTAAATTCTCCATTCCAATGGAAGCTCCTGCCTTCCTTAGCAGAGACCTGTCCTTCAAACCATGAAAGCATCACAGTGTGATACACTAACCTCCTGTCCCCACAGCTCAGTCGATCTTCACACAGTTCCACTCCTGCTGCTGCCAGAAGGGCCCTCAACTCTGCAGAGAGGATTTTTCCTAATTAACACTTCTCTGCCTTGTTAACATACAAAGAGCACTATGACATATGTTTGCCAGCCAAAACAAATGCAGTGATAGAACTTGTAAGATCCTGACACCACGATGTCTTGTCTCTCATTGTAATGCACAATGTGTGTACATTGTAAAAACTAGAGGAAGAGAGGAAATGTGTATACACACAATGAGAAAGAAGAAAAATAAATGCCTTTTAACTGCATTATATCAAAAAACATTTCTGCTAAAGCATCTGTTAAATTAGAAAGTGAACTCTTTGTCTGAGCACCAGAACGAAAATCACATCAAGCATTGGAAGATGGAAGGGCAAGAATGATTCTTATTTATTTTTAGAGACAAATGCCACTCTGATCCACCTAACAGTGACAGGAACTTGGCCAGGAAGGTAGAAACCAAAATGAAGTAGGGCCTTTGTGAAAATGGATGACTAAATTTCTATTGATTTCTTTCTACTTCCTGAGGAATCAAATTGCTGTAAGACTCACTTTGGAGCTCCCAGGTTTTTGCTCAGTCAGTTTATCCTCAACTCAGTAACCTCTGTGGCACATCTGTTTCAATTTATTTTATTCAAGCCTATGGAATTTGTGCTTCCTTCATGTCCTCCTAGTGATTTGATTTTCTCTGGCTACACAGAGGGTCATCAGGTTTAATGCAGGGCACCAGGACGCACACTGATTTGTAAGCCAGTGTAATGCAAAGTGATATTAGGTGTTAAAAAAAACACAGCTGGAGAACAAGGGACCGTAGACACAGTCAAAAATAGAACTGAATATTTTTTAAAAGAGGAAATACCAGCAGGAATCAAAGAATGCAACACTAGTTATGTTCTGCTTTCTAAAAATAAACCTAAATATGGCAATATAGAAATAAATTGGAGGCCATAGTCGAGAACACGGGTTGAATGCGCAGGAAGTCTGTTAATAAAGCCTGAGGGGAAGAAGGCTTAGCCCAAAGGGGATCCTGAAGACATTCATCAATGGGATCTCTGTTTGTACTAACAATGTAATGTCATGTTTGCTCCAGTGTTAAACCAATATATTCACAGGGACCTGGACCTCTGCAATCCTGCACTTTCAGTCTAGCCTGTTACTGCCTTGAAGGGTTTGCACATTGCCAAAACAATGTCTGCTTAGACCTGGAATTTTTTAACAACTTATTCTAATCTGTTAATTTAGGCAGAGGTTGTGCAGCAAATTTCAATAAGTTGTGAGTTTTATACCATTTTCCAAACCATAGCCCAGCTAATTATGTGTTCCTTTTACCTAAATCTTTCTTGGACTTTTAGAGGAGAGACATATTACTCCACCAGGCTGGGGGGGGGGTCTTTTTCCATGTCACAGCTGATTGCTTTTGTCTCATATAGCCAAATCATCCTGAACACAAGCTTTGCAGTCATTTTGCACAATCTCCTATACATTTCAATACCTTTAGATGAGTTCTGAATACATCAGTTAACTACTTTGTTGGCTATCATTTTGCCTACTAGAGGAACAGGGAGATCCTGCCAAGTCAGATAAGACCTCAGTCAGGTAAGACGGGTCAGAGCTTACAAAAATTAAAATAAAGATCCCTTTATATTCATGGAAGTCCTTGCTCCAGTACCATTAAAGAATGCTTTCTAGGGGAATAAGCAATGTACATTAAGACATATCCAAAAGAAGGATTACAAAGAAGGTAGAACTTGGTCAGATTGTATATTTAAACAAACCATTAATAAAGGGAGATTACACCAAACTCCCTGACTTTTACTGCTACTCCTTCTGTCAGCATGAAGTTCCTGTGACATCTCTTTAGTGAGTTAGTAGAGGATTTCCAGAAAAGGGGAATGCAGAACTTCTCACATATAGAAAGGATAATATAGTTAAAATATTGAAATGACACTCAATAATTCTGACATTTTAGATGTAAAACAATTTCAATAATCCTTAATGTTTCTGTTTCTCACTTCTTCACCTGTAAAACTTTTGGGTTTTTTCAACCATAGCATTGTAATACAGTAAATTATTGCCTATCACATATGCATCCACTATATAGGTGTAAACACAAAATATTAAAACTAGGAAGAAGAAACTTAGTGCAGTGATTCTATAAGCTCTTTGTGCCCAAATGATTTTCTGGGGCCAAGTACAGTTGATTGACACCTCAAAAACATGTGTTTTTTGGTAGTCCCTTATGTAGGTGTGCACACCTATATTTGTTATAGATGCATGAGTAGATCCCCTACACCTCAGCACAATGGGACAGACCCTCAAGCTGCAGTGGGGCCCAGATGGGAAAATTCAGGTCAAATTCTCTATTACCAGATCATCTCCACTGTTTTGGAAGTATTGAAAAACACTCTCTGAGAACTCTAAATTACACTCTATGACACATGCAATTATTACATCACACAGATAATTGTATTGGGAGGAGGAACCATCACATTATTTTGGTTTTGTCACTCTAATCTCATGGCCACAAAAGAAGCAGCTATGTGTCACATGTCCTGCTTCCCTTAACCAGTTTCATTTATGAAACTGAACTGAAAACATCAATTCAGAGGCTTTTTCAAATAATTTCAGGAATTAAATCTCTTCAATCCTTGTCATGTGTACCTTTTTAGAAACAACATCGTCCTATTGGCTGTTAATAGTGAAAGGCAAATCTCAGGAGGATCATGAGTACTCAGCACATCTTAATGCTGATTCCAAAATTAAAAGCCAGAGACGCTTCTTTTCCCTCTCTGAGGTCTTCCAGCAAATTATTGATTGTTGCTGATCATCTGCTATTAATATATTTTTCTTACAGCCTGAGTGATTGTGTTAAAGTGCTTAGTAACTCTCTAATCACGTACATCTCCTGGGGCTGAAAAGAGCTTTGGTTTTAAAAGTAATTTGTTTCAAATGAGGCCTTTTCCATCCTAATGTGAGGGTCAGGGGCTTGGGGGAGAACAGGAGAGAAAGGTTTTTCAGGATCATATTTGGAAGATCCTAAATTCTAAGCCATTCAAGGTCTAACAGAATAGTAAGTCAAATTTGTACCTTCTGAAAATCCCCTGCCAGTTATAACCACTTATGAATACCTACTGCTACAAAATTAGTGGTTGGGAACATCTCTTTAATAAAATATGTAACACTAGGGAAAAAACAATTAATAGGTTCCTATCTTCAGCAATCTTAAAGTCAGACAAAAAGTATGAAAACAACTGAGCCACAATATTCCATTTTTTTTATCCTAAGTATTGCAGCAGCAGTGTAGTGTCATCCTGGAAGCTGAGCTAGGCTGAATGATGCCAAGGATTTTTCCCTCACCTAAGCTACTCTTCTAGGCAGAGGCCTCCCTTTGCTGCCATCAGCAAAACTTGTTTCAACTACACCAGTTTATGGATCAAACCCAGACCCTTTATAGTTCAATTTCAGTCGTGATAACAAACCACAATAGTGCAAGAATCCCACAAGATACTCTGGCACAACACAGCTGTATCTACTGGGGAGACACTGGGGCTGCACCTCTTGGCCATGCAGGCTGCCAGCATCCTGCCTCTCCTTTCAGAATTCTTAAAGGGTTTTAAGACAAGTAAAGAAAGCACAGAAAAATATATACATTGAATTTTTGATCTGCTTTAGTGCAAAATCTTTCAGGTTAAGCTGCAATTAAAGTACCAATCAAACCTCAAAGAGATGGGGAGCTCAATATCCCAATGGGATGAGCAAATGCTTTCACTTTGTGTAAGATATATTTTCTGTTGCTTGGCTTGGATTTGTTTAACAATCATCAGTAGCTTCAAGGTTTATGGCAAGTCCTGGTACTGCCACTCACAACCACAAGCAGGGACAAAATCCTGTGAAGCAAAACCAGAGGATGAAAGTGACTGACATTGGAGAAAGGAGGCTTGATGCCATTTTGGGTTTTGTCTTTTTTCCTTTTCTCTGTATTCTTTACACATATATTTGGAGCTCTGCAGCCTATTATTATATTCTAGCTAGTTTTCCCAGTACTTTTTCCTGCCCTTTTTCCTTCCCCCCTTTCCTGCCCTCCAAAGCCTCTTTCCTATCTTGGTTCTTGGAAACCAAGGCCAAAAAAACAATTCCTCAGACACATTTTCACCAACAAAGTACCATGTGGGGGGGGAAGGACTTAGAAGGGGCTTGGACTGGAGGGGTATTGCATTATCATTTGTGCTTCTAATTGGTGGGTTTTTTTGGCAGTTATGCTAAATTACCAATCATAAAACTGTATGTATGTGGGGGGGGTGGGCTTTTGTGGACATTCTTCCATAACTGCCCCTAGAGATCCAATAAAAATCCACTTTTATATGACCTCGCATACTAATATTATCCCAAGAGTGTGTGTTGGTTCATTTATAGGTTGAAAAAGGCATCAAATCCACGCACATAAACCCCATAGGTTCATTATGTATAGAGACACAGAGGATCTTTAGGTTGTTTGAGCACTTGAGATAAGGTCGCGTGAAGGAGTGGAAGTTTTAAGAGCTTCACATCTGCTGGATTGCAGTCCATATTCTGTGCTGAGCAGTCGATTACAAGTAGGATTCAGCTCTGACATGAAGTCCCACAGAGAAAATTTTACTTATTTTAAAGCCCTCTTCTTTCCCAAAATGAAGTCAAAGACTGATCTTTGAACTGCAGAACACCACCATGGCAGTGGAGTTCCTCCATCCCAGTGTGTTCTACACCTTGAACTTTCTCTATGATATCTAAACCAAGTCTGGAAAACAAGGTTTTGGGTGGAACATTTGGGACCTACACAGTCCTGACACATACATACCTGATGTCAAAGAAGGGAATAAAGGGGACAGAAAACACAGAGAAATTGGTCACTACTGTTTAAGTAGAGCTCTCTCTTGTGATCAAACACTTTCTTAAATCAAGGCTCCAAGCAACCACCTTGAGCACTCTTGGTGTGAAGGAGAAGTCAGCAAAGCTTTCTGATGGTATGTATTGAATTAGTCTGGCAGAAAAAAAGCAGTTAAGACAAAAAGAAGGAATCTTGAATATTAGCTAAGCTTGGCAGCTTTTGCACTCCCTGCAGCACTCAGCACCATTCAGGTAACAGGTTCTGGCCTTGTGTAGGCAGAACAAAGTGGCTCTGGCAATTCACCTCTCACACCAAAAAAATTGCACTTGCTGAGACTTTGCAGAAGCATCAAAGAAAGCAAAATCATTCCTTTTGCAATATAGACAACTCAGATTATATTTGCTACAAATGGTAAGATTCCATCTAAAACTTATAGATTTTTGGCTATTTATTCCTGGACACCTATTCAGCACCGTAAAATGGTTTGTTACTGTGGAGAGAAAAGGGCCACAGGTCTCCACAAGAGTCACTATAGATCAAAGAAGTTTATACAAGTACTTTGACAGAGTGGGTCTGTCACAAAAACTGCCTTTCCCCTTCTAAGAGGATGTGGTTTCTTTATAAATAGGGCAAGCAATTTGACTAATTATCTTGGCTTATCCAGGGAATACACTGTAACTTCCAATAGGCAAAATTTAATAGGTTGGTAAAATGTCTATCTCTCCATCCCTGATCTGTTAAACTACAGGGTTTGTTAGATCTAAAAAGAGGTCTGATCTTGACATCAGCAAGCCAGGACAAAATTATAGCTCAGCACAGTTTTCTTAGCAGAAACCTTAAGCTTTTCCAGATAGACTTTGCTTTAAATCCAAACCCTCAAACCACAGTTGAGGGTGTTTAAGCTGTTTGATATCCAGATTAAAACCCAAAGAAGTGAAAAAAGTTTCCTTTCAGAAGCTCTAATGTTCTGTATCTGAAAGTTTAGATTTAGTTCTCTCCCCTGAGATACTCAGTATTTGAAAAAGACAAGACAGTAACACCCACTATGTCTTGCCAATGACTGTTAATTTTATTTATGAGACCTGCTTTCCTAAATAATACAATAAAGTGAAACGCATTCATGTCTTTTCCCTTTTTATATCACCAACGTATACAGGGAACTTGTTGCTAAGTGTAGCTAGGGGAAGTTTCTTTTCTTCTTGCAGAAAAAATTTTTAAAAAGTTATTAAATAAATTTAAAAAAAAAGAGTATGTTGCATGAACTCCATTACTCTCTAAAACCTGTGTATAATATTGCAGAGTAGCTTTTAGCTAGCTTCACTCTTTTTTATACTGCTGAAGTCAATTAAATCCCATGCATACTGTATATATCAGATTACCTGATACACTTTTATCCAAAGTTGTATTAACAAGCAGATGTTTTAGATGTTATTGCCATCCAGAGGAAGATGCCTTAAGAACACATTGTGTGTGTATTGATGTACTTCCCACTGAACAGAAAACAGGGCTGTAACACTTAGGCTGCCTCAAACTAAAACTTCTGATTCAACATAAAGTAATTAAGTGGAACATATTGTATCTACAAGCAGCAGGTTAATTTATTTATTTATTAGTGTTATTTATATGGCAGCTCATGCACCGCTCCCCTCGCCCAACACAAACCTGCCAACCCACTGCCAGAGCATCTCATCCTTCCAGCCTCCTCTGATCCACACAGCTCTCACCTGCCACCACAAACACAAGACTAAGGAAAATGAAACGTTCCACTTCATCTGATCTTCTCTTGTAGAAAGATATTAAACATGTATAAAAATTGTACATTTTCTTTCATTGATTTCAGAACGTATTCAACTGAAAGCAGCAGAACATGCATTTCAAGAGCTGTCAGACACTCAATTTACTGCTGTTCTGGGCACTAAAATGCACAGGGCTCAGAGAACATAAAAAACAAAGCTACAGATACCTGCTCAGAATAAAGAGGATCCCAAAGATAATTCAACTATTTGCCAGCAGGTTTTCTCAATTATTTCCACATTTGTTATGCAGACTATTTAGAGACAGTGTATTTACTGGTCTTTGTCTTTCCTTTTAGAACTCAGTTTTAATTCATTACAGTTGGATCTGCATATATGTGTATGTGCATTGCCATGAGTATATATATTCATATATTTATGAACACACCTAACCAATAATTAAGGCTTTTCTTCCTTGCATTTACAAACAGGCTTAAAGGCAGTTGTGACCTTGTGATCTATCCACTGGACTCCTCCCCTGCTTAAATTTGCCTATTTTTGATTAAAATGTGACATACAGGAAGACATTTGGGGTTTGCAGATTGCCTTCCCAGAGAGAGGATATCAGTAGCAGAGGGTATGGAAATATTCTACATGCACCTTGTGCTTATTAGCATAATAAATACCAGTCTCAGCTTGGGACAGAGACAGTCAAGTGATATGTCTTTCACCTCCCTGGGAGCCCAGCTCTGCGCTTAACTCTGCTGACTAAATTAACTCAGATCAGAGAACCAGGCAGATAACATATTCCTCCCAGAAAAGAAAAAAAAAAAAAAAAAAAAAAAAGAGTGAACATGGAATAAAAATAAAGATCTCACATGAAACAGAAGCCTCCACGGCCTCACATGCTTCTGAAACAGTGCAAAGGGCTTTAGTGAGGTTATTTTAGTATTCTGAAAAGAATTTTTCATGTCTTCCGGTAAGGTATGAGCTATATTAGCAAGCATAAAACTTAAATTTCTCACATCTGAGACTCTGGGCTTGCTGCCTGTGGCCTTCCTTCTGCAAGATAAGCTTTTACTCAGCAGGTTCCTGGCTGCCAACAGGGTCATGTCCTGAAAAAGTTCCTAAAAGGACTGCACCATGTAAGAGAAGGCAGCCACTACAAAAACTTTTCTCAGTAAAAAAGACATTTATGAACTTAGAGATTACTTTTTTGTTCCTTCACATAGGAAACAGTGGTATGTTACACACTCTAAAATACCAATTAATTAAACAAAATAAACACTCTCCAAGAGATCCATGCTTATTCCCACTTGGATTTGCGTTGTTCTGGAGCTAAAAGTAACTGGAGTTTCTTGGAATGTTTAAAGGCACTTATTTCTTCCTAACAGGGGCCCAGAAATCAGCCTTTAGGAATTTTAAAGGAGTTGCCAGTCTGGCTTGGAGAATGAGAGTATCTGCCTTTCTTCACTGTTCATCAGATTTCCTGTGGCAGGATTACAGAGTTCAGTTTGCTCCAAGAGGGAATTTGTGTCTAAGTGCACCAACACTGGCTTTGGTCCAGGCCATTGAGTGGTTTCAGTAATCACATGGCACAGGGACCTTTTAATGTCACCAGATAGCCTTCTCTGCTTTCAAACTACACCCTGCTCTGTTTATTAGCATGGGGCTCAATTACAGGATGGTTTGGATAGAAGTATAAATAAAATTATTAGTTTAAGAACTTTGGTCCTCTCTCATCTAATTTCTATAATTGGTCGCAGTATTTAAATTTTTCATGAAGAAAAAAAGTCTGTTATTTCATTCAAATCAGTATTTACCACTAAGTTCACCATTAACTTAATTTGTAAAGGCAAGTTTCAGATAAAATTAGAAATCCTGAATTATTCATGGTGAGGGCTACTAATTTTACATTATTATTTCTTATATGAAGCTTCAATGTGTCATACCAAAAGGGTTGGTGGTTTGTTGTTTGTTTTTATTTGGCAGGGAATAAATGCTTCAAAACACTCCCCAGAGAACAAAATGTAGCTGCCACATTGAAGATAATGCATTTAATCTCTTTGTTACATTACAGCAATTTCAGTAAGCTTTATTGTACTGTTTCTTTATGGCAAGCCTGCAAAAAATTCATTTACTAAGTAAGCAGCCTGATGGCCTTTATATTTCTACTCACTTAACAATTAGATTAGTGCTTTCAAAATACTCAAAAGCAGCAGTAAATTCCTTTTATAAAAACTGGCAAACAAAGGAAGCATGTCAGTCATTCCTCAAAACAGAAATGCCAGTTACTTTCTAATCTCCACCGATTTAGATGCATTTGGATTCAAATTACATATGATTGTTAGCCTTCTATTGCAAATCTTGCTCAAAACCTATTATGCAGGTATTTCATCTTAATTTATTTTGATGCCTATAGTGGAACATATCCTAGTACCAACACAAAATCATTAAAAAACACTGACCATGACTAAAATGTGTTCCAACTTTCAAAATATGCTTTAAAAAGCACACCTAGAGCAAAGAAATTAATTACGTGCCTAAATCTGCTGTAACACGAGAAAACAACTCCGAAAAATCACTTTTCTCTCTCGTGTTAAAGTGGTTCCTGCAAACTCTACTGCACACTCCTAGCAGGTAGCAAAGTGTCTTCCCAGCACATGCAGCTGTTCCAGGATCCAGCTGCCAATCCCACGCAGCCTCTGGAAGGATCTGGCCTCTGTCTATCTGGCAGAACCACTCAAGATATGGATCATTAAAAGTTTCACTGCACTAAAAGTGCAGAATGCTCTTTAAACAATCAAAAAAAAGGTCCCTCAATATACATTAGAGCCTAGGGAATATCAGTGCTCTGGCATTTTATTTAATATGGACTTCTTTTGTCCTTTCCAAAAGGGCATAATTTTAACAAATATTTAATTCACAGACCACAACATCCTATGGAACATTGAATACGTGTTACAGAATGCTTTCTGTATCAGACGCACAACAGCAGCTTCCATGAGAATAAAGGATATTTCCTCCTGCTTTGTGAAGAGGACTATAAAGTTACACTGATTTTTCTGCTAATTTCTGCTCTTTAGCCATGCCAACTGCTAAAATTATCTGTTGTCAATTAAGCAGGGCAAAAGTAATCTTGTATGGGATCTGAGACTGCAGTAATAATAAACAGAGTAATGCAGGATTTTATTATCTGGTACAAAATATTACAGTATAAGAGCAGACTGACCAGAGACAGTTGTTGCCATTACCATGTGTATAAGACCTCCATGCCAAACCAGTACTGACTCAACCAGTAATTGAAAACTGACAAATAATTAACAAAGGGAATTACTGAGGGGAAAAATACTGATACAATCTGAAAAAATACCTCATGTGTTGAATAAACAGCCCAGGACTATCTTCCTATTTCAGAGAAAGGAAACTAGCAAGCTAACTGAATGTATTTAAATACATTCACAAACTGGTTTTGCTAATAAAGCTTTCAGACAGTGAATATAGCTCTTGGAAAAGACTGCTTAGAAAGCTGGGCTTTGTAATATTCCCATGAGGATGGGCAACCACAAGTTTTGGTGTGCATTGGGAAGAAGCAAATTTAGAATTTTGAGACCTTGAAATGCTTTGTGTCTTCTTCTCCATCTATAGGTCCCCAATTAAAGACAGATGTTAAACATATGCTTCAGTCTATTTCAATTTAGGAAGTCAGTGAAGCATGAGCTCAAGGCTTATATTCTGCACAGGGATCACTGTAGAAGTAGGGAATTTAGTAATAAGTAACACTTAACTCTTAAGTGGCATCTTGGATTAGTGGTATGAAAGTGTTTAATGTAGGAAATCACTACCATTAACTCCATTTTAACAGATGAAAGAGCCGGGACACAGAAATGAGTGATTTGTCTCCAGATGTACAAAAGGCCAATAAAGAAAGAAACAAGGGAAAAATCCTGTATTTCCTGAGCCTCAGCTCAGACTTACAGTCTCTCCAGCCATCTCATACAACTCCCCCAATTGCTATATTTAACAGAAAAATAACAGCACTACATCAATACAGACACTGCAAACCGTCAGAGGGAAACGGCTACCAGACCTCCACATATGCTAAAGCACAAATCTGCAGTAAATCTGCCCTAACACAGCAAACAGATGCAGTCACTGATTACTTTTTCTAGAGAAATAGAACCTGAACATATTAAAAAGTTGGTAGCTCACATGGACTTGAGATGCCTACCTTTATTGCACTCATGATTTTGGAACAGTTTCTGCATAAAAATATATCTATTTTTCTAACCTGACACAGTTTCCCCAGAGATGTCACACCAGACATTTGCAAGACATGTTTTGACAAAATACACTTCTAAGAGTTTCCTCTGTTTTTACTGAGTTCTTGTCCAACTTCAAAAAATCCCATGCAGACTTCTTTGGCTTATCATGGATGCATGAATGGAAGACTGCAAGAAACTGCAATGATGCCCAGTACTTGTCACACAACACAGAAGTATCATCAGCATCTTCTGAAAAAAAGGCCAGGACTGACAACTCTTTAATGTCTGCCTTCCCCAAAGACTCATCCTCATGTGCCATCTCCACTGCCTCTGCCTTGAGGTTCAAAATAACACTTGAACAAGATAAATGGAATTATCTCCTATATTGGCAGCACAACGTACACAAGACACACATCTGTTACCAAAACTGTGATGTCCCCTTGTTGCTTTGAGCAGTTGCAAAACTTGTCACTGCCTCTGCTATTTCACTGGTGCAAGATTTATTTAACATTCAAAAAGATGAGGCACAGGGACTCCCAGTAACCAGTAAAACAGGTTTAACAATGCCAACATTTGGTCCCTACGCCCAAAATTTAAACTGTACAGAGAATTTCAGACATCAATAGAACAAAGCTTTTTTAATAGACACAGCTGACCACTAGACAGAGTATTTGCATTCTGTACCTGAGCATTGCCTTAGCCCAGGGACTGTATTATCCCAACTGATATTTTACTATAAAACTGAAAACAGCATGTTAACAAGGCTATGGTAATGCTCATGTTTGGGAAAAAAAAAATCAGATCCTCAGAGTTTCATTACTTATTTTGTAATTATTTTAACTATTCCCTCAACAAAGAGTATTTTTGCTTACTTCTTCAGATTTCACAGTTTATGTACAGAATTGCCTTTTAACAGCCTCTCTGTGGGCTCTCACGACCTTAATTCATTTGAAACCCATATAAACCTCTATGCCATCTGGTAACTTTTTGCAATCTAATTATCCTGATAAATGTATGCACAATATTAGACGTTTTCCATTACAGGGGTGACTAATGTTGCTTCTCTATTTACAAATCTGCCTGCAGATTTTTTTTACAGGCCCATTTGAGAAGGCTAACAGACTTGTTCATTTAAATTTATATCTTACCCGATGCCAAGGTTTTCAGCCAAGCATTCCTTGAATTACGAACTACTGTTTATTCAAATCAGTTTCCTGTCATGTAAATTAGCTATATGAAGTAACAAAAATGCCAGAGGATTTGTTTTGCACATTTTTTTTGTATGCTGCCAAGTGAAATTTTGAATAAAATTTTTGGTGCACTGTGAAAGGAAAAATAATGGTTGAAGCTGCAGTTTCCCCCTTCATTTTGGAATTTTAGGCAAGCAGCTGCTTGTCTTGATGAAGGTTTTGGAAAGACAGTTGACTTTGAAGTTTACATCACAGCACTGTATGTGATTTGTGCTACACAAGATTACTTGGACAATATTATGAACCCACAGGTTGCCCAGTCCTGCCTCCCCCAGCCTTCAACCCCACAATCCAAGATGTGTTACATCACACTGGCTCATTCCTGGGAGCAGTGACACTGCTGGGCACTAAGGGGACTCAAAACCATGCAGGGGATGCAAAACACTTGTGCATCTGTCTGTGTGTGCACAAGTGACACCTCAGAATGATGAGGGGAGGTACAGCAGCTGTGGGAACTCATTTTATTTCTGCTCAAGACAGTAAAATGTACAGTTAAAACCTTGCCGAGTGGAAAGCTGATAGCAGCTTGTCTTGCTTTCCTCATCACTTCTCCCATTTCTTCCACCTTCCTCATTTTCACATCTCCAGCCGTGCCACACCCTCCCATCCCATGTTTTCTCCTTGATTTCACGGTACATTCTGGCATTTTCTCTGCCAAGTCAAATTTGAGCCCTGCCCTTAGGGAATACTCATTGACAGAAATCACCTGCAGTTTTTCCACCTGCAGACCCCCAGCACTTCACAAATGGGACTCACGAGGGAACTACAGACTGAAACCAAGAGACTGACACCTTTGAAAGGCATCCCAAAACACAGGGAGGGGACCTCTGCTCTGCCCCCGCTGTGCACTCCATCAGCAAGTTCCCAAGGAAAGGTGGCATGGAACAATTCATGAATCAAGGAAAAATCTCATGGTCACAGACTGGCCACTGCCAAATTTTCATTGCACCAACAGAGAACAGTTTGGGAAATTACAAAAAAGCAAGAGTGACAGAAAGAAGAGAGCTTCTTTAGAGAAGAACAGTATTTTGTGTAGTCAGCTTATTTGACATCTGCAAAACTGAGCAGGAGGGAACTGGAGAAATGGTTTTTGCATAATCCATAGCTATACAGCTAGTCACAATATTAACTAAGATTAGGAAATTCCCTTTAGGATTTGTCTTTTTTTTCATTAGTTGATGATATAAGGCTCACAGAACAATATACTTTGCTTTCAAATGTTCTTTAAACCATCCACTCAATGTGCTTATGAAACATCTAAACTCTCAAAGAAATTTAGGGTTTTTTAAACATTTGAAATATAATCACTTATGCAAATATGAGACATCTCCTTATTTTCCAATATATGAAACTTTGATGTGCTATAGATATTACTGTTTATAGAAATGTATCTAAAATGTGAATTTTTATATCTACATTTCTCACTAGCAGCAAATAAAAAAAGCAACAGGGAAAGGGTTTTTCAGGAAGAGGTACAGAACCAGAAGTTGCATAGACTCCTGCCAACAATCCCCTCTATCTCATTTGTTGTTCTATTGGTTTTAGCATATTTGCAATATCATCCTTCAGTTTGGGTGTCTGAGTTGCTGTTCCCCCAGGAAAACTGTCTACAAAGACTTTTGTTTTCAGATGCTGCTGCAGGTTGCTAAAATGCAGAGGATGATGTTGGCATATCCAACATCACCAAGCTTTTAATTTTAAACTCACCAGTTCCATTTAAGGGGCTGGTAGACAACTTGGTATCGGTGGGCCAAGCACTGAACTAATCCTGAGATTAGAGCTGCCAGTACAAATGTACACTAATTACAGAGTTAAACATTCTTTTTTACTCTGAACTCTACTGAAAAGGGAGAAGTTGGCTAAATTAGACAAAATTAATGAAAAAAGAAGCGCAATATTAGACAGGCACATTTATCCTCCTTCAATTCCACCATTAGTAGTCTGTTTTGCTGCTGAGTAACACCAGGAGGGCTCAGCACTAATTAAGCCAGTCATTATCATGGCTAGGTGTTTACAGCCTCTAAACTTCTCACTCATTTCTTCTCCCACTAGTTCCTAGGGAAAACATTTGGCCTTTTCAATTCAGAGAGCAAACAGGTCAAAATTAAAAAAAAAAAAAAATTATCCCATTTAGTGCTGTTAGCCAAGAGATTAAAAGAGAAAAGCCTTGTACCTCGAGGCATCCTGAAGGATGTGCCAGGGTGATGAGGGGGGGGACAGCTGGCACAGGGGCTCCAACATCTGCTGACACTGCCAAGGTACATGATCCTAGAGGGGATTCCCTGAGACCTGCAGAAAGCTCTGCAGAGCTGGTGACACTCTTCACAGTGGCTGCAGGTAATGCTCAGACAGGTGTTGACACTACCCAGAGTGATGTACTGCTGCTGAAGCAGGGCTGGGAAGGTGGTTTTCCCTTGTTGCTGGGTGAAGATAAGCTCTCCCTTGTTGTGATAATGCAGCAAGACATGGAATGTCTGCATTTCATTAAATAACATTATTAAACAGACTACCTCACAGCCTTGCTGACAGTACAGGGATGCAATGCTTCATGTTAAATGAGTACCATTGTGAAAGCAAACTTGATGAATAAAACAAGGAAAGAGCTGTAGCAAAGGAGAGCTGCAACATTCACAGTGTTTCTAATTAAGACTAAGCTACTCTTCTAGTTTACTGCTAGTTACATGTGCACTTCCTAACACAGCCGAAAGCTGCTCTTGAATCCCTCAGATTCTGAGGGCATGTCAGGGAGGGCCCTAGAATATCCAAAGAATTTTGTGAAAATCTGAGACAATAATTGAAGGTGCCCAAAAGAGTTTGTAGGATCGGACCTTAGAACCAGCCCTTGTATTAAAAATAGGGGGGACAAAAAGCCTAATAATAATTCAGGAAACGAATGCAACTACCAAAAAAGACTCTTTTCTTCCAAACTTATGCATGAATAATGTGTCAGATTTGTGGGCTTTTAAAAAGACTTCGACAAGCAATTTCACTGAGCATTTTGGTCAGAAAAATACTATCTTAAACCATGGTTTTAAACCGCAAACCCCTTTTGTTTATCCACACCAAAAGAAGCAGCTTGTGAATTATTCCAACCAAAGTGGACACAGGTTTTTTAGAGATGACTTTAGAGATTCCAAAGGAAAGCCAGCTGGCTTCAGAAAGCAAAAATCTGCCCCAAACTTTGAAGCAATGACAACAACCACAGAACAGGGTGGCTGTGCTTCACAGTGTGCCTTGTCTGGGGTCTCCATGCAGGACACTCAGGTGGCTCCTGGGCACACTGCACTTCTCCTCCCTCCCCAGCCATCACCCAGCTGCTCAGAACACCAAGGCAGACAGTTCACCAGGTACCTCTTCTTTATTTCTGAGTGTACCATAAACATGCAGTACATCAGTTCCATTTCAGGAGTCTCCCAAACATGTGGGCTATTAGGACTTATTTTTAAACCTTCAAAGGCCATACAAATATCAGTGAAAAGAAAGTGGCTCCTCTGTAGTATAGTGCTACCCTAATACAGAATATATCAAACTATTAAATCACAAAACAAAAAACAAAACAAAAAAAATCAGTAATTTTTTTTTCATTGCATACTTTTAATCTTTCAGCCACTAAACCTCCTTCCCCACTTATTTATTTCTGGGTTTTACGAAGTTCTAAAAAGAAGAATTATCCACAGAAGTACCATACAAAACTAACTACTTTGAGTAGTAGAACCCTGAAAGCAATTGATTAAGCCAGATGAAATTATTTTTCTCATTTCATTAAGTTCTACTAAGATTTTAAAATAAATGCTCCAAAGAAAGAGCCATCATTAACAAGACAGAAATGCTTTCTAAAAGAAGTACAACAGCTCAATTTTTTTTACTCTCCAAAAACAAACAAACAAAAAAACAAACCCCAAAAACCCCAAAAAAGACAAATTTTTGAATATGTCCCAAAACATGAAAATGACTGATTATTTTCTTTTTTTAAAACCTTGGTGCTTAATATCAGCCAAATCCTCCATCAGATACCATCATACAAGGATAAAAATTATTTTCACCAGGATTATTATTTCCCTTCCATATCAAAGCTTATATACTCTGCTATAAAACCATTTTCTAACTCTATCCAAATCAGCAGCTGGGGGAAGGGAGACTGGGGAGACATAATGGGCAAAAGAGGAATTAATTTCTACACAGACACAGTTAAAGCAACGATTAAAGAAACATAGCAGGCATGCTGCAGATAAGTTCTCAGGGCACCCATAGCATATAAATGTCTCTATCAGGTATGCAAATATTTCAATTTCTGAAAAGCACAGCGTTCTGGGAAGCCAGGACACATTCCTAGACTACTTGTACATCAGGAAAGGTACATCTTCCCAATTAGATGGGTTGAGAGCTGGGCCAGCCAGGAGATGTGCGGATGGCACGGCGCAGCACTCAGCACCAGGTGCGGTGCCATCGTGCCTAATGAAAAGGCTGGTTAGGAACAGAGCAAGGATACAGCTGCTTCCTCCAAAGACATGGGATGGCTCCAAATCATCCAGAAACAGCTGCCAGGAAATTGTTTCTGTTACACAACTCGAGATGTTCAGAGCAGCGTGAACAGACAATTTGCCAGAGTTCAGCCAAAACAGCAAAACCGCGCCAGAGGGACCTGAGATGGGTTTTGCTTCATGCTCCAAGGGGAGGCAGAATAAACTGCTTTCTACAACTGAAATGTTCATTTGCAGCTTCAAGGAAACATGGATGGGAAACATGGGAAATCAAGATAGATTCATGGAAAAGGTCCTTTTCATTTCATGGAAAAGGACAAGTTTTTGTAAATATAATGAAGAACCCCAGAGCCACTCTTTGTTCAAAACAAGAACAACATCGCAAGTCTGATTTCTGATTAGATTTTTCAGTAACAAGTCAGGGGGAAGTGTACCAGAAATGAGGCAAAATGTGGATTGAAAAGCATTCCGCTTCCTCAGTAGGTTGTTATAATTATGTGAGCAGTTTCAGATGTGCTTTTGTCACGCTGATTTATGTCAGAAGCGACAATCATGACTTAGCATAAGAAAAGTTTGTATAACCTGTTTTCCTGCAAGAGCCAGCTGTGTGCAACCATTTTTAATCACCTGCTGTGTGTGAGTGTCTTAACATCTAAACTGCGCCCTGTGTGCAAAGCCATGTAGCACTGAGTAAGGAATGATGATCAGCATTTGAAGTCTATCATGCTCATGTCACAGTGAGAAAGGCATAAATTGACTATGATATTCAATACCATAAAAATAAATCTATTATAGATTAAGCCAATAGTGAGAGATGAAAACAAGTAGGAGTCTAGCCCTAAAATCTTCTTTAAACATATACAGTAACATTCCTATTTTACATTGCCCACACCCCCCAATACTTGCCATTCAATAAGATCAAAAAATATGTGTTATCTGTCATGTGTTCCTTTACCCTCAAATTCTGAAGGCCCGGCTAGAATATGCTTTAACCTTGCATACCCTTAAAATTCACTGAACACAGGAAGAACCCTTTGTTATGGAAAAGCTGTGATTTGAAAGGCAAAGAAGGGGATATTCTTATGTTAACTCAGTTGTATTCAGCCACCAAAAGTCTACCAAAATGAAGGCAAACGCATAACTAACATCACAAATGGTTCCAAGGACTACTGACTTGTTCTTCTGAACCACCTTTTACACCATTCATCCCACATTCATTAAACCTGTGTGCCCTCTCCACCCTCCTGTGATTGGTCCATCCCCCTCAGCATTCCAGTATCTTTACCTTTAACACTCTCACCTGTCTCACACAGCTGTAGCCCTTTAGGGATGAGGCTCAGCCACAGCCCCATCCCCACATTCATCACAAACTGTCTGTCTACAATTCCCCCTATTTTTTTCTTTTTAAATAAATGCCACATCTACCATCCTTCTAGAGGGCCCTTGCAGAAGAAATACTAAATATGGTACTGGTATTATTTTCTGTAGATTCCACTTGCTCTGGAATGTATCCGTGTACTGACTTCATTCTTCAAACCTATATCACGTATCAAAGTTTTTACACTTATATCTATGGAATTATCCTACACCACAATATTTCAGGATTCCTCCTAAATTTAACCCAGTCATAAATTCCAGACTAATGGGGAAGTTGCTCCTGCAAGCCCTCATGGCAATGCTGTCCTTTTGTGTTTATAAAGCTTCAAATGCTTCTCCAAACATTAAGGGTGGATCCAGTGGCCAATTTTCATCATAGGAAGACAAGTTTATTTATCAAGTCACAAATGATTTTTCTCATTTGGAAGACTTCTGATTCAAACAACACACATGTTCAGCACTGATGCCCAAGCATTCATTTACTTATTATTTTATTATCAGCCAAAGAGCAAGTATGGAGAAGAGTTAGCTTGGTTTATTGTCAGCTAATTACTTTTCCTATGCCATTGTTTAAATTACGTAAGAATGTGTTGACAACAGTGTTAGTCCTCAGAGATTTGTTATTTGATGTTGCTTCAAGTATTAATTGTACAGTATTAAAAATTATAATAAAATGGTGACACTTGAGTGTATACATCCATATCAACTTTCTTTAATTGGGGGAGGGGGGATTGGGAGGAGAGGGTGAAATAACCATAGGCAGTAAATACAATTCCTTCAATCAAATTAGTTAGAATACTTAGTTTGCTGCCTTGGTGAATTTGCTTAAATGCTTCCCTAAATTTTATTGACAGTATAAAGCTCGTTCTAACAGTCAGCTCTTCAGTATATTAAAAGAGCTCATAAATGAATATAAAATATTGAAGAAGGTTGTCATTTATTACCGCTAAAATCAACTGCATGTGCCGAATTCTAATGTAATGGTTATCAACCCTTCCACAGCCAGCAGCAGAGAACTCCACAAGAAAAGTGTCTCAAGGCCTGTATTTGCATAAACACTTTCAGATCTTTTTCAGAATTGCAGGCAGAATATTATATTTAAACCTCTTATCCAACTATACAAGAATTATTATTTTTCAAGTAGTGTTTTATATTAACTCACTATTCCTCAGACTAACACAGTTCCACACTATTAATTCCATAATCATAGCTGAGAATTTGGTTCTCACATCTTCATTCTAAAAGGACATTCATATTCAAACACCCATATCCCATCAATTACTGCAACATTTAAAAAAAAATAACCTGGGACAATCATTGGAAAGACCATATCAGTTGCATTAATGATTTCATCTGCTGCTATGCACAAAAACATGTTTTTACAGTTTCAGAAGGAAACTGTAGTTTTGATTGTTTTATTGTTGGAGAAAGGGAATCTTAGGATTAATGAGTCTAGGGGGACATTTCTTTAAATATTTCATAATGCCATTTTAGGCACTTAATTAAAATAAAAATAAAAATCACTTTACTCTCACTTTTTACAAAATCTCCAGATTTAAACAGTGTTATAAGAGAATGATACAAAACAAATCCCAAAGTATTCTTAAATTCAGTCTGTTAATTCACACATTAAAGATAGATCTTCTTTCAATTGTATTGGTGTATTTGTACATGTAGTTCTATACAGCCTAATGCTACTCAGTTTTCCTGACAGCTCCTGACAGCAGATTTCCTAAACTGTTATGCATCACTTAAGAGCTGGAGAAAAAAATAATTAATTATACAACTGTTGCAAAACAGCAACGTTTTACCCCCCACTTTTAGTCAACATGTACAGAAACCTTCTGTTGCAAGAGTTACAAAGAACCAAGGTTTTACACCCGAGCTGCAAAAATCACGAGAAAGCTAAATAAAAAATAAAAAGCTAATAAGTCTTCAGCTATAGTGATGTGAAAGCGAGTCTATAATTACTTCTGCCACTCACAATATATTTTTAACATACGTCTGTCTATTCAATAAGGTCCATCAATTATCATTTAGAATCCTCCCAGCTATCAAAAGGGGTGCTGGATATTTGATGTGGGTCTGCTATGTCCAACAAGTATCATGACAGAATTTTCTAACTGAGGAGTTCCAAATTCATTAAAATTTCTCTTGAATTGTTTTGCTGGCCAGAAAAATTACAAGAGGGTAAAGAGGCAGGATGCCTGTACGAAACTCCCCAAGGAGTGTTTGGTGGAGAGAGTCAAGAGTGTCAGAGCGACAGCTGGTGTGAAGCTGTATAGAAAATTTGGCCATTACAGAAACCCAAGCTGGGTAGCCTAGTTTGTTACAGAACATAAGGAAACGAGTCCCCAGCTGAGGCAATGATAGGTTGGGTTCAAACTCAAACAGGTGGCCTCTGCCAATCCCATTCAATCCGGAATGCAGACATGTCACTGACCAGCGAGCAGGGCAGAGATGAAACTTCGATTGAGCCTTTGCTCAAGGGCAGGAATTTAGAGCCCCTCTAAAAGGGAATGTCCAACAATAAACCTGCGCTGTTGTCACATGAACTCAGTGTGTTCAGTCATGTGCCTCTCTCCAAAACTGCGACCTATCGTTGTGGACACTGGCTGTAAACAGGGAAAAGCAGTTCTCAGCCTGGAAAAAGCTGAAGAAAGAATTTAAGCAAAGCTCAACACTTGGTGTTTTGGTGAATGCCACACAGAAAAAACAAGTGCTGTTTTGCAGGATTGTTTTTCAAGGGGTGTTGGTCCCTTTCTCTCCAATCAGACTATTGTTTTCTCAGGTTAACCAATCCATGTTCAACCCACAGAGCACATTATAAAAGTATGTGCCATTTTTAATAAAGTTGCTTTTTGCCATTGCCTTCTGATCTGGAGTCCATGTCATTGACCGTCCAGTACAGCGACATATCGTCATATCAGAGTCGTCATGGCCAAGAATACCCAAGTGGGAAAAATGAGAACATATTAGGGGCAGAAGTGATGTACACCTTCTTCTTATGCCCCAGAGAAAAATCTCATGAGCTTGGATCCTTCTGCAAAGTTTCCCTTTGTTTCCTGATTTAGAGTAGGCTGGTACAACCTGCAGGCCATGCTTTGTAACCTTTGGCACATGTGGGAATGAAAACCTCACAGGGTTCTGACGCCAGAGCTTTAGCATCCTCAGTTGAATTGGCAGTTGGCTCTGAGTTAGTTTTCCAACGGAAAAATTCCTTAGCAGAAAAATAAATGATCTGGCTTATTTCTACTGATTTCAATGCAATTACTGTCCAAATAAGAGTTACTGAAGACAGAGAGTACAACTGATCATATGCCAGTTTAAAATAAACAAAACACTGTACATTCCTTATTTCTTTTGCTGCACTGAAGCATAAGCCACCAAAACAATCAAAAAACCCCACATGACTCATGCTAAGCCGTGATTTCTGTACCTTTTGCTTTCCTGACATATTTCTAATCTACAGTTGAGAAAAATAGTTAAATACCCAGTGGTCTCACTCTGAATTGGGTCAGGCTCATGCCTCAGTTTGTTTTCTGACCTGCTCTTTTGTAGAGAGTAAAGTGACTTCAGTATAGATTTCTCCAAAGGATACAGAGTGAAGAACATGAAGCAATTCCATTCTGATTGTCAACATTGACAAACAAGCGCCTGGTGCTATAAAACCACTTTTAAATCCTCACTTAAAGTTGAAAATATTAGCCCTGTGACTTCAATGACTGCCTGGCTATTTGCAACTGCATGAATAACCTCCACAAAGCCAGACCAGAGAAGAGAAACTGGGACTGAAGGGCTTTATTCTACAAAGCATAAGCATAAATTTAAACTGTTCTGGTAAGTGTTGCAAAGATGGCACCAAAACTAGAACCCAACTGGGTTGGACACAGCTGTAAAGACCTGATGAGAAAGCAATAAATGTGCTGTGAAATAAAAAACTTCATTCATTCACCAAGAAAAATATCTACAAAACAGAGATACTGCCAGTGTTTACCAAGGACTTCAGCAATGCCTCTATTAACCTGTCAGCTTGCATAGCGGGGGAAAAAAAAAAAAATTTCCTGGTATTTAAAAAAACCCCTCAAACACTAGGTTAATTCTATCAGCAAGGCAAAAGCTGTTCAAAGTTAAGCCTGGAATTTTCAGAAATCGTTCTGAATGGCACTGGCATGACAAAGATCAAGAGCCGGCAACTAATTTTTCTAAGTGTTGTTTCAATTAAGTGCCTAACATTTGCAATTATGGAGTTTTGAGAAGCTGAGGCAACAACATGTTCTCATTAATTTATCCAGCAATAACATTTTTGGCATGAGGCTGGAATCTCAGGCCAATAAAACAGATGAGCAGGCAAAGCTGTCTCTCACTGAAAAGACAATTGGCCTCAATGGGCTTTCTTGCAAAGTCCATAACTAATTAAAGTATTTAAACAGACTGAAAGATTGAAGACCTTTTCTAACCTTTTGGGACATGTTCAGGGGAGGGAGGCAAGCGTCCAGGAAGAGCACAAGGAAAGAATTCCATGTGGCTACACATACACTTCTCGTTTCACTACAGCTGGTGAGATACAGGTAAAACAATGAAACATTGGCACCAGTGTGCAAGAAAATACTAAATCTATATTTGTCCCATGTTGGATTTTTATCACAGTCTGTATATGCCTTCCAAGCTTCACAGTCAGTATATACGTTCCAAAATATTTTACAAATATTATTTATTAATTAGCTCATAAAATTTTCTCACCCTTATGTTATGACTTAGCATGAGTCATGTGGGGTTTTTTGGTTGTTTTGGTGGCTTATGCTCACCCTAATGCAGATAAGTATCCTGGGGTAGTAAATTTGACCACTTTTGATGAAGTTCTGAAGAAAGATCAACTAGTTTCTGCAAACCACTTCTGAAGTGCACCTCAAGAGTTCCTCAAAGATGTAAGTATGTTTCCAATACATTCTGCCAAAAAAATACAGTATCACCATTTGAGAAAATAAACCTGCCTGGAGGCTTTGATGACATAAGAAGGTTATTTATTCATCTTTTATAGGATTAATTTCCACAACAAATAATCCCTGTAGAGACTGGCATTATAAACATTCCAGCTGGTACAGTTACACTTCAGAAAGTCAGATTTAGGCAACAATATATAAGGTAACTCTCCACTTTCTTGAAATTGTGGACACAAGATTTTTTAGAAATATTTATATAATTTTACATTTATTTTAAAATGAGATTTATTGCCTGTTAATTAGTTGAAATTATTGTCTAATGAATACTGATTTTCACCCTCTCCTAGATCAGACACAACACACATCAAAACATCCTGCCCTAAGCCTTAAAGTTGCTAATTAAAAAAGTAGAGGCAATACAGTTTGAGCACGTACCATTTGCTTTAATGCATCATTTAACACACTTGTACTCACTTAGACCTATTGCCATTTGCAGGAACCTAATAGGAGACTGTTCATTCCTTTTTCAATGATGCCTGAGCCTCTTTAATAGAGAGAGGCAATATATATCAGTATGAACTTGTCCAATTTCTACTTTGCCTTGAGTGCAGCAACCAAAACCCCCTTCATGCAACCATGTCCAAAACCACATGTACAACCCTCTTCATGCTGAGTACAATATTCTGCTACAGAGATCAAGTTAGATTTTATTAAACTTCTGAGTAACCTATTGATGTTTAAGGGAAGGTAATGATGCCTGTATAGGTGAAGATTTTAACACCAGATCACTGAAAAACTGAAATATGTACTAGATTCGTGTATTCAACATTTTATTCCACAATTTCATTTCCTGCCAACTCTTTTGATGCTTTATTTCTCTACACATTACCATCTTAAATAAAAGAAATGCAGTGACAAACAATGAAGTGGAAATGCAGTGAAGAAAAAGCATGTGGATACCTCAGGACTGAGAAAGTACAGCTTTTACTCTTTCACTACTTTGCTCCCTATCTCCTTCCAACAGGAGATGTCAATGAAAACTTAGGTGACCAGACAAAATTCCCTTCTGCAGGACAATGGAATTCCCTCCTACAGCAAATATAAGTCCCTGTATGAATGCAGGGCAAATTAATGCAGATATTTTTGTATATGGACTCTGACATCCTCATGTATTTCCTTATCTCATGAGGAATGGATGAGAATGGAGAAGATTAATGAGCTGGGGAAAAAAAACATTCCAACGTTTTTGATTTTCCAAAATGCTCTAAGACAATTCTTGTTCAAGTCAATGAAATGTTGATTTTTTTTTCTCCTGTAAGCAACTAGCCAGAGGTGACAGATTGTGAAAAAAAGAACTCCACGATGGTATTTTCATTTGGACAAACTAATTGCCTTCTCACTGACTGCATGCAAATAGCAAGGTCCTTCTGCATAAGGTCCTTACCCAGAGCACCATGGAACTGCATTTGTGTCTCTGTCCTGGCAATTCTTAATGCATTTTAAGGCATCAAGGCCTGAGTGATGTAGCCACGTGCTGCATGACAGAGTCAGCAGGAACCACCAATGCCTCTCAGCCCACCCGTCACACAAAGTGCTCCAGTGAGCATTTTTTGCAGTTTTCCCATTGCCAAGTGAATTTTCTTCCCCACCACAAGTATGTATTTTTCACATTTTATCAATACTTAAAATACAGATTACAGACCAAACCCTTATTAATAAATTAGGGGAAAATTTACACTAAGAAGAAGTGGTTAATTATTTTTATTCACATAGCTTAAGGTTCTTTTCCAATGTACTAATAGTGCTCTCTTTCATCAGGGCTGAAGTTTCAAGTACTGAATAATTGAGAGATAAATAATACTCTATTATGACTACCAAGCTTTTCATAATATATATGTGCTTTATGATGATACTGAGAAATATAATAAGATGCTCCCAACAGCTGCATAACATCTTTCAGCCAGATGTTATGCAGAAGAGAGACTGAATCCAGTCAAAGAAGAAAACATCAAAAGTGGGGAAGGTGCTTAAATTCTGAAGGACATTATTCCATCACTCAGTGCTATAATCCTTATATGATTACTTTGTAAATAAGAACCTACATTTTTTTCATTAAGCATAAACAAAGAATCGTCTCTAACTTTGATCAGTTTGGCAGGTCTTATCCTTAGGACAAGGTTAGGACTGACAGGACTGCACTTTACTGTGCCTCAGCCACAGCAGAATTATTCTTACACTGTTCACCACACACAGGCACTGCCCCTTCTTCCCAACAAAACCTACTTCTGCAATAATTAAGAAAATAAACTATGCCTCGTATTTACCTTTTCTTGTTTGGTTGGTTTGTTTGGTTGGTTGGTTTGGTTTTGGTTTATTTTATTTGCTTCTTGGTTTTTGTTTTGACTTGCAGCATTCTCAACAGATCAGCTGTTGTATTTAAAACTAGAATATCTTTCTGATCTATCTGTGGGGACGAGACTTGCCTCAGGCCCTCTTTCCTTGGTTCCAGCTTCATGTAGATCAAACTCAAAGCACACCTCAGCTGGTAGCCATTGTACACCCTAGCAGAAGTAACAGACAGGAGAGATTTATGGTATAAAAGACAAATTAAACACTCTTTAACTCAGTGCTTTCTCAAACACATTTCAATAACTGCCATATGTACCCAAGAACTCAGCTCCTTTGTACTCCCAGGTCCTCCAAATTGAAAGTGCTGGCTGCCAGCACATTCCAGGAGCTAACAATTGCCTTATACTAATCTCACTTTGTATGTCCTTTCTCAATTTTTCTCAGGTTACAAGTCCTATAAAGAGTAAAAAATTGCAACCTCAAAAAATAAATTTGAATACTATTTCTTCCCTCACTTCAGACTAGATTTCATTATCATTATTGAAGAAGAAAAAAAAATCATTACAAATAGCCTGCTCACGGTATTTATGTCCTGCCAGTAGCCACAGCACAAAAGAAGTGGGGGGAAAAAAAAAAAAAAAAAACAAAAAAAAAGGCAAAATACTGCATAAACAGGATGAATTTTGGCTTCTCAGAGTGAAATAGAGCAAAGAGGTGGTCACTTACTATGAATGCTTCAGGAAGATAAACATCAGGGAGTGGAAAAAGGCAGTACCAAGACAAGAACAAGAGAGACATCAATACATTCAGGCAGTGAATGATAAGGCTGCCAGTTCAGAGTGTTGAGTTCTGAAATGGCCTCTTAATGGGAAAGACAAGACACACCATGCAGTGTTCTGTGATCCAACTGTTGTTGTTGATGGGCAAGTCAGGAGGTTTCCTTTACTTGTGTTCTCCCCTCTTTATGGCTTGCTCTCTCATGCTCATTGCAAAGTCTCCCCACAATGTAACTGCGCTGTGAAGGAGACAACACATCACATGAGTCCTTCTGTTTGGGACCATTAATTAGGTATGAGCACTCTGTCAATACATTCCAAAGATGAAATTCCCTCAGGTTATTCAGAGCAGTTCACACAAATGTACAAGTATTAACTTTTACCTCACACATACACAGAAAATATTAACAGACCTTTAAAGCCTTGCTTTAATAGCCAAATCTGCTAAACTTCAGTGATTCTGGACTAGGCTGTTCCTGAATGAATCTAAATGATACTGTGACAAATCAATTCTCAGGTGACAAAAGCACAGCCACAGCAGCCAGGTACACATGCTGTCAGAACCTCATATTAGGGATGGTTGTAAAAGATTGTTTTGGATGCTTGCTGTTATTTGATCCTCTAATAGCAGTTGGGAATGTAGCCAATCCCCTACACTGTTAGTGACAACAGGCTGACAAATACTTTCTATCAAAGTGATTGATAAACTCTTTGCAATATTTAGTAATTGTTCTCCTCAACTTCTGAGCTTTATTTCTATCCTGCCTACACAGCCCCTGATGGCTGTCCACTGAACAGCTTCTGAGCATTAAACAATCAATTTCTTCAGCAGGTCTGAAGGCAGCAAATTTATAGAGCTGTCACCCCATCACCCAGCCATCTCCACCCTCATTTCTTAGCAGGATGGCCTGGCCTGAAGAGAGAGAGCAAAAACAAGGCAGAAAAGCACCCTGGGAAAGGACTGAAGAAGGGATTCAAGGGGGAAGTCCACACACTGGATACAAGAAGATCTCAGGATTCTTCCTCTTTTACCAACTCAATGGAAACTTCAAACCTACTGACCACGCCTTCCAGGATTTATCCAGCCTGCTGTTACAGGAATGAGTATATTTCATGAGCATTTGCACTGAAAACCAGTGAAGGTACCACACACATCAACATTAGAGCTTCTAACAAAGTCCTCACTGCAACTCAGATAGAAAGCTCCTTTCTCACAGAAAAAGCACAGTTTACAACATTAAGAGCAAGCATCTCTCTTTCTACCAAGAGTTTCAGCTAAATTGCTCTTTTGGAACTGCCATAATACAGATTTTCCTGAATGAAAAAGTATCTTATTACCAATATTATTACTTTATTAAAAGTATTATTTTAATTAATAAAATTAATAAATAATAAATAATAAAAAATAATAAAAATTATTACCTCCCCTTGACAAGTCTATTCATAACTGGCAAAATGAGCCTTTTCATTATTTTTCATCCTCTCTCCTTTTATTTAACTCTTGACTTGAAGAAAAGTTTAAATCATCACAGCTGTTTTCAGAAAGGAGGTATTTAAAAAGTACAGTCTGTAAAACGCCAAGCTACTCAGGTGCAGTAAAAAAATGGCAACTTGCCTTTTACTCTGGGCAGTACTGTCCTACTAGTGGATCAAAAAGTCTCTCTTATATGCTCCAAACCTTTTAAAAGGATGATACCTGGTATTAATCTGCAGTTCTGGCCACAGCCTGACAACTAATCCCTTTGGAACTGTTTTAAAATAAGTTTCAACTATCTTGAAGATAGCAGTTTGGGGTGTAGGGGTTTTTTTCATTTGAGACTTTTCAAAACTAACTTAGAAGATCTCTGTTTCTAGCTAAAAGTCCCATCTAAAATGCTTAAGAGTAGCTTGCAATATGTCTCCACTAAAATATACTATTCTGGAAGTTCAAAAGAGTTAATGATTTTTTAACGCCTCCAGCAACTCTCAACTTCCCCCAGAAACTTTAGATGTGCAGAGACCAGAGAAATGTTATAAAATTGAGAGATTATTTCTATATATTTCTTTCCTTGCCAGAATATTCTTGCCTTAAGTAAAATCGCTCTTAAAACTGTGTTCTAAAAGAAAAACATTTTTGGAGAAGACACTGCATTGAGATGCTGATCTGATCTTCCTGGTTCCCAAACTAGTAGTTGATACCAAGTACAGTCTGTCTGACAGAAACAAACTTTTCAGCTTCTATTAGGTGACTTGAGTGGTGCCTGATGCAAGGAGTTATTTAATTCAGTTTTAGATTATGGGATCAAAACACAGTGAACAGCAGAGGGGATGGTTGGTTGGTGGGTTGGGTTTTGTTTTTTTGGGGGGGAAGTAGGAGCACATCTGTCAGAATAGAAGACACTTCTAACCTCGTATTAATGAAGCCACATACAAATGAATGGCATTGCTCTTTCAAATGAATGACATTTCAGGTAGCTATTAAAATAAAGAGGTAAGTAACTTATTTTTTACTTTTTCACAGCTTTGGATAAGTGTTTAATTCCTGCCACTTATCTTGAACATGAAGCCTTTGTATGAATTCATAAATATAAATTTATGATCAAATTGTAAGGCAGAGAAAGAAGACAGCCAAATTTCAGAGTTCTTCCCTCACACTGTTTTTATCTTACCCAACTTGCACCTATGCCTGTGGCATCCCTGGTGAGTCTGTTGACAGCTGCAGTGCTACACTAACTCCAGAGCCAGTCTCCTCATTTTACATTCTGAAAAGATGCAGTTTTGCACTGAAAAATATGCTGTCTGCTAACAGAAAGGAACAAAAAGCTACTTGCAAACAAGGAAGCGTGTGCACTTTGTTATATTTCCAAAGACATTCAGCACCTAGACAGTCACTTTATGTCTGGACGTACAGAAAGAAAGCAACAGCTGAACAGTACAACAGAATAAACTCTTGGCTGCAGGACCACTTCCATCTCCAGGCAGAGACAAAGCTCAGCAATTCCTTATCCCATGGATATGGGATGCAACACTGAAGTAACAAAAATACACAAAACTGTCCTTCAGTGAGGACACCTGAACACAGCACTGTGGTCTGTGCTGGATTCCTGCAGCAATAATTTCTCGAAAGATAGGAATTATACAAGAAATTCAAGTTAACAGCTCAACCAGTTAAAAAAAAGACAAACAAAAACAACCATCAAGACCATGACAATCAATATGGATTTAGGGAAAAAAACCCCAAGGTGATATCAGTGGTGATGAACAAAAAGTCAGAAGGGTACTAGGACACTGCAAGTAACCATCATGTGAAGTCAGTCATATTTCTCTCTGAAGCACTGAAAGAATTCCAGTTTCTGTAAATGGGATCAGAAACTTTCCCTTTTTAAGAAAAAAAAAAAAAATTGTAAGTAATGCATGAACTTTTCGGGAGCTGCCTCAGGGTATGAAAGCCTCTCCATTCATATGCCAACACTACATAGCATCATTACTGTCACCTGTACGTGCTGAGAGACAGGATGCCATCATCCTCCACTACATAGATGATGTACTAGTGTGTGCCCCCAATGACTCTATACTCCAACACACGCTTGACCTAGTGGTTAAAGTTTTAACCTCTGCTGGATTTCAATTACAGGAAGACAAAGTTCAAAGGATGCCACCTTGGAAGTATCTGGGCTTACAAATTTCAGAGAGGACCGTTGTTCCTCAAAAATTGGAAATCAAGTGTAATCCTAAGACCCTAGCAGATCTCCACTCCTTGTGTGGATCATTGAATTGGGTGAGACCCTGGCTAGGCCTCACAAATGAGGATCTAGACCCTCTTTTCAAATTACTGAAAGGGGAGAGAGAGCTGGGCTCTCCCAGGGAACTGACCCCAGAGGCAAAGACAGCAATCCAAAAGGTACAGAAACCCTTGTCAGAGAGGCAGGCTCACAGGTATGAACCAAGCCTACCTTTCCATTTCATTGCCTGCATGGTCTGATTTACCAGTGGATCGAGGGGCAGAGAGATTCACTCTTAATCATAGAGTGGGTCTTCCTCTCTCACCAAAGATCCAAGACCATCACTGAGCCACAAGAGTTAATAGCTGAATTGATTCAGAAAGCCAGGATGAGGCTGTGTGAACTGGCTGGTTGTGATTTTACATGCATTCACCTCCCGGTCAAGTTCTCAGAGGAGGGAAGAAACTCTCTAAAGAGACTGACCAAAGAGATGTTTGAGAATTTGCTCCAGGGCAATGCCAATCTCCAATTATCTCTGGACAGCTACGGGGGACAAATATCGGTCCATGCCCCATCCCACAAGCTGTTTAATGAGGAATTCCACCTCATTCCTTGTGAGAAAAGGAGTTGGAGACCACTCAAAGCTCTCACAGTGTTCACGGATGCATCTGGGGCTTTCCCACAAGTCGGTGATGACTTGGAGAAACAGGCAAACTCAGCATTGGGAAGCTGATGTGGAGTTTGTAGAAGGGTCTCCCCAGGTAGCTGAACTAGCAGCTGTGGTAAGAGCCTTTGAGAAGTTCTCAGAACCATTTAATTTGGTGACTGACTCTGCATATGTAGCTGGAATAGTATCCAGAGCGGAGCAGGCTGTGCTCAGAGAAATTGAGAATGAGCATCTCTTCAGATTGCTCTCAAAGCTGATTTATTTGGTTTCTCATTGAGAACATCCATTCTTTGTGATGCACGTACGATGGCACATGGACCTTCCTGGTGAGATTGCAGAGGGGAATCATTGAGCAGACTCCCTTGCTGCACCAGTTGAAAAAGCACGTCTCCCTGACATCTTCCAACAGGCAAAACTGAGCCATCAACAATATCATCAAAATGTGCTAGGTCTGATCCGTCAATTCCAGCTAACACGGAGTCAGGCTCGAGCTATTGTGGCCACCTATCCCAATTGCCAGTTCCAGGCCATGCCATCAATGGGTATAGGAACTAATCCCCGAGGCCTTGGCAGTTGTGAAGTGTGGCAGACAGATATCACACACATTCCTAATTTTGGTCGCCTCAAATATGTTCATGTAAGTATTGACACACATTCAGGTGCAGTATTTGCCTCTGCTCACGCAGGAGAGAAATCTGTGCATGCTAAAAAACACCTAGTGCAAGCTTTCTCAGTGCTAGGGATCCCAAAAGAAATCAAAACTGATAATGGCCCAGCATACACATCCAAGGAGTTCCTGGAATTTGTCCAGCAGTGGGGAGTGGAGCATAAAACTGGCATCCCCCACTCCCCCATAGGCCAAGCTGTGGTTGAACGAGCACATCAGACGCTCAGACAGGTTTTGGCTAAACAAAGCAACATAACTATGTGGATGCCTCCACAACAGAAGCTCTGCAAAGCCATGTGTACCATCAATTTCCTAAACTGTTCTTTTGAAAACATGAATCCACCTGTAGCTCGTCATTTTAACAGTGGTAATCAGTTCAAACCTTCTCAGCGTCCACCGGTCTTGATTAGGGACCCAGAAACTTGGTAAACCAAGGGTCCCTATGAGCTCGTGACCTGGGATCATGGTTATGCGTGTGTAGCTACTCCCTCAGGCCCTCGATGGATACCTCAGAAATGGGTCAAAACTTTCGTCCCCAAAAACCCAGCTCCTGCAGAAGGAGATGGAAAGCAAGTAGCCACTGCCTCCAAGAGAAGATGCCATCAGATGGAAGAGGAATCTTCCTAAGTGTGGACTCTATCCGGCAGAAACAGAGACTTTTAACATGTTTTAAAAATGTTTGTTTTCCCCATTTCTTGTTATCCTCACTCCATGTAACCCAAAGTTTTTCCTTTAACTTTCTTAAACAAAAAAGGGTGAGATGTTGTATTCCTTTTGGGAAGGTTCTCCCCACAAAAACCCCTCCCCCAGAAACTGTAACCTGGCCTGAGTTACCTGCCCCTTTGAGTCTGACCTATGGCCTTTGGCCAGGTAACCTGACCTTTACCCCAAAGGTCATAAAAACCCCTCTCCCTCCATGTGCTCTCTCCTTGCTTCCTGGAATCCCTTTCATTGATAATAAAGCTTTGGAATACATCCTGAGGTAAGGAGCCTCTTTTGAAACTCTGCACCCTATCTTGTAGATTCCCCACTCCCCAAATCCCCCTAAATCTGAGGTAGCAGCTTGGGGGGAGGGGGGTGGAGGAAAAGGGGTATCTTCAGTAAACCAAACTAGTTCTTCTAGTAACAGCAAGTTTGGAAAACCAAACTAGTACTACTTGCTGAACAGCAACCACCATGTACCTAACTCATTGCAAGTCCCTCAGAGAATGTGATCATTGGTAAGGAAAACCTGAAAACCAATTGAAGAAAAATTAAGCAACATTGGACACAACAATTTGTATATGAAATTGTCATGGGTTGCAGTGCAAAATGTAACCCAAAATCTGTATTCTATCACCATCTGATCAAACTGGGGTGTGTGGGGTGGTGCAATTGTCTGTCAAAGGCCAACTGTCAATAAACCTGCTGGGGCAGTTTTCTTCTCTCTTCCACAACACAGCCTCCCTCCAGGCAGAGATCTTCTGCTCATGGGCCAGTGAGTCTCACTGATAGAATTCCATCATCTCACTGAGAAATGCTCCAGACAGGGGGAGGAGACAAGTATTCCTACCTGGATAAAAATCTGGGAGTTGGAACACCAAGGCAGCCTTTTCCACTGGATTCCCAGAGGAAGACCAGGCCCATCTCTCACCACTGGACCTTCAGTGAAAGAACTCCACTCTTTCTCCAGGAGCATCACTGCAACAGAGCCACATCTGCCACTGGGACTGCAGCCACCATGGAATGGCACTGGCACCAACACCCTGACCCACAGGGTGTCAGCTTGGATCCTGACTCTGTCAGTGGGTTTGTTTATTTGTTTGTCTTACTGCATGTGTTTTTGTTTTATAGTTTATTTTAGTTCCCCTAATAAAGAACTGTAATTCCTATTCCCATATCTTCACCTGAGAGCCCCTTAAATTTCAAAGTTCTAATAATTGGGAGGGAGGGGGTTTAAATTCTCCATTCCAAGGGAAGCTCCTGCCTTCCTTAGCAGACACCCGTCGTTCAAACCATGACAGAAATACAGATGAAAATAAGGTTGACACAAATAAGAATATGTTCACAAGACCCTTTAAAAAAGAACCTGTATAACCCATTGTCCTGGTTTAGGGCAAGTTTGGGGAGAAACTTCCAAAGGGGCCCCTTCAAAGAGCAGACTCCCACAGCCCCTCCCCACCCCCACCGGTTCGGGAAGGATTCCTCGGAGAGAAGTGGAAAGAAACCTGTTAATTTAACAGACAGAGCACCCCCCAACACACAAGATGAACAATCACCGTTCTGAAGGGATAACAATTCAGACAGTCTCTCTTTGGGGAGTGGTCTCTCTGTTGTTGGTCTCTCTGTCACTGGGCAGGCTGCTGCAGGACACAGAGTGCAGACTCTCGGTGTTTCCCAGGTCCCAGTCCGGAGCAGGCTTGAATAATTCCACGATGGAGAGAGGAAAAGGAAAGAAGTCCAGAAGACTCTTGGACTGTCTAGTTAAACTAACTAAAGAGCTAAGCAGGAGTAAAAGCAAGCAAGCAAGCAAGCAAGCAGCAGGAAAAGCAGCAGGAAAAGCAGCAGCGTATGTCTGTGTCCCTCAGACTATTATCCGCACACTGATACCAAAACCAAAACAAAACTTCCCCGAGCCAGTCTTGAAGAACATCTCCAGCCCAAACAGAACAGACGATTGGGGATACAAACCTCACAACATCACCCCAGGACACCCATGGTCTTTGCCAAGGTAACCTGAAATATTTATACAAATTTAAAAAGGCTGTAGATCTCCTTATGAAGCTTCTTATATACCTTTAGTCTAGACTTCTGCTTAGTAAGATTCTTCATTTTTCTTCACAATTTTGTGAATCTTGCTTGGTTTGAAATTAAAGAATTTTTTCAAATTTGTAATTTACAAGTAAAGGGCTGCCTTGTTCTCTTTACAGCAACTTGACTTACCTGTATTTTCCCAAAAAAATTGTTTTCTATGCAGAACAGCATCACCATTGTTGTAAAGACACCTTGAGTTGTGACAGTGCCTTACTGTGCGGAAAGACTGCAGTTGGGAGACAGAAAGAGATTGTACTTATAGTTTTGTTTGTATAAAACATATATGATAAACAAAGCAATGACAAAATTGTCTTGTTTATTATATATGGTTTATACAAACATTATCTATAAATCATTATATAAAATTCCATGTAAGAAGGCTTTCTCTTCATGCCATTCAAACCCAAACTATTTCTGAATTGCATATACTAAATTCATTTGGAAATCTGGTATTATTACTGACTCAACCATAATTTTTGACAAGTCAAATAACACAGAGCTCAACCACTGTGCCAGCTCTCAGTTCCACACATTCTTTGAGAACAAATGAATATTTCCTCATTTGTCGTTTTCAAGGGAACAGTTGTACAGCTGTATGTTGTGTCTGACCAAACATAAATTGTTTGCTTAGTCCCAAAACTGCAAGACTTTGAAAATACACACAGTACAACTAAAAGAAGGAAAAGGTGTTGCAGACTTGCTTTGGTTGGCAATAATTCTTTAAAAACAAGTTATTCTTGAATATTGCAAAGTTAATGAACCGCATAATCAGGAGAGAGTATCAACTGTCAGAATCATTAGAATTGATAGAAATTATTATATTATTGTGCCAGCACTAATATAAATCTTAAAAGTTAATATTTTGCACTGTCTTCATGTACCCTGTCATAGCCCAATCATATGCCAACTTAACAGAAGATTTAGTTGGTGTTAATTGAGAAAGCAATATAAAAACTGACATAATTGTTCCTACTCAGCCTCCTAAAGATCTAGCACTGTTGGTTGTTGCGGCCGGTATCTGTTTCTATTTGTTATTTTATGTTTAATGTTCATATTGTGAAATGGTTTGTTCTATGTTCCCCCGTTTTTCCCCCAGTTGGTTTGTTCTTACTTTGTATCCCCCCAGTTTGTACCCTATATGGGTTCCAGTAACCCTTCTCCCCTTCCCCCCTTTACCCCATTAGTCCAGGAACTGGCGGGGAATCGCGCTTTTTTCCCCCCTGTGCTCCGGTTATTGGTCGGGTGAAATGCACACCCCCCACCTCCGTGTAACCCCGTATAAAACCCGTGCCCCTCGGGGCTCGGGGCGGTTCTCTCAGGTGTCCCCTTCAGCGGCGTCTCTTTGAATAAAGAAGCTGTTGGAACCTCACCAGAGATGGCCTCTCCTGGCTCCTTTATCCTGTCTCTCTCTCGGGAGCGGACCCGAAGCTCCGAGAACGCGCGGTTCTTTGAAACCGCCACTGCCGCCTGTATCTGCGGTAACCACGACTGAGCAATCCCTTCGCGGCTCCGGGGCTGTTCGACCGTCCTGAGCTAGCAGAGCCCCTAGCGTACCGCGAAAGTTGGTCACTCAGAGAAAACTTCACTGGCATGAACTAGAACTGATCAGTCACCATGCTGCTCTCTCTGCTGTGTTTGTCCACCCCATGCCATCTTTCTCACAACCACCCCAGCATTCCTTCTTTAAATTACACTTTATTCCTGGGAAGAGACCAACTCCACTTCTGGCAGGGAAAATAAAGCTTCAAGTGGCACCATGAGCTGCACTTCTCTCTGTATTAATGTTACATTCCAAAGACAACTACAAACATTCTCATTTAGGCACTAAACTACTCTCCACACAAGCGCAGCAGCCCCAATGGCGAGCCACAGCAGAGTATTTTTGCTCCTTTCCAGTTGATGTATGCCCTTCCACAGAACCATAAAGGCAGACTGCCACCTTTAAATGAAAGAATCTGTAAAAGTGTGAACTTGCCAACATACTCTGTAGTCTTTCCTCACACACTCTTCTAAAATAAGCTGTGCCTTCAAAACAAACAACAACCAAGTGTAAGATAGAAGCCAACAAGCTGCCAGAAACGAATTCCCTCCAAGACAGCCAAGATAACCTGGGACAAATACAGCCAATGGACTGAAATGTTATTTAGGAAGGGGACAACAAACAGCACAGAGAGCAAAAGAACACATAAAAATTGTTTCCATAGAAATCTTGTATCCTAAAACAGTGATAGAAATCACCATGGCAACTAACCTAAGGAATTATGATGCAGATTTAAAATTTACCCTGGTTTAAGGATTAGAGGATAAGTCTGACCACTGTTCCAGCTGCTGTTTCCCTCTTGGAGCAAGTGGAAGCAGGATGCTTGCTTAATCACAAATTATTATTTCATTTGTCATTAAGTAAGATCTGTTACTAATTTTCTTTTCCAAAGGATAGAGTTGCACATGGGTTTTGACAATTTTTAGAAGTTATGTTTCAATTGGCTCCATAAATTGCAAACAAACCCAGCAAAACACCAATGTACACTGGATATTGTTTGTAAGCTCTCTATAAAATGGGCATCAATAATCTGGTAGAAAAGAAAGGGATTTAAGTGCTTTTCTGCTCATTCTACAGAAAAGCCACATAATTTTTTTTTTGGTGCAGTCGTGTATTCAAAGGAATCTGTGTGACTCCACCAGTAGGGAAGATAATTTGTCCTATCCTTAGGAGCAAAATAATGCATTCACTGCTATGTACAATTTATGGTTTGAGTCTCAGCTGACTTTAAAATCTAACTCTAAATATTTTAGGTCTGCTCATATCCATACTGATTTAGGGGGAAAAATAACCCAAACAAGTGACCTCTGGCCACTGAACACATTCGATTAAAAGTAAGTCACTGATAGGAATGATGCTATTTTTATCAGAATATTTACTTTCCGTACTTAATGGCAGATAGCCAACTCACAGGAGTTCATGAAGCCATGCCTTAAGGTCTTCATTTTCCTTCATTTTCACAGTAGTAATTTTGGTGCTGCTGCTGCCACCAGTTCCAAGTTATGACATATACTCAGAATCCTACTCCGAGGAAATCTGGAGTGAAAGTTAGTTTAGGCTGCTGAAAGATATCTGTCTCAAGAGCTGTCATGGTCCCCTTTAATTCCATTCCAGCTACTGTATATAGGACACAGATGGGTGAATAACTCCCTATCAGCTGCTCACCTGTTCAAAAAACACATTTATGTCAAAGATAAAGGTTATTTCTGAGGACAGTTAACCTAATATTACGAGGTCTTATTGTCCTCCTGCTTTTTAAATTACTTACATAGCTTAAGACTCTAAATAAAAACTGGCTTTAAATGATATCTTGCAACAAAAGATATTTGTGAAATATTAGCTATGGTAGAATTTGCTCTGATGCATCTGGCTGGTGCACTTCCCTCCCCTAATTGTACAGAGCCTGTATTTGGAAGCTCTAACTAATAAGCTAAGAGGGTCTTTATGGCTTTCAATTTTCAAACAGCTGGCTGGTATGGAAACAAGATGTCTTGGCACAGAGAATTATTTATTCTTGTGTAGATTCAGTGTGGCTAATTATGCGCCACACAACAATGAAAATCTGCAAAATAAGCAATGTGAAACACCTAGCCCAATTCTGGCAAAATCTCTTCTTCATCATTAACCCATTAAAAAAAAGTTTTTATGCAGAGGTAGGATTTCAACAGCCCATGAAGAACATCACATTTGGCATGTGCTCAGCACCAAAAAAACCCCAAACCAACCCAACCCACCTCTCAAGCACTGTTCTCTCATTCTCTGAAGTCCATCAGTTCATTTTGATTGCATGTTTTGGTTGTAGTCTTCTCTGTTGTTTTGCATTAGGTTTTCTATGCATTGCTTCCAGAAGACTGGAAAATTTTCTTTATGTCGCTGTGTTTTTCAAATTTTATCCTGGGGTTAAGTGAAGCATTGGTTGCTAAGATGTTACACAGGGATATACAATGAAGCTAAATTTCTCTTGCCCCTGTGTGTTTATCACCATCAAGTAGAGGAAAAAAAAAAGAAAATGAGATTAGACTGTTACTTTTTCTGAAAACTGCTGGTTTGCCTTTCAGGTAAGAGTGTTTTCCTGGTTTTTATTCATCCATTCAAGCTTTTGTGGAATTCTCATATAAATAAATAGGAAGAAGACAAGCACTCTCAACAACTCTGAAAATGCTTCTGACTTTCCACCACCCTCTGTCAAGCCAAGATCAGAAAAATTCTGATAGCATGTTTCACATCTGATGGGTGTACACAGAACACAAGTGCAAGTGGGCACTCACCACGAGTTAAAATGGTAAATTAAAAAAGAAAACAAACAAATCCCTGCAAAACAACTTACAAAAAAATTAAATAAACTTTTCCAAGTGAAGCAGGCAATTCCTTTTGTTTTGTCCCTTTTGTTGAACACCTTAAATACCTTTTCTGCAGCACAAAGAGTCTGTTTCATTATTAATGTCTAAAGGTAGCTAACTGCCAGTTAAGCAGTCGGCTATGTCACAGACTGCAAAAGTTGTCCCTTATGTGCTGGATGGCTCCAGTGCAGTGCACCTGCCTTCAGCTCACCAGACTCAAGAGACAAAGCCTTGACTCCAGATGGAGTCCTTCATGGAAGAGCGAGTGGAATCCTCCCCAGGGGGGCTTTTTCCTGTGCTCTTTGTTTTCTCTTAGGAACTGGTGAAGAGGAAAAGAACTCTACCACCAGTCAGCTCCCTTCCTGTTAACACATCCTGATTTTCCCTCAGTAAATATGGCCATTTGCCTTCATACTCAGCAGCCACTCTTGCATATCTCATCTCCTACACTCGATTTCCTCTGTAGAGTTTGCACCTTTATTAGAAGAAAATCAGTCATTATCCAGGCTCTTGACTACCAAGAAAGGAAAACACCATCTTGGGCCACAGTAGGGAGAAAAGCCTGTTTGTCACTCCACAGGATCTGGATCAAAATATCTCAGGTTTTTTGATGGTTTTAATGATTACTGAGATTTAGAAAGTCCTTTTCTCCCAGCCCTGTAATCAGAGAAAAAGTTGAGAGTTGTTTCTTCTGTTTTCCAGGGTTCTTTATTTTTCCTTATTTATTACATTCTTTCCCTGACTAGCAGAGATCCTCTCAGCAAGTCAGTCCAAGGCACAATCCACCACCCTCAGAGTGGTGTTTACTTTTATACTAAAAACTATGTGTACATTATTTACAATAATTTTCCAATCCCTATCACTTATGTTGGACAGTCTTTTTCTAAACCAACCAGAAAGTTCCACCATCACAGCAGGAGATGGAGGACAAGAAGAACAAGAAGAAGAACAGGACACACCCACATTCCTCCATCTTGCCCCCTGAACCCCCATTCTAAAAACCCCAAAATTCTACTTTTCACCCAGTGACAAATTAACTATCACTCTTTTTCATCCAGGACATCCAGAGGGACATCCTGGGCTCCGACAACAAAATTCCAGCCACAGCTGCCATCCTGACTTTGGCAAATGAGCAGAGAGGGAGAGCAAACCTCTCAACCTCCATAAAAATGATCTCTCATGGTGAAGGGTTTGAAGAAGCAAATCCACTCTCTTTTTCGTGTCCAAGAGTAGCATTCCTCCATAACGATTGAGTATGCAAAGTGCCATCTACCCAGACCACAAATCACATCAAGTACAAGACTTTTCACTACCAGAGGAAAAACCAAACAAAATTAAAAACAAAACCCACACATAATCCTACCAGTAGTTATGCAGAAGACAAATCAGCAGTGAAAAAAAGATTCTATGAAACTAGGCTAAAATATCTAAAATATCTGGATATCTTAATATATACAAAAGTATTTTCTACTTTGTGATTAAATAGTGTTTAGGCATATCTTCTGAATTTGTTAACAGCTTCTCAGGAAGCTTTTCAGAGAGCAAAGGTTAATACACACTTGGAATTACCCTGTTGATTTGTCATCCCATCTTCATGTGGTTAAGCCCATCACAAGAACCAATATAAATTTAACACCATTTCAGGAAAGGCTTAGCAATATCCTGTGTCATATCGTTTAGAGGAGGTCATGTAAGCTCCAAAGGCAGCCTTTCACGTCCACCATATGACACTTTTAAATCCAAGTGTTTAAAACAAGATCTTATTAAGATTACTCAGCCAGACTGGGGATACATAGCATTTTACCTACAAAGCAGTGTAAAATGTCTTGATGATTTGGCTTCACACTGATACCAATTCCAAAAACTTGCTGTTTGAGAGTCCTAATTAGGCAGCTGTCTTCTAACAGACTGTTTAGCCTTCTCTGAACTAATATTTCCTAAGCAGCTTGCCAATTCAAAATACTTTATTCTTAAGATGTTGTCGCTTTTGGCTACTTTGCTCTACTAAATCACCCTCAAATTATTTCTGTCAGCATTATGTCAGCTTAGTAGACTCTTAAACTTCAGCCTCCCACTCAGGTGAAAAAGCAAACAGCAATTCTTGTATCTTTTCACTATCAAAACTGAAAAAAAAAAAAAAAAGATTATTTTTTGTAGAGAATGCAAATATTAAACATTTGTAACATGCGAATACATTGCCACCTGAAGCAGTCTGAGGTTTCTCCATTAGCCCCAGTCATCAGGTTATAATCAAGATTTTCTCATTTTCTCTAGCATAAGTAGACAGGGATTTTCCTTCACCACTGCTTCTCATAATTTATTTATTCATTTTTGTCAGATCAGCAATCAACCCTAAGTTCTGGGACAAAGACAAACCCCACTTTCCTTAGGCACATCCACATGGGCTTTAAACAAAAGACAAACCCACAAAACAACCAACCAACCCCACATGCATTTTCTATCTAAACCAGATTTCTGGATCCCGGATGAAATAAAAACCAAAACAAGTCAAAACAAGATGCAATACACCCAAAAAAACCACTTCTGGTTTTAACTATATTGCCAAAGGTTGGTGCAGCTTCATTATTTGAAATCAAATTCCTAGTGCTGCACAGCTGAATGAATTAATAGGCACAAAAAAGAGCTTTTCCACTTGTATTTCACAGTTCATTTTACCAGCGTCCACTGTGAGATTAACAAGAGTTCACTCACACATGTGTGCTTGCAAACATACGGCACACCAAAACCCTAATTTCTAACTGTGCCTTGTTCATAACATCTCTATCTTAAAAGAATTTGTTAAAATATTTGCTATTAAACATATTTGTTGACTTGCAACTTTTTGTGACTTGAGCCACAAAAAAGCCCAACATGCAAAATGCATCAAGTGAGACAAATGAAGCCAAAATGTGCCTTTTTTAAAATCCATAGCCCTGTGGTTAAGTGCTATGTCTTGAGATGTAATTCCCAGAGCTTTTGCATCCTCCTAGGGTTTCCATCTGCAAGAGTGTTGCTCTGATTTGCATTCCTTACAATACCCTGGTGGGAAGTATTCTCAGTTTTATCTGTTTAGGGTTTTCATGGTTGTCTATTAATCACCAACAAGAATACAGACTGGGTCTCAAGGCCCCACTTGGTAAGGACCTACTCCTAGGGCTCCATTTCCCTCATCTGTGCATCATATTAGAATTCTGTCCAACAGAGTGGATATTTACATTTCTTCTGGAAACCCACGGGGTTAGCAAAGCTTCATTAGAATGGATTAAAAAAAAATGTTTTTCCTTCTAGTCTAAACTAGAGCAGCTCTGAAAAGGAGGAATAATTCCTACAGAGATGGGCCATGTGGAAGTAGAAACCTTTTTTCAAAGTGGGAACTGAGCAGCTCACTCATACCCCATGTAACTACCACAATTACTGAGTTACTGGAGAAAGGTGTGGAAGGCAGCATAAAAGTCCTCTTGCAGGAGGACTGCAACAGTCCTCTGCAAAAGGAGCAGAAGGTGCTAACATGATCATCCCTGCCTTGGCAGCTGGGTTGCACTGAATGACCTTTGGAGGCTCCTTCTGACTCAAACCATCCTGTGATGCTCTGCTGTGCCTGCACGCTGCTAAACACCATTTTCAGAGAGAAACAAAGCAAAAAATAGAGACAATTGCCTAAATGACAGAAAATATTTCACACAGATTGTAACAAGCCATGAAACTTCTCTTAGAGGACAAGTCATTTGTGTTTTATACTGGACAATTAATGTCATTAGAGAACACAGAATTAATAGCCCTCATTAAAAGCATCTAGGGAATTTCACTGCTACAGTGGCTTGACCAACCCACAATGCCCAAGAACAAATCAAGGTTGCATCCTTCACTCCTCTATGGAATTTTTGCTGAATATACATTTATTTATTATACATACGGTTACTCTAGATTTCTCTGAGTATTTATATTCATTAAAAAAGCATGGCTTCAATCTTGTAACAACCTCCATTGGCTGCTAATACCAGATTCTTATTTTAGCACTGAACAAGAGCAGATACCCTGTTCTGAAGGTTTGAAATCTGTCAGGCATTTTAAGGGGACTGATAAGATTTAAATAAAAAGAATCTCCAATATTAAAAAAAGAACAAGTTTTCAAGTCTGGACAGACATGCTAGGAAATCTTTAAAAATAGATTTAAAACATTAGTAAGCTATTTCCCCATTGAGTCATTTGTAATCCAGCTTGGTAGTGGAACCCAGAAATGGCCCTAAGTAGTTTTCAGGACATGTGTAGAATACATATTCAGCTTTCTATGTCTATACATGTGCTACCTGAACCAATTAAGCAGATTTGCTTCATAACCAATTTTGGAGAGATGGTAATAGACAATGAAGATTATCAGAAGACAGAATTCCTATGCTATACTGCAAACCATTATAGAATCATCACATACGGCATACAACAAATTCATGATACCTCTTAAATGGAATATCAAGATAAATTTAAGGAAACCGAAATTATGAGTCCTTCAGATAAGGATATGTTGTATCCCACTCTAGTTTGGGTTAAAGTAGTTTTGTGCAAACCACAGCTCACGTACCTTAATACCTATTTTTCTTTAACCTAACATTTTTAAGGAGAAATTTCTAGGTGATTGGAGGTGGGGAAGAGTCACAGAAATATTAGCAGAGGAACAAACCACTGAGAATAGATATATAACTTTATAAAAAATATATAAAATTGAGATTAATAATTCATTAATACAAGGTAGCACAATGAATTTTTTCATATATTAAGTCACCTAGGAGTCCTGTCTAAGGACAACTTGGAGAGAGCCAGAATTGCTTACCCAATTTCCATTACAATTCTTTTATTTAATGCTGTGTTTCAGTGACTAATCTCAGTCAGTCTGATAGGAAGGTGCATGATTGATCCCAATCAGCTGTAGTTCATAAGTCATTCCCTTTCCTAAAAGCCCTTACATGAGAGGCAACACACAACCTTTGGGGAAAGCTCTGACCAACTTCACTGAACCTCAGTTTTCCTATCACAGCTCAGGTGTCCTGGGTAGCAGGATTTGCTCAATGCTCTAGGTCTTAAAGAGGAAACTTAAAGAAGTACTTGTACATTGAAAAATCCTACATCAGTAAGGGAGGCATGAACAGTAAAGTTATGAACAGTTATTTCCCTGTTGGAAAACAAGCATAAGAGCTCAGCCCAGTGTATTGCAAAGCTCCTCCCAGGGGTAAAGGTGCCTGTGAGCCTATGTGCCTGTTGGCTGTGACACAGCTCTGCAGTGCTACCTTCTACCAGGTGCCTGAGACACTGCTGAAGTGTGAGACACATCTGACAAACATCAGGCAGAACGAACTGATTAACAAGGAAATATAGCAGGCAGAGGTGAGGCCGCTGAGACAGACAGCGCCTCCTGAATTCATAAAGGAAGAGACAGCAGCATGAGAAGGAATAAAACCATATGGGGGAAAATCACCCTGTCAAACTGGGGTCTCAACCATGAGATTCAGCCAATTTCAAGTGGCACTGAAAACTGCTCCTCCACCTGACTGACAAGAGGCTCTCGGGATTATAAAAAATAGTTTTTGCATGTGTCTCTGCTGGTCAGCTGTTTTTCTGTACCCAAGAATGCAAACAGAACTTTTTCACCCAGCCAGAGTGTTTGAAGAACAGGTCATGAGGTTTTTCTTCTGATGTTTTCTTCATAGTTTATTATTTCTTATCATTACATTCTGTTCCTGACATGCAGAGCTTTTCATTGCAGGTCAGTTCAAGGCACAAAGCCCAAAAAACCCCAACTACCAAATTCCAAATCCTATCTACTAAGTACTCAATACTAAAAACCAAATGCTATCTACTCCCACCCTCAGGGTGGCATGGATATTTATACTACAATCCACATAATCAGTATTTATAATACTTCTCCAATAACTATTATCTATGTTAGAAAGTTAGACTCTATTCCAAGCCAACTATAACATGCCATCTCATTGCAGTACATGGAGCAGATGAGGAGGAAGAAAGAAACCCAAAATCCACGTGGTTCCTCCATCTTGCCTTCACCTGTCTGCCATCCTCAAAACTCCATATATCTAGAATTATCACCCTGTGATAAAACTGCACACTATTCTACTATCTAATACACACTCTTGAAATCCTGCTTCATTCCAGAGCCTAAAAGCCCTTTTTCCATGAACAAAGGTTAAAAACACTGTTTGTCAGAGACCTTATAATCTCTTAAACATGGAAAGAAATATTTCTCATAATTCCAGACTCTGACAACATGCAGTCTGGCAAAAGCTCCTCAGCTGTCTCACTGGGATGGGTAGTGCAGCTGTAGTTTAGTTCCAGCTTTACACTGCATGTGTAGCCAGCAAATTATTGCTTTAGAGTTGCAAACATTTCCTGTTTGCAGAACCTCTCTGCACAATGTAGAAGCTGCTCAAGCAAAGCAACCCCCTGAGGAAGGACACTGTGGGCATGAAGCAGGAAAAAGCTTGCCTTAAAGGATTTTTTTTTAAAGAATGACAAAAAAAAAAAAAAAAGAGCTGCTCTTCTTATGTACAACACTGCTGCAATATTCCCCCATCCTGGAGCCTTTCTGTCTGTAGCCAGAAGAAAGGATTAGGCCACATTACATACTTTGGAAATAAACTTTCTGGTGATGAGTTGCCAAGTGAGGGTCAGCATTGAATTAAAACCAAAATTCCATGCCATTATTTAAGAAGAGCAGACCTACAGCTTAGAATCAATTAGAACAAAACCACAAAAATAATGGCCTATACACACACTGACAACGACAATTTAATTATTTAAATTAACTCACCCACAATCATACTTTACCAAAACCTGTGCACTGCCTTCCATCTGCTATCCTGACAGACCAGCGCTGAGAAACACTAGAAAAAAGCTGATGTGATGCTTCTACCAACTTTCATTACTAGTCTAATAAAGGAACACAAATCTGAACTCCTGGGGTTCATCTCCACCACTGGGGAAGTGTCTGGATTTCCTGCCACTCTTCTTTGTGCTTTTCCTTGCCAACCTGCTGCCTTCCTTCTCCAGGTCAGCTCTCGAGTTTTATAAAAATATTTTTGTTGATGGTTTTTTCATGGTGCACTGAGAAACATGAGAATGCAAAAATCTTTTTCCACCAGCCAGAGATTCAAGAAATGGTTGTGAGCCATCTCTTCTGTTTTTTAATGATTGCCTATTTTTTCTTATCTCTAAAATTCTTTTTCCTGACCTACTCTGCAAGTCAGTTTCAGGCACACTCCCTCCTTTCAGGGTGGTGTGTACTTTTTATACTAGAACACACATAATCAGTAATTACAATAATTTTTCAATACCTATTATTCATGTTAGAAAGTCAGTCTCTACTCTAAACCAATTACAAAGTGCCACCATCACTGCAGAAGATGAAGCAAATGAAGAAGGAAGAAGCCCAGAAACCACGAGGTTCCTCCATCTTGTCTTCCCTGCCTATCATTCTAAAAACCCCATAAATCTAGATTTCTCACCCTGTGATACACTACACACTATTCCACTATCTAATACAGATTCTTGAAATCTCTGTTTCATCCCAGAGCCTAAAAACCCCTTTCCATGTACAAAAGTTAAAAACATTGTTTGCCAAAGGTTTAAAAATCCCTTAAACATGCAAAGAAATATTTCTCAGAATTTCTCATTCCAACAGCCAGGCATGAACAATTTCCATACCGGATAACAACCAACACTCAGGCAATACACACATGTGGAAGAAAGGAGGCTGGAGGGGGAAGGGAATGCCCATGGGAAGTACATAAGAAAAGAGCTGCTGAATTGTAAGAAAAATATTACTTTACTTTAGGTCTTAACGATATTTAGATTGAACTCACAGTTCACAGCATGAATTCAGCTATTATTACAGCATTTAACTTAGGCCATGACTAACAAAATTAAAGGTGAGAAGTTGCAAGGAATTGATTTGCTCGTGGAGGAATTATCTTTACAATATAGGTCTCATGAACAAGGCACAGGTCACTCAGTTCTTCATGAGAGTATGGCAGCTGATGTGCCATGTGAACTCAAGCACTGTACTCCCATCACCCCCACTATGGATTTATGAACAAGTCTTAGGCCTGTTTTCAGTTTAAGAATTCAAAAGTACACAGTGGGTCTAAATCTAAGGCTCCTGGTAGCTCCAGTAGTTAATACATTACACACATTGATGGAAGGGAAGTGCTTGTGAACAGCTGTAACTTTTAGTCACATTTCAGTTAAAACGGGATAATTAAGATCTGTAGGATTGTGTTCTCTTTCTTTCACTCCACTGTACTAATTTATGTCAATTATATCACATTTTGATAGGCTTAAAAAAAAGGAGCATTCCAAATTACTTATATAAAACCAGTTGTTCTCCAATTTTAATTTAACTTGCTTCCTGTACCATCAATAAATTCGACAGAAGGTTACATATATTGGAGTTAGAATTTTGTTGAAAACAAAGCTGCAGCCTGCTTTCCTGGATGTGTTTACATGCATTATTATAGTTTGATCTTCTTCCTAATTTCTAAAGCAATGCATTTGTTCTCCTCTGTCATTTATTTTGAATGCAACATGTTCACAAATGCTGATTGCTTTTCTGCTAGGGATTTTAGCCATCTGTGCTAACACAGTTGCTGAGAGAGTCACTCACAATAGGAATAGAGATAATAGTCATTAACATGAAACAAGAATAAAAGACCTAAATTTGCAAACTCCAACTTTGCCTACAGTTTATGATTAATGAAAACTAGTGCTTACTGAAAGCTGATTATGTGTTTCATTCGGTGTGAGGCCTGAGGGGCTGAAGCTTAGAACACCAAAATCCTTCAAATTCCACCCAATTTAATGACTCTCTTCAATTAACTTTGCAGATTGAATCACCGAGTCAGCACAATCAGTGCAGCAGAACCCATTAGAATAGATTTTCCTCTGTCTTGCTAAAAAAGCATCAGTTGGTCATCACAGCTGATTAAGCAATACAAGACAGCACAGCACACCCAACAAATTACTTTTTCTTTGAAGTCACAATTTCACAAGTTTCAGAATACTGCTTTCCTGCTTGCATAAGTTTAGTTTAGAGTTTAGACAAAGACAATGTTTCAGCTCAGGGGTAGTAAGGAAATCATAATGTGTGTGGTGTAGCCATTACTGTTATAGGAAGAGTTGGGGTGCAGGCAAAGATTTACTGGAGAGCGAACACTTCAAGAGCTAAGGAAAATAAAAGCAAAGCAAACCAACAAACCACAGTTATCCTGCTTTTCTCAATAGTCTCCTCAATTATGGGTTTGTTTTTTGTTGAGTTATCAGTGAGCCAAGATTAATGCCAAATAAACTACCAGATTAAACTGGAATACTGCTGTTTATTTTGTCAAGGCCACAAGTGAGATAGCACCCTGTTTTGAAAAATCCTGTGTAATATTCTCATTCTGATAGTGGCATGAACTGGAGGGTCCTATAGGCTCTTCTAGGTCAGCTGTCAAAGCCAGGCTGGAGCCTGGCCATGACACATGAGCTGTGAGGGCTGCAGGATCAGCACATCTTGACTGTATAATCAAGGTGGCTACAGAACTGTTGTGATTGAACTACAGGTACCTGCTGAGGAAGGCAGGAGCCTCCCTTGGAATGGAGAATTTAAACCCCCTCCCTCCCAATTATTAGAACTTTGAAATTTAAGGGGCTCTCAGGTGAAGATATGGGAATAGGAACAACAGTTCTTTATTAGGGGAACTAAAATAAACAATAAAAAAGTAAGACAGACAAACAAACAAACAAACCAACCCCACTGACAGAATCAGGATCCAAGCTGACACCCTGTGGGTCAGGGTGTTGGTGCCAGTGCCATTCCATGGTGGCTGCAGTCCCAGTGGCAGATGTGGCTCTGTTGCAGTGATGCTCCTGGAGAAAGAGTGGAGTTCTTTCACTGAAGGTCCAGTGGTGAGAGATGGGCCTGGTCTTCCTCTGGGAATCCAGTGGAAAAGGCTGCCTTGGTGTTCCAGCTCACAGGTTTTTATCCAGGTAGGAATACTTGTCTCCTCTCCCTGTCTGGAGAATTTCCCAATGGGATGATGGAATTCTATCAGTGAGACTCACTGGCCCATGAGCAGAAGATCTCTGCCTGGAGGGAGGCTGTGTTGTGGAAGAGAGAAGAAAACTGCCCCAGCAGGTTTTTGACAGTTGGCCATGGACAGACAATTACACAACCACACACTCCCCATTTTGATCAGATGGTGACAGAATACAGATTTTGGGTAACATTTTGCACTGCAACCCATGACAAGCACCCAATGGGGCAGGACAAGGGAGGAATAGAGCACTTCTATCAAAAAGGCAGAGTCAAGCAACTTGCAACCACTAAAAACAAGGCCATCCCTACCCACCTCAACTTCCTTCCTGATTTTGCTATCCTCTCTGCTGTTCTGTGGTGTTTCCTGACCTTATACAGCCCACTGGATGGGCCAGAGGATGACAAGGAAATGGATTGCTGCTGGTGCAGGGGGTGTCCTCGCCCAGGGAGAAGGGAAAGTGGCACTCACAGATGAGCCATTTGCCCAGCCTGGCTCCTGGCAGCTCCTTAAAGGCATGTGTGGTGTGTTCATAAAGGGGGTTGGTGTGTTCCTTTGTTCTTCAAGCAAAGTAAAAAATGCACCGTGATTTAATTCTTACTTATCCACCAGGTCCTTAAGGAAGGGTTAATGACAACTGTGTGACTGGCAATCCCTCTGGCAACCCCATGGAAGATGCATTTCTCAGTAATTTATTCAAATACATGTTTTTTCCCCTTCCTCCAGTATTTCACAGAACAGAAGTACTTTTGAGAAGATGTCTATCCTAAGGAAAAAATTACTAATCCTAAAAGATATTCCTTTGCTGATACTCTGCAAGAAATGACAGGCTATAATCCCAAAATAAAGGACACTAAATTAGAGTTAAAATAAAACCTCTATGTTATTTAGTGATTAGGGCATTTAATTTACTTACTTTCAAACTGAAAAAAGAATCAGAACTTTCAAAATTATCCATAAAGTTAATTACATCACATGTAATTAAATTATTAAATTCACTAATTATATCACATAAATTTAATTAAATATAAGACTACAGTCACAGCTGTGCAACAGCTGTTTGGAGACAACAGAAAAAAGACAAAAAGTCTGTTTTTGTGAAGTGCTATCACTCCTCCCCTTTAAATCAAATCAATAAATCATCTGTTTCTAATTAATTATAATGGGCATAAAAAAATACTCTATGAAAGAAAAAGGTTTGATCTCCAGTTTTTCTTGCTTTATGGTGTTTAATAAAAAGTTTCTTCTTAAAAATCATTCCACTGTATCCTGCTCATAAACATTCAGTGCATTGATACGGTCCTTCTCCACACATCATCTGTATTCTAAGAGAACACAACCATCTACTATGTATTCAAATTCCCTGCTTTTCACAATGTTTTTTACCAAAAAAGCAGCCTTGGCATAAGTTATATACTCAATTCTAGTGATGTTACACATAAGCATTGAAGGGGAGTCCAATACTCCTCTACTGCCTGACAAAAGAAAACTTAAATTATTAAACCCAGTGTGTGTTCTATTTTATTTATATTACTTGAAATGCATTCTCTTATCAACTCAGATGGTTTTGTGGCTGAGGTTAATTCCATCAGTTCCTTCACAATGCGATAAGAATTTTTAGTGTCTGTAAGCAAAAAAAAAAAAACAAAAAAACCCCCAAAACAAAATACAATGAGGGACTATCTTCTCTATATAAACCTCCAGGACTGCCTTGCCATTGTAACAGGAACAGCAAAGCAAATATTCCTGTTTGAAAGACTTGGGTGTAATTCAGCTGAGGGTTCTACAATCCATGGACTGCTCTGCCACATGTCCTCCCATTTCACCTCAAGTACTGGAAATTCTATATTGCATCAGTGCAGGATCAAGTTTTTCACTGACTCTCAAGGAGTGATTCAAATTTGAACTATTAAATCATTGTCCCAGAATTTCTGATGCTTCATTTTAAAAACCCACACTTGCAGATAAAATAGAAATTCAAATTTGGAAGTACACAATGCCAACTTAACTGTCAGGAAACAGCAAACAAAATCCTGTGGGTTTTTGGTAAGAAAAGGTAACATTCTGAGAGAATTAAATTTGTAATAGAAGTATTTACAGTATTTATGTTAAATTCTTTATTTTTAAAAAGTAATCACACACACCAAACGATTTTATTTTATTTGTTTTCAGTGCCACATGAAAAACACGTACAGAGCATTTAAAAGTCAGTCAGTCCTCAGAGCAAGACAAGGTCAAACCAGTGTTTCATTGTTTGCTTTTGGGTTGTTATTTTTTTTTTAGCTTTTTCCTGCAGTAAGGGAGATGTGTTGGATTTTTGATTGGTTGGGGTTTTTTCAGCAGTCCATTCACTGTTGCACAGCACTATTTGCAAGAGTTCTTGACTATTTAAACAAACACATGGAGGAGAAAAAGATAATTTAATATATATACTGTCCATCATGATGCCTTCAGTTTTGTTACTCTAGTTCCATTGTGCCACTATCACTATTTGCTTTATAGGACACTTTCAAATTAATGCAATTTTATTAAAAACTAATGCAGTTGGGAGGCTGCTAATACTAAAATTTTAAATATGGAGCAACGTTTTGCTCTGATAAGTTTTCATTCCAGAAATTAAATAAAATCAATCCTCTTACCTTCCTTAAAATGTGTGCTAACATTCAAGCACAGTATCATCTCGTTTATTTCCATCAATTGGAAAACTTGCCTTTATAATAATATTTTCATAATTTGATTCTGAAATGCGCAGTGGTGTTGGAGCAGGGGATGCAGGGGACAGGCAGAGCCCCTCTGCAGTGGCTGTCCCTGCAGCTTCTGTGCCCTGCTCCTCTGCAGAGGGTCTGTGACTGCTCACTCAGAGATAATTTCCATGATCACACTTTCAGACAGAGCCTATGAATGTGCCAGCTTACCCAAAAAGCTGCTGGAGCAGGACCAGCACCCTTCCCCTCAGCTGAAGAGCTGCCTTGCTCATAGGCATGTGAGTTACTTGGGAACATGTAGTGAACTTGTGAACTCCTCTGTCAGAGTCTGGAATTGTGAGAAATATTTCTTTGCATGTTTAAGAGATTTTAAGATCTCTGACAAACAGCGTTTTTAACCTTTGTTCATGGCAAAAGGGCTTTTCAGCTCTGGAATGAAGCAGAGTTTTCAAGAATGTGTGTTAGATAGTAGAATAGTGTGTAGTTCTATCACAGGGTGAGAATTTTAGATATATGGGGTTTTTACGATGGCAGACAGGTGAAGGCAAGATGGAGGAAGCACATGGCTTTTGGGTTTCTTCCTTCTTCTTCCTCATCTGCCTCCATCTTCTGCTGTGAGGTGGCACATTATAGTTGGCTTAGAGTCTAACTTTCTAACATAGATAATAGTTATTGGAGTATAATTATAAATACTGATTACATGAATTGTAGTATAAATATCCACGCCACCCTGAGGGTGGGAGTTTTGAGCATTTAGTATTTGGTATTGAATATTTGGTATTTGGTATTTGGGTTTTTCAGGGTTTTGTGTCTTGGACTGACCTACAGTGAAGAGCTCTGCATGTCAGGAACAGAATGTAATGATAAGAAATAATAAACTATGAAGGAAACATAAGAGATGACTCACGACACTTTCTTTTTCAAGATCTCTGGCTGGAGAAAACAAAATTGTACATTCTTGGGGTCAGAAAAACAGCCGATCAACAGAGATACACAAAAATATTTTTTATAACCTGAGACTCCCCAGACAATAATTTGGGAAGCTCAGGTGCTGCACTAGGCTGTGTGAAGGAGACCAAGTTGCCTTCTGATGTGTGTGGGTTTGGGGTGATTTCTCTCAAACCCAAGGAGTCTGTGAAATAAAGCTTACAGAATACATTGTCCTGTAAAATTTGGGAGATACCTACAGACTGTGACAACAGCCTGTGTGAAAGACAGGTTTTGATGTTAAATTAAGCAAGCAAGCCTGAGAAAACCAAATTTGCTGCTTGCCTGTTAAGTTGTTCAAAATCTTCTGTCTCCCACAATGTGTGCCCAGAACTCAGGACTCAGGGCCACCTTAAAAAGCTTTACCAGGGAGATACCCCCAGTGCAGCCAGAGCTTGCTGGACCCTTCATCAGTTTCATATCTGAAAGTCATAATTTTGAGCACAATCTATTTTATTAAAAAAGCTTGCTGATACAAAAAGGAGTTGACATTTCCAAGTTGCAGAATGGAAGTGCTTAGCTTTTACAGTTTGCCTGGCTTCCACTTAGACACAGATTTTTTTAAATAGAGGGGAGAAAAGGCAATCAGAAGAGCATGTAAGAATCAGAAATACGACATCCAAGATACCCCAGGACCAACCTCTGATAAAAGTGTCTGTCAAGGAACAGTAAGGAGCATACTAATAATAGTACATAAGAACATGTCTACAATCTTATTAGGAGGAGCTAACAGCCACAAGTGTTTCTAGCTTACAGTTGGAAAGGAAGTGAAAAAGAATAATTCTACCACTAGACTGATACGATCCTTTCCCTCTCCTATCATGACTTATAAAGCTCTTATTAAAACAAAATCTTTAGAGTACCAATTAAGAGAGTCATCTGAAGATACAGAACTGATTTTCAGTAATTCCTGTAAACCTGGGGGGACTCCAAAAAGCTGTGGCTATATTTAAAACCAGCATGAATCAGGCAACCTCTGCCCCATCTGAGTTCCAAATAAAGCAATGGGGCTCTGTCATTCAGAACTACTAAGAGAGCTTTTAGTAAGATTGTATAAAATCAGACAGGCATGGTTTGGGCAGCTGGATTTTGCTTGATGACAGTTTGGTTTAGGCAGTAAAGGCTTTGAGGAGCACAGGTAAGATCCTTGGCATTTCAGCCTGAGAATGAAAAAAAAGATAAAATACATACATACATACATACATACGTACATACATATATATATATATATGATTCATCTTTCTTTGGACTGTTTCTTTGGAAAAACAGTTTTAGAATTTACAACTAGTAGACCTAGAGTCAGATATAGATTCCAAGGGTTTGCACAGAAAGGGACAGAGCTACACTAATTAGAAGTACAAGAGAGACACATGCTAAAGGAGTTTCAGGTAATTACTCATCAGGAGGACCAGTCTGGTCTAAGCCATACCCAACACCTTCAGCTGTGACTGCTGCCACGGGAACTGAAGATGCTCAGCAGGTCATTAACACCCTTCAGGATGTGGCCCAAATTATATTCACTGGGACACTCCAGAAATCACCAAGAAAGTTTAAAGTTGTCACTTGAAATGGGCGCAACTTATTTTCCCCCAGTTCCTCATTTCAAGATACAACATTTTACTACAAATTCTGCACAAAATCTCATTACAACAAGAGGCAAAGTTGATATGTTCTGTTATGCCTCAAAGTCCTAAGCAGTCACAACAAAGGAAAGCCAGTTTTCTAAGAGCTACTCTGTTGAAAATATGCCCAGCAAGAAAAACAGTTGTAGGATTTTTAAGTGCTATTTCCAGCTTCTCTTTTTCTGTTTTTGCCAGAAATACTGACTTCTAAACTTGCCCCAAAAGAAGAGTTAATCAGAAATTTTCAAACACCATTAAGGCTTCACTGAATTAAATTTCAGCTTCAGTTTTCAGTGAGGTCTTTGGCCAAATGGTTTTGCATACAAGAAGGCAAGCTAGCACAATGACTCCAGAGCAGGCACACTGACAAATATTTCCAACAACCTCACAGTCAGATCATGAATTCTTTAGTGAATGGCTGTAGCAGGCTGCCCCCATCATGTCTGACTGTATTAAAATGCGGTTTGGAGAGCTTGTCCATCCCACAGCTCTGTGTCAGCTCAGGGGGCCTCAGAGCTGTGGCTGACAGAGGACAAGCAGCTTTGGGACACCCAGAGAAGGGAGTAGTATCTTCACCTCTCCAGCTTGATCAGAATTTGGCTCAGGGTTTACACTTCAACAGCTGTGTGATCACCTGTGTGATCCAGGGGGAGATCTCCTTGCCTTGGCTCCTGTCCACTCTAACCCAGGATCACAAATCTTGCACTCCCTGCCAACTTCCCTCTTGGAACACCACTGCTTACAAGTCTCACAAAACAGGGATCTATCTCCCACCAAATCTCCCAGTAAATCCCACATTTTCCCCGAATCAGTACGGCTGGAGGCTTAGAACGCAGATGATGAATTTCTTCTTTTCCACCAGACCCAGTTTTCATTCCAGAGCTGGAATCCAGACTCTTAAACTAGATTTGATGAGGATGGTATGACTGTGTGACCATTTCTCATCATCAGCTACTCCACATTTACACTAATGCCTGCAAATACCCCTGTCCTTGTGGACAGCCACTCTGATACTATTTTCACTCCAATATTCATGCACAGGTGCCTGAGCCTGCTGCTGAGGGCAAGATTGGCAATGGCAGGGGAAGGCAGGCAACAGGAGGGCAGCAAGGGTGGAGAAATCAGTTTTCCAACAATAAAAGAGTGAACCGTGTGTTATATTTTAAATAGTGTTTCAGCAACTGCGGGGTGAAGACTTGCAAAGTGTCTCTCACTTTTATTATCTTCCAAAGTATTATCAAAGTATCTTTCCCTTTTAATGAAGGGAAAACAGGTCTAATGCACCAGCTTCACTTTGCTTCCTGAAACAGGCATTATTTGTGCAACCAGATGAACAGGCAGATTAGAAATATAAGTGTGATTAAAAAAAGAATTACAGATTTGCATTTCATTTAAACTCAGGTCAGAGAAAAACACAGAGGAAGAAAAGCAGTTAAGCATGCACATTTTGAGAACCCAAGGTGACAAAATATCTAGGCGTTATCTTTAAAAAATGAAGATAAATATGCCCTACCTGGGGAAATTCTATCTTCATAGATTATGTTGAAGCTTAAGACGTGCATAATTGATTTATCTACCCCAAGACAAATGAGACACATGGAAAGCCAAGCCAGTAATAGTTTTAAGGAACATTCATTAAGTTTAACTAAGTAAAATACAGTTTGTAACATGCAGAGTAGCTTCCATAATTTATATGTATTCAGTTTTTGCATTTTCATTAATATATACATTTAAGACCCTACTGACAAATGAAAAGTTCTAGTATAACAAAATGAATCCATGGGATTCATGGGATAAATACAATCTACAAGGTCAGATCAATTTGCCATTATGAGCACAGGGACCTGCACACAATGTAATATTGCTGATGAATGTAAATTTGGTTCTTTGCTTAAAGCGTGGAACTTCAGATCTGTGAAAGAGAGAAAAAAAGAGTCAGATAAAATCAAATCTGTATCTGGGCTCACACTTTGCAAGGCACAGGGCTGGGTTTTGTTCTGGTAAAAAGGAAAGTGTAAGTATTTTTGTTACAGCAGGGAAAGGTCAGCTGGGAGACAGCCATTCTCCCATAATTTACACAGCCCACCACTATGGGTGTTCACATTCTGGAAAACCTCTCCACATCCCTTGCTTTGTTTTTCCTCATAAACTAGCAATCTTTCCTTCTATTGAAGCTGTACAGACTTTAAAAAAAAACATATTGGTTTGTTCAGTGGGATTAGGGTGATGCTCATTCTTTGCAGGCCCTGTTTCACAGTTAGCAATTCTGACTCACTCATCATGCACTGAGAATTCAAGGAGGAGGAAAGATCACTGGGGAACACGAACTTTTTACTGCCATTACCTACACACATTCAAACACTCATTGTTTAGCTGAGAAGCATAACTCAGGCACTGGTACAGAACAAAGACACACAGCAACAGGAACTGTCCCATGCCCCAAACTAGAAACATCCTAAGTTTGTCATCCTGAATTTGGGGATTTCCAAACTACAGTCAGACAGTTTGCAGAGAACATGAACAGAGTGTACCAAGGAACAGAGCTGTTGTCAAAAAGAGTATTATTACCAAGTTGCAACAAAAACAGGTGGAGATGAATTTCTTTATTTCTCCAATAATAACTATAAGCTTACCAGCATTACAAGAATTAAAAAAGCTTAGGCTGAGGAGGTGGACAGATTTCCCTTAGCCTTGATTTTAGTGACACAAGGACTCTGAAGCTACTGCAGATAAGCACAAAGTTTATTGTGCAACAGAGAGCTAAACAAGGGATCTCTGGATACTACAATATGAGAAATGTGATCTGCTCACAATTAACAGATATAATTATTCATGGCAGGGCACAGCTCCTGCATTTTTAAATATACTGCACATTTGGTTTGGGAGTTTTTTCCATATTTTTTCATTTAGATGCATTTTTATTTAAATTAATTCTGATAGTTGCTGTGCATTTTTTAGAAGGGAAGTAAGACACAGAATAATTTTTGGAAGAATGTAAAGTAAGCTCAGGATACAAGTAAGTTTTGTAAAGATGTGTCCAGGTGCTTCCTTGACACAGCACTGTCACAAACTTGGACTATCCAGCTGCCTGCTGATCCCAGTGAGGTCGAGAAAATAACCGTTTGACTGGGCCTCATAATCTAAGTTATCTGGGTTTAAGGTGGTTAACTTAATGATTTTATGGAAAGCTTGCAGAGGGGCAAGTGTCCCATGAAAGTTTCCCAAAAAATGCTGGAAAAGCTCACCGGCATCTCCCAAGCCTTCCAGCTTGGTGCCTTCAGTGGTGCAGCAGGGAGATTTATCCAGTTTAGCAAAGACAATTTGCATGGAAAAGGGTGGGGTGGGAAAAAAGCTGAAATTCAGGTACAAGGGAGAAGATTATAAACTCAGTCAGGACCAACTGGAGCCTTGAAAATCTCATTTTTGCTGAGTACTACAATTGCATATTCGAACACCATTTTTCTAAATCCCAAGCAGGATTGAGTTCTAAACAGGATGAGTTTTCTTCTACAATTTTGCTCTGTTGAAAGTAATGAAATAAATTTTATTCCTGAGAAATTTAATCTAATTATTTTTATTTAATCTAATTTTATTTAATCTAATCATCAATAACATTAATTAGCTTAAGCACTACTATATCAGCCAGACCTTGTCCCAGCATCCCCATGAAACAATAAGTGATAATTTAGAACAGAGATTTTAGACTTCCCTTCAGGCAGAACTAGCCAGAGCAATTTGAAAACTCTCATTTCAAGGATCTCTTTTCTTCCTTCACCAGCATAATGTTAAAATTATCAATAAAAAAAGTGGCTGTGTTTAGAGAGCTTGCTAAATACCAGCTTAAGAGCAAGACAAATATTTTCCATCCCTCATGACAACCTTACTTCGACATAATTATTTAGCCAAACAATATGCCTGTTTTCCTCAAAATGTTCTTTACTAAGGAACATTACCCAGACAAATATTTTCATTAAAAATACCTTATTTAGTAGCTGTATAAGATGTATGCTAAAAAAAAAAGAAATAGAAAAAATTTTTAAAAAGGAGTGAAGTACTTATTGGATCTGAAATAATTCTTCATTTTGCTCAGCATGACAATTTACTTCATGTTTTCTAAATTAGAAACTCAATATTCACCCAGTTCTACTCGGTTTCATGAAATATAACATTTTTTTGTGCATAAGCAGTTTTGTTTCTCAAGATGATCTAACAAAGCCAAAGAGTGCACTGCACAAACACACACAGAGGCAAAGTATGTCAACAGCTCTCCCAAATCCTGAAGTGATAAATTTCCACTTCATTAAAATACTGTAAATAACAGAGAAAGCCAGTGGTATTCACAGATGAGCAGTTTAATACCCAAGCACCCTCTAACTTTCTATAAACAATTTAGAGCAAATGTGATGCTGCAGACACAGATGCACCAGCCCAACCTATCTCATCAGTCCCCTTCAGGACACTTTCCAGTCCACTCATAACCAAGAGATTCAGTCAGCCAAGCTATGTAATTATTTATCTTGCATCTCCAACTGATGGAAAATATGCTTTTGTAATCATGTGTGTCTAGATAACACATTTCCTGTAAGGGTTCCCCTCCTGGACCAAACAGATCAACAGGTCTGGGCAGCTTATCTCTGCAGGTTTCAAGTTTACTCTGCAGGATCACATGAGAAGAGTTATCACTCCCTCAAGTCATGTAAACTCTCACTCATCTAAGTTTCAAAGAGTTTTTGCTCACAGACTTCAACTTGGAATACATTTGGAACTCCCTGTTATCTTATCTTGAGCTTAACCAGGAAGTTTAATTCACAGATTTAATGACAGAATTGGTCAAGTGTCTCTGCTTTTCCTAGCTCCATTTTTCAACTATGATAAATGTAGAAATTTTGGGGGGGTTTGGGTTATTTTAAATAAGACTTATTCAATTTTTCAATTTTTTTTTTTTTTTTAATCTTTTCACAGCCCAGGGAAAAACAAAGAGATACTTTCCATTAAAGTATTGAAATATTTTAAAAGAAAAAAAAACCACTATAGGAAATCAAATTGAGGGAACACGTGTCTGTTCCAGCAGAAGCACACACTATTGGGCACTATAGAAAACCATTTTAAAAGCTGATAGATCCCTAGCACGACTCCAACCATTCCACCAGAACAAAACGAAACGTAAATTAGTATTGTTACCTGTCAAAGTTTAACCTCAAATTCTCTGGCAACACTCCCACAAGATGGTGGGTACATTGGAAATCAAGAGTTTAGGTATTTTAATACTTGTTAAACCAGATGTTTCTTTGTTTAGCAAAACTAAATGCAAATTACTCTCTGGTTTAATGATTCTTTTTGTTCACAGCATGATTTTCAGAAGCTATTCACACAAATATTTATTTTCATAAGGCAAGCTGTTTTAATATTGGTATTATTTTACAATCAAAATATTCTCTAGGGTATTTTAAACAGAATAATGAAAGCCAGGTACCTAAAACACACACCATTTAGTGAACACAGACCATACTTAGGTCAAACTTTAATTATTTCCTAATAAAAACTAAAAAACCCCAAACTCCAAAGGTTTCAGACTTGTATTTTTACCAATGGGATCTGAGGCATTGTCACCTCCTCTTTACTACACCTACTTATGTCAAAATTGAACTAGGCTCTAATTCAAGTTTGTGAAGCTAATTCCTTGTCCATGACAAGATGGCTCATAAGAAAATTCATCCCAGAATTAATCTGACTGCATTTAAAGCCAGTTTTATTAAAAATCCTTAAAAATCCCGTTGCTCAGTTATAGTCTTAATATGGAGAACATCTGACTTCATTCATCACAAATTTCTCTAATTAGTTTCATATAGAGACGCTGTTCCAAACTGCAACTAAAGACATTTATGATTGGGTGTGGGGGAGAAAACACCATACAATAGGGGAAAAACATTTAAAGCCCACTCCTTAATTTAATAAAACCTAAGGGAGGCAATTTACTGATTCCAAAGTGTAATTCCACATTCAAAGTTAACTTTATCTATTATGAGGAATAACATCTTATATTAGATAAACTTCTTTCATGTAATTGAAAATAAGTCTGCATTAACTGAAGGCATTATTTAAAGGAAAAACAAAACACCCAACAAGGAAAAAAATAATTCAAATCCTGAATTCTGTATTTCTAGGGATTTTTTAACACCTGAAATGTCTTCTGGGCTGGGATTGCATAATGCTGGTCTTGCCAGTGTTCCTTCCCCAGACTGAGGTCAGGCAGAGCTGAGGTTACAGGTAGGGAAAGGCACTCTCTTTTCATTAGAGAATCAGTCTAGCAGCACGTATTAGCACAGGGTCTATTGTACATCAAGTCGCAAAATTATTCTGAGATCCAAGAGCCCCTGGCTGATGGCCCAGTAAGTACAGATTTTTCAAACTAGATGGAAGTGACAGTCTCATTTACTATCAATTTTTATGCTAATAAAGACATGCAAGACCTGTCTTCACCAGTCTCCTCTGAGTTTTAATCGGTTTTTGGCCATCCCTGTGCATAACCTGGAGGAACCATTTCACACAACAGTGACCTCTGGAACGAGCTGGCAAAGGGCACTGAGGAACACAAGAAATTAGGCACCACACTGACAGGTAAGGTGCATTATTGATCCTTCTGGGGCTCCCAGTCAGCTGCCAGCACTCGGGAAGTGAACTCTGCTGGAACCTAAAAATACAGAGAGCTCGCAAAAATATTGAGCCTCTAGGCCAAAGCTAAAAATTAAATACAAGATTCAACTTGAGACCTTAGAAAAAGCTTCCAAATGTAGATATTAGAAACGAAAACGTAGATTTGTAGTTTAAGAAGAAACATGTTAATCTAGGTAATGGAAAGTTTAAAGTTCAAAATTTAAGATATAGAAACAGTAGTAAATATAATATGAAGTTTTTAGGTTGTTTGAACCCCAGACACAGATAATTTTAAAATTTCTGTGCTGTCAGGGAATAATCTCAAAGATACACTGCATTCAACCTAAAGCCATGGAAAAGGCTTCCAAAATTAAGTGATAGCACTGAAATGATGAGCATGTAGTTGAATAGAAGTGCGTTATCTCACAGAATGAAAAATTTAGTGTTTTGAGATATAGTAATATATATGTAACAAGATGGAATTTGTAGAATGTAGTCTTCTTCTTCTTCACAAATTTAAGTAATTTTATGTAATTAGTTGAAAAAATCCACAGTGCAGAACATGAGTAGTTACTGAGTTAGAAATAAAAAATAAATTAGTTAACATCTCATCATTTTAAGTTTAAAAAACCCTTAAAAACATAACTCGGTACTCCATTTTTACTCTGTTAACTTAACATGTAAAGACACTCATGGTCAGTGAGGCAACAAAATAGATAAGAAATAATGAACATCCAAGTCCAAACAAAAATTCTATCTCACACTTTTAATCCTGACCCTAAAAAAACCCTCAATACCAAAAACAAAGGTTTAATACTGTTAGTTTGCGTGTCATTAGATGATTGGTTAAGGAAGTCCACACTGAGGCAAAATGTAAAAAACATAATAACTGATTATTAAATTAAAAATGTAAATATTCTTGGTGGCAATGTTTTATTGGTTAATAAATCTTCAAAAAGTCTTGTAGCTAGAGGTCTTGTGAGCTTCTGAACCATGAGTTAGAGATGTAAGCAGAACTCACCCTCCCTATCTGCATGGAAGGTAAGAAGAAAATTAATTTTATCACCTAAAGCACCTCAGAAAGCCCCATGTCTCTAATTTCTACAATTCATAAATTCCCCAATAAACCAGCACTGCCACCATCTCCCACGTGCCTAAAGCTGCACTGCACCCAAGGGAACACTTCCCAAGAATTGACTCAGATCCTCACCCTCCAAGATACAGAAAGATTGCCAGAAGCCGTTTACAGTCCTACCCTGTACAATCCCTCCCACTGCTTCCATCTCCCCTGAGCTGATCAGTTCCTGGTCATCATTCCACTGTCACTTATTTCAGAACTTCTGTGTTTTACCTGGAGCCTCTCAGCCTAATCAGCCCAGTTCCCAGGGGCACTTTGTGTTTTTATAGTTTTTAAACTATGGGACACAAGCCACGTTCCAAAAATTCTCTAAATGGGGAAATGTCCGCACAACTCACAGAACTGATGGTACATCCATCAGTCATGGAATCACCTGCTTGTTTAATCTCTTTCCTACACACTTTGTAGGAAAGTACAAAGGGTAATGTGATCTCTCAGAGTGAAAGGTCAATAGCTTTCATACAAGGCACGTAGCAAAGCAGTGTATTTTATTTGCCCCTAAAGATTCTCTTCCCCTTGTATTATATTTAACATTCACAAAGGCTTTTTTTTTTTTTTTAAATAGGTATTTCCATGTTCATAAGTTAGATTTTACTAAAAATGTAGGCAAGACCCAGAATATTAAGTTTTCTATTATTCTCCCCCCCCCTTTTTTTTTTTTTTTTTTTTTCATTCTTATCTTGGTTCTAAAAGGCTGCAGGCTCCTATTAAAAGGGAAGTTTAGCAGCCTGTAACTACAGGAGCTTCCCATCAGCAGATCACAGTAAAGACTACAGAAGAAGGATTTTATTGCTGCCTGATCACTGCAATGACAACAGAAGTAGGGCAATTGCCACTTGCTCCTTTGCTTGTTTTTTTGAGGAAGTTTTTTATATAAAGAGTAACTACACAGTTCACCTTTTATGACTTTTTTCTTTCGGCAAAGAGAAAATGCAGACAAGTGAAAATCATAAAATAAACTCTCCCTCAGCAGAGCAGCTTTTTTTTCTTTTTTTTTGTTTTTTTCCCTGAAACCTTAGATGTTTCCTGAAACCTTAGATGTGTGAAACACACCCTTGGAGTGCTGGGCCAGTCATCACCTCACAAGGTAATGTTTCTTCACTGGTAATTTCTCAAAACATTTAACTCTGCCCCCTCTTCCCCCAGAAAATTAAAGTCCTCAGCAAATTTAATACTTTCCATAAGGAAGTAACTTCTGGGACTACTATAAAGAATTCCAGAGTTGTCTTCCACAACGGAGTAACCAGAGCACACGGAGGAAAATAAAAATATTTGGAATATATCATAACACAAGGAAATAAGAACATCGGCATTATCACATAGAAGGTGTTAACTGCTGACCTGCAATTTCAGAGCTGCACCATAGGGTTATAATAAATACAGCAATGGGCTGCTTCCTTCATAGGAATCTCAGCATTTCAAGGTGTGATTAAGGAATGGAACTGTTGCCAGGAGCTGAGAAAATTCTACTCAACCCTTGAGAAGAGCTGAAAGGTCTCCTGCAAGTATTCTTCACCATGCTGTACATAAAATGGATAGATATGTTTAAATACATGCATTTATTGCCTAGATTCTTCACTGGAAGTACCCCAAAAATGTAACCATCCATTAAAAGTGCCAAAACAAATACTGCACTTTGTAATCTCCCTTACTGCTTTCTTACACAAAAAGAATTTCCTGAAATGCACTCAGTGCACTTTAACTAAGAAATTCTCTTCTTCTCCAAACAAAACTGAAAGAACATGAATTTGTGCCAGAGAGACAATATCAAAGCAACTCACAAACACAAAACATACCATATGTCTCACTGTAAAGCAAGAGTGTCTGTGAACAAGCTCATCAGTTTTGTGAGACACGTGCTAAAACTCTGAAAGAAATTGCTGCAGTTCCCTGTTGGAAGCTGAAAGTTATTGACCAAACCAGACTTGGAGATCTTCCATCTTGTTAAAGGTGCTAATGGTTCATGTATGCCACTTTTGAAGAAAGAAATGATCTTCAGCAGTGAGTGTGATTTTTCTGTCAAGATCTCAAACTGCACTTGGAGCTGTGCAGTGCTGTTATCTTAGTGAATGTGCTGAGAAACTTCAGAGAAAAATTATAATTTGATATATTCCCTAAACAACTTGTCTTCAAAAGAGACAGATACACATGTGGTTTCTGCCTTCTGTACACCCTGCTTTTTAGACCAAGTACTTTCATTAATGTGCTCACCATCTCTGTGCCACAACACTGGAAGAACCTATAAAAAACACTTGCAAAGTTTAACACTATCAAAGTTTAATAAGACCAAAAGCCTTTCCAAGCAGGTAGGCAAGGAATCACTTGTGTCAGGTGATCCTGTATTTATGCATTTTTTTTGGTAAAGCCATGGAAAAGTTATGCTGCAATATGTTTGTCATATTTTCTGTCATGATTAAAAAATAAATAGCTTGGAAAAGTGTTTTCTCTTTGCTTACAGAAGTTTCCACTAGAACCAGGGAAAGCAGAGAGGGAGATGTTTTTGTCTCAGGAAGGGGAACTCAGTGTTGTTAAGCAGACACAGGAGGATAGAAACTTTTTGCTTCTGTAAGTATTATGACCCTACATTTTCAAAATATTTTCCTCATTATCATTAATTTTCAGGGATTTCTAGTTAAATCACACCAATCAATAAAGCTTTCAAAAAGACATACTCGAAGTGGAGAAGATGAAAAAGGAAAATTGAGTATATTACTGGGTGGGGGAAGGGGAAGAGTGAGAAGCAAAAATTCACCTCTCTGGGCTGGGATTCAGAATATGTGGATAATCTCAGATATGTCTCTGGTTTCCAATACTACAACTGAAAGTTCTCTGTTAGGATCCTGTCCTAAATCAGAGTCTTGACAGCACATAGGAAAAGCTAACATGACCAGCAGTCATTGTCAGGAACAATGGATCAGTTAGTTCAGTTTGACCAAGATAAAGTAGTCTCAACATACAACTATTTGTTCTAAAGCAGAACTACTTTTCAAGAAATAGCTATGCATAGTATACCTTGTGAATTGCAGAAACATGAAAAAAAATCCAGAAAGATGAATCAAGTTTGCTGTGAAAATTCCTCTTGCAAATCCAGTAGGTGGTTGGTCTAAGCAAACTCCATTTAAAGAAAACAAAATGCATGGAAGATATGCTTTGATCTCAGATCCCCCAACTGGGCATAAATAAAATATGTAAATCATTGCCATGAAGAGAATACACAGCAAGTTAATCCTGCTCAAAGATCATAAATGCGTAGTAAAAGGAAAATATATTCCTCAAAGAAAGATATTTTAAATTAACCTTGACAGTAAGCCAAAGTTTAAATCAGGAAGTATTTAATCATGCATTAGATATGCTGCATTTTTCCTGGGCTTTTTGTTTCTGTTTTTTGAACCATACTTCATTGTGTAGCTGTGTCCCAGACAGAATAAAAGGCTTTTTCATGGTAAAGACACAGAAAATTGCAGGATTATGGTTGATGCAACTGCTACACTGCTAAATTCCAAAAACCTCTTTACCCCATTTAGCCAAGCCACCAAATTTATTAGTTCAACATCTGTCCCATAACAGAAATTTCCTTCAAACCTGAAATGACATTATCACATTATAAATTCACCAATAAAGAGAGACAGCCACAGCATAAGACTAAGAACAAAACATTATAATTACATGAAAACATAGTGTTATGAAAAAAAAAAGAAATATACAGCAGGAGGCAATGATGCTTCAACCTGACCTTTCCACAAGGGTGTGCTACTGCTATGAAACCCCAACATTCAAACTCCTGGCAGAACTTTAAAGTTCTTTTAAGAACTTTTAAGTAAACCAGGTACACAGTAGTTTTCCAAAGAAAATGCTGGAGGCACAGGCAGAACACCATCAAAGCTAAACGGAGTGATTCCACACAGACACATCTCTGGTTTGCCATAAGAAATTCTTGAGTAAAACCAGTTGCTGGCTGTTACCATGATTGTGCCAGTCCTGTGGAAACACACCACAAGTTGTTCAGCCCCTGACTGTGAGTAGCACCTGGCTGCGGGGCAGGGGGATACATGTGCACCTCAACAGAGTCGTTCTCTCAGTGTACACACACACACTGAGCTAAACTGTTGCAGAGCAATTGCAATTAGCAGGGGTTTTCAAAATTTCAAACAAACAAACAAACAAACAAACAAATAAATAAATAAATATATAAATTAACTGAAAGCATTTCATTGGGGAAAAGAATTTTTTTAAAAGGGAGGAAAAGTACTAAATTAGTTGGACTTCATGGTGCCTTTCATGATAAAGTGAAAGGCACATGCAGGTTTATTGTTCAGCCTCAGCTCTGCTAAGCAAATGGGGAGAAGTTTGTTTTAAATTCACACATTTAAGTAAAAAATACAGTGCCAGTCTGGACTTCTCCATAGGAAAGAAGCATAGCAAGATTTCCTTTAAGTCCAAGACACCCTTCTGTTTGTTTTTGAAAGGGAGTTTCCAGACAGATGAACGAGCTAGAGATCCATAAGAGGAGGCTGTTTAAAGAAATCACAGAATCTAATTACCTGTCCTGCTGGCAGAGACTCCAACATATCCATGCCTCAAGCCAGTTCCCCAGAGAAACCACAGCACTCACAGAGTCATGGAGCTTGGAAAAGACCCCCAAATCATTGAGCCCAGCCAGTCCCCCAGCATTTTCATGTTCACTGCTAAACCATATCCCCACGGCCACATCCCCATGGCTTTGGACACTTCCAGGGATGGTGCTGCCTTATTTCAAACATTTCCAGCTTTAAACCAGCAGTTTTCTCAGTGCCAGCAGTACGCAGAGTGGGTTAATTCCAGCTGGTAGTTATTGCTCAAATGAGCTCACTCACATCCCATCACTTGTGTGAGACCAAACTTCCACCCCTCTTTCACACTTTCACCTGATGCAGCACAAAGTTCTCAGATCCAATGCTATTCCCTCTGATTTCTTCTAAAGATGAATAGGATTTGCATATCCTGAAGCTTAAGAATGTAGAAGCCACAGGCATTTTATTAAAGTCCGAAAGAAAGAGAAGAATAGAAGACAGGAGAAGGAAAGAAAGGAAAAGAGAAGAGAAAGAAAGAGGGTGATGGAGGGGGAAAGAGTGTGAAAGAGGGGAAAGAGAGAAGAAAGAAAAACTGGAGAATTTGTGGATTCCCAGCACTCTCCATCTCCTGCTCCTTGGCTGCACTCCTCCCTTGCTTGGGAAGGGCAGGAGAAATTACAGAGGCTTCAACAAGTGGAATACACCAGATCAAAGTTGGGAAAAGCTAAAGTCCCTCTTTTGCAGTGCCTGCGCCACTCACTGCTCCAACTTCCCCTCGTGCCCAGGAGCAAACACCCTGCTCTTCAGAACACCTGCTGAGCTACCCCCTGGCTGCCTTTGAAAGCTTTTCCATCTATCCTGCTTCAGACAGAGGAAAGACACAGTAAGACAAAAGGATAAGATAAAACACGAGCTTCCTTTTAGTAGGAAAGGAGCGTACTGAGTCACACTGCCATCCTTCACAGAAAGACAATTCTCCTGGGGAAACTCCTCTGTTGAGAGGCTTCATCCAGGGAAACAAAATACTTCCAATCAGCTTTGAAGTGGTATTTGTTAATTCTAATCAGGTGGAAACAGACAATCCATGGAACTGTCCTGTGCTAGGCTTTGGGGCTCTGAGGGATTCCTGAACACTACACATTATCTGCAAAGAAACTTAGAAAACGCCTCCAAAGTAGAAGCCAAAATTCTCAGAAAACAAGGAAAGCACCTCAAGAAGGTTAGCTAGAATTAGGGGATTCCCCATGCTAAATAAAAGACCAGTAAAGGGCTTAAATTCAGAAACTAATAACTTGTAAAGTATTGGCTGCTTTAAAAGATTCCAGTTAATCAGGAAAAGCCCCTCATCTGTGAGGAATATCTTTGGATGAATACAGGAGCTACTGAAGTCAGCTGATTTCATGTAAAGCAGAACATACCGTGCAGGTTTGCTTTTAGCATTTTTCAAGAGAAAAAAATATGTAGCAGAACCAGGCAAATAGGTGCAGCACCTAAAATTGAACACAGATGAAAATTCTGTTCTCAAGAAATAATGTAACTAGGAAAAAAAAAATTAGTACAACAATGCATTCATTTAGAGAACAAGTTTGAAGAAATATTTGATATTTTTGTTTCAATAGACAAAGGAGAAGCAACCAAGATCCTCCACAATAGTGAAGGATTTAGGCAAATATTTATCGAATCTACTTTTCTAAAGTTGACATAATTTTAAATGTTATAAATTGAGATTAAGCCATATTTTAAAAATAATAATTTATGTTAAATATACATTTCCAAAACATGGCCACATAGGAAACACACTTAGAAATGTGGCAGACTAAAATGAGAAAGCCTCACTTTAACACACCTGAGTCAATCTAGGCAGCTTCTGTAAGAACAATGGGGAAGTGCTTTTTTGCTTTTTTTTACACCAGGACACACAAAGTTGGGGCCTAGAAGTTTTCTGTGTTTTGATGGTGGGACAAAAATTGAGTTCTGTATTTGAGTAGCAGAGATGGCTCTGCCGTTTGTACAAGGAGATAAAAAGTACCATGTTGCTCTATAAAAGGCCACTGCTACAGGATCATAGATTGTCCCAAGAGTAGGGCTGGGTATGTAAGGACATTGTTCTTTTGGTGAACACCCTTTATCTCCTCTCAGAGAGATGAGAAGATTTTTTATCTGGCAGGAGCTGATTTGAATAAAAAGGTCTTTCCTATATACTGAAATAGAGGCCAACATATTTAACATTTTCAATCTGGAAATGCTGGGCAAGACAAAGAAATAAGAAACAAGGATCCATAAACAACTTTGCCTGTCCAGTACACTTCTCATTTCCAGTGAAATAAACCAAATTCTGCCTAGTCCTTTCCCACCCCTGGGAGATTCATTCCATCATCCCCTTGCAGAGTCCTAATTTGCTCTTGCAAAAATGATTCAAATCCCTCGTGGACTCGGGAATGGTCTTTCCCTGACTGTGCTCAGTGGATCCCCAAGGAAAGAAAAAATCCCCTCCACTGCTCCTTCCCATGAGTTTTCTCTGCTCCAGCCACCTCTCAGCAGAATTTAGGGTACAATAGGAACACGTGAGTAAAATCATCCTTCAGAGTTGGCATTAGCTGAAACTTAGATAAAAAACCTGACTCAGAAACTCATTGGGGGGCTGATGGTAATAGAGATGCAGACCTAAAATAGGCATAATTATAGTTTGCTAGAGAAGGGTATGGTTTATAAACTGAATATAAACCTAGGACAGATTTGGAGCTGGCAGGCACACCCTCTAGACCATTACAATAAATAGATGAAATTAGGTCCAGAGCTGATTTAAAGACAACATAACTGCCCAGGCTCACATGAAATATAGATGTATAGATTATGATTTCCAGGAATACTTCCAAGGAAATTAATTTTAGCCCTTAAAACAGAGCACCCAGAACAGCACATTTCCAGCCTGTTTAAAGAATTTGAAGTGACTCAGGAAAGGAGAGGCTCACTGCATAAACAGAAAAATACACAAGCTAAGTGGAAGGGCTGATGCTGGCACAAGAAAAATTAACCCCACCAAGCAGAGGAAGTAGAGATTTGTTTCTGTATCTTCGGAGCAAACAAACAGCCAGTTCCGCACATCTTAATTCTCGATCTCACTTTCCTGAGATTCATTTCTAGGGGATACTTGGCCAAGCATACAATTGTATAGATTTGTTTTCACTAGGCATGTTGTATCTGGAATGAACATCTCTGGCAATACACTAGAATTTAATGGAAATGGATTCAAGGAATGTCTCATTTCATATGAGTAACATCACTGCAAGCCCCCATTAATCTAAGTTCCCAGATGACAGCCATATAGAAATTTATATGGAACATAAACTGCAGAATTAATTCAGGAAAAGCTTGCTTTTTTTTTTTTCCAAAAACCCAAGAAATAAGAATACCTGGATTCTAATGAACTTATGTCCAAGTTGGTGCTTACTTGCAGGTAGGTAAGACAAAACTAATATGAATTTGTTTCTCAAAAGTGATGTTGAGCACATCACAAAGGGGAAAGCAGAGCTCTATGAGGTATTGTACCAGGTTGAGTCCTGCATGGCTGTGGGGTCTGAAGCCAGGACAAAGGCTAGATTTCACAGAAATACGTTGTTTTGTCTCCTGGCCACTTGCAAAGTTAAATTTGTGGGACATAGAGGCAGGTGGGTTTTCCTGAGAATGCAAAGCCTTCTGTGCCAGCCAAGGAGGACTAGGGTATACAGCACAAACCATCTTCATGCACTCTTGTCCACACGTGGGGCTGAAGATGCCAATTTACTGTGCACACACTCAAAATAACAGTGCTGAAAGTAACTCAAAATCAGGTTTTAAATAAATAAATGAGCAAGTCACTTATGGCCCAAGATGACTTTCTGTAGGTGGAAATTGAATAATCGTTGGCATTTTCTGTCAAAAGACTTTAAAAAGACTCATCAAAGAGATCACTTTGTTCTAGCACTAAATTGAAGGATGAGAGAAGAAAGACTGGATTTCAGTATATTGTGACAGAACTCAGCAGGAGCCTCTACAGGAAGAGCTACAAAGCATATATCATTTGAAGCAGTGAACTTTAATAGGAATTTCATTTTACACATGAATGTACCCCGTGTGATAATCTCCAGTCTGTTTATTCATCAGCTGGAACGCTGGACGTGAATGTGAAGGTGACAGGAGCAGTGAGTTTAATGTTCCCAAATTTTTAGAAAAGGTATTACTCTTTTAATGGTTCTGCATTCAAACCCGACACTTTCCCAGTGAAAAGCAAACCAATCTATTTTATTTTCTCTGTGATATTAAGCATGAAAGGAAGTCCTAGTTCGTAGCTGGAGAAAAAGTGATGAGGAATGATTTTATTCTATTTACATCAGTTCAGGAGTAGTCTAAGTGACACACAAACAGCGGGATCATCAATGTAGCAAAACAAAACCATATACAATGATTGAAAATTTAGCCCAAAGGCCTCCCTATTGGTCCTGATCCAGACAAACATCTTCCAAAAGCATCTTTTTTCAAAGAATCTGGGATAGCCTAATTCCAATTGTAAGTAAATGTACTGTGAATTTTTTTAATGTGATTTACTGGGGGGTTGGACAGGCTCAGAGAACTGATAATGGATGTTATGGAGAAAAACTGTGTGAATTTCTTTTAAATGAAGGGGAAAACAAGGATTTGTCATTCCTTCTAATTTCAGATTCCTGGGACATGAACCACAGGTAGTTAACCAAATAATTTTTTTCAGTACTTTATTTTAATCCAGAACTCTAAATAGAAAACAGGTAAACAACCCTTGCAAATTATTTCTAAGGGCTACATAGCATCCAAATATGAATTTTCTATTACCGAGAGAAATATCCTAGCAGACGCAGCAAAATATTTTTTCCTGTATTCCACGGGCATTTATCAGGAATAATAAATTCCTTTCTGTGTGTTGCTTATCCAGAGAAAGAATTAAATAGATTATCCATCAAGGGCTTTTCCTGCAGCTTGTATTTTTACTGGACTAGTAGCACAAAATTTAAGACTGATATACTTGTATTGCTTGGACTCAATGATCCTAAAGGATTATTTCTAGTCCAGATGATTCTGTACCTCTATATCCTTGGTGGTTAGGTCTCAGCATTTTCTTCCAGACTGTGGATGTATAAAAATCTTAGCAGATGTGTGTGCCTTGTTTGTGGCCATGCACTGACTGTAGAGCAGGGCTGAGCCCAGAATTTACTGGGATGCTGCAGCACCTCCTAGCCTTACAAGTGAGATTCTCATTGCAGCTAACCTGACTTCAGTGCAGTTCAGACAGAATTTCACCTGGCCAGGTCACAGGTTATGCTCACGGATGTCTGAACAGAATCAAAGCAGCCTTTCCACAGTGATGAATGGAAGTACAGGCCCCTCATCCAGCTCTGGCACACCACCCATAAAGGGAAATAAAGTAACAACATGATTTCCCTACAGAGCAGGAAGACCTTGTCTCCTTTAGGCCTTTAGATATTAATTAACATTTCTTCTCCTAAAAACTGCTCTGTAGATCTTGGGAGTAGCAAAGGATGTCACGTTATGTATTTGTTGCTATGGTAACTAATCCTTTCTAAAGGGAAGAAACAGAACAATTTTGTAGGACTCCATATCTTACTATGAACAAGGGTTGTCACTAAACAGCCTTTATTTTGCAACCAGTTGCTTTCTTTTGTTTTACCTTTGTTTATAAATTATCACAACTGACTTACTTAGATTTAGACTATGCATTATTTTCTTACAGTCTGAATATTCTGAGCTTCTTGTTTTCATGAAGTGGCAGAAAAAGTTCATTCCAGATCTTGGATTGCTTTTTTAAAAAAAATTATTTCTGTGAAAGTCTAATATTATTGAGCAGCCTTTAGGAGACATATTTTGGGTTGGAAATGGCTACATTTCCCAGAAAAATTACATGTAATGAAGAACTTCAGGTAAATTTTAACACATTTCTCTGTACTGAGCCAGAGAGGTTCAACAGGACTGTATAGATCCTTCATGTCTCACTCTGATCCCACTGTAAGCCTCCATCTTGCAGTGGGATGTCTATCTACTCCTGTCACAGTTAGCTGCTGAGAGATCATTCACAGGGGTCCCAGGATTTCCGAAATTCTTTCTTTGAAGAAAAGTATAAAAAGTATAAGCATCAATTTCCTGAAAGAGGCATTTCCTTCTACCTGGTCTCTATCAGTCAGAAGACTCCAGGCCTTCTGCCCAAAGAGGTGATAGTAAGAGTCTTCATAAAAAAAACCAAAAAAACAAAAAAACCAAAAAAAACCCATGCAAACACCAAACCAAACCAAAAGATTACTAACTTGTGGGTATATCTTTATCCCAGTATAAGACAAACAGAGCAGGTTAGGTGTGCTGCTCTCAAGACCCTCTGACAGCAGAGCTACTGCAAGGAGCATCCCCCAAGCCCAAAGATAATAAAAATATTCTAACAGAGACAGGGCCATTCCCAATGTTGAAATATGAGAAAATGTGACAATAGTGGGGAGGAATGAAGAGAATACCTTACCAAAAATCTCCCTAAATAATCTCAAAAGATTTCTCATTTGCTCTTCTTGACCCTTTTTCTCTCCTCATCACTGCTGGGCTCCACAATGAGACAAGACTCATGAAGGGAACAACCTGATTCAAAGAGTTGTGTAAAAAAAAAATGCTTCATGTTGTTGAGACTTACAGGAGAAAAAACAAAGAATTTATATATTTTATTAATTGGCTTTCTTATCAATGTACTGTGAAAGAAAGCTTGTACGTTGCCAGGCTTAAAAACTCAGAATTAAGTAGTTTCTGCACTCTGCAGCCATTTAGTAAGTGGCTCCACTCAGCACAACTTTGAGCAATGGATTTACTTTATCAGATTTACCAAATTGCTCATCTGCCTCCAGCAGTCACAGACAGGAGGGAAATGTAGCAATACTTTCTTTCAAATGGTAGCAAGTCAGAATTAGTTCATTGCAAGGGACAGGAGAGTCCTTAACCCTTCTAGATGCTGACCCTGAGAACTGGAAACAAGCATAGAAAAATGAGGACCTAAAGTAATCTGTGGACTGCTTCATTAAATTTCTAGATTTAGAACAAATTATTGAACAAATGTGTTCATTTCAGAAAAGAGTTCTATGGTCATGGCTTCTTTCCCAATATCTATAGCAAGAGCTTGATGAAATAATTTATTCTCTAAGCTAAAATCCTCCATATCCCAAGAGACACCGCAATAGAGACCAGATTTCTCTAGAGAAGCTCTAATTCTTCCTTATGGAAGAGAAAAAAAACTATCATAAGAAGCATTTTTTTTTAAATTGTTTGAAAGCTGCAGTGTCAGCAGAGCAGCTGCAAGGGGAAAAGAAAACCAGGTAGAAACTCACCTTCAAGTGTGTTTGACAGAAAATCACCTTTAAGCTGTAGATCACTGAAAAAGTGGCACAGACAGATCTTAAGGGAAAGGGGAGAGCTGCAGAAACTTCTCAAAGTTTTGAGGGTTATTTGAGACCAGCTAATTACACAGCTGAGGGAGCTGAGCTCAGGCAAGGCAGGGGACAGGAACAGAGCAGCTTGATCTAGGTCACAGAACTGCCACAGCTCAGGTTTTTCTGTCTGAGGAGCTTTTATAGCTCCCTTCTGCATAGTATCCAACAGCCTTACACTGCTTTAATGTGTTTACTCTCAAAATGAACCTGTGAGGCAGGAAAGCACTAATTTTGTCATTTTACTGATGCTACACTAAAACTGGAGACTGTAGGGAAGATCCTTAGTTGGCATAATTTTTTAAGGCTCTATAAAAACCAAGAGTGTCCACTGACTGACCTGTAAGGGGAGTGGAACTTAAAATTATTTAAAGCACCTGAGGTTTTTCCCCCTATATGATTTGTTGAAGATCTCACAGGCTCATGACAGTATTAGAGAATGAGACCAGTATTCTGAGGAACACCAAAAACTGACCCATCATTTTGGTTTTCACATCAGATACAGGCATATGTGACTGAAGAAGAAACCTGAGCCTAAGTACTGTAAAATATATGAGGGATCAGGTACACAGGTTTAGTTTACGTGGGCCATGGCACTCTTTCCTGGTCCTTTCTAATTGTTTAACAATTCTTGGGTCCGTTGGTTTGTTGGGTTTTGGTTTTTCTATGTGAACTTTTTTGGGGAGCTTGACAGACATCTATTCTTGCAGCAGCAGAAAGTACCAGAACTCAATGGAAGATGTCTCTCATGGAAATGAAGTTGGGAGATAAGTATACAGAATTGAAGCCCCTTTTTTTTCCCAAAGTCAATAGTTCTTTTAAAAGTACTTTCACTGCCTATATAGCAGTTTGAATTTCACAGTTGCTAAACATATGAAATATTTTGTATGTTTTTTATACTTTAGCAGCAAGAGGATAAAACTTAAAAATTCCCTTCCTGTGAGTTGCTGTGCATAGCAACCACTATTCTATGACCCATCTTATCTGTTGATGGTAGCATCAACATCTGGCAGCCTTGAACAACATCCATTACATTTGAATTTTTCAGAGAGAGAACTTGAAACAATGAGCAGGGATGACAGATGTCAGTCACTGCCTCTGACAGGTCAAATGCAAATTTCTGCTTGAACGGTTCAGCTTTTGCAGGATTTAAAGCAAAACAAGAATTATTGCTACAGTATAAAATAAATTAAGGTGCACACACTAAATGCCAAAGACAGATATATATCCCAATAATATAAAATTACTGCCAGTCAAACAAAGTACCAACTAGGGGCAGCACAGGGCGTGTACAACTGTCTGTCAAGGCAAGAAAAGATTTGTGCCTCTCGTTGGAAATACCTTTACAGCAGTCAAAAGAGAAATCTAGAATTTGACAAAGAAGGTCTGCTCTGACTTTGATCCTATAAATCAAGAGTACAGTAGGTCCTAACTCAAATAAACTATATCTTAGTTTCACCTTTGGACAAATATCAAGTCTTTCTCTTTCCACCATTCTGAAGACTGATTGATTTATGCCCTTTTTTTAGGGCTATAAGAAATAATGTTTGGAGAGTAACTGATAGTTTCAGGGTTATTGACAATTGCCTCCCCAGAAAAATATCAAGGTGACAAATGCATTTGAAAATTACTATTTTTAACATTGGACGGTGTGGCAGAAAAATAATTAAAGATGTCATTTATGTTTTATTTGTGCTAGGAAGACATTGCCAGCACCTCACTAATATACAATATAATATAACAGAATAGGACAGATAAATTCTGCTCTCACACTACACAGAACCCAGAGTGAGTTCAGCTGAAATGAAAGCCACAGCAGGAAAAGGCAAAGTCATGCAATCCATTGGTAAGTTGTCTCACTGCCCACAAGGACTGTCCTTTCTGGCAAACAGGTTTGAGTTCTAAATCTCCATCTATCTCCTTTCATACTCCAGCCAGGATTTAGAAAGCAGGAAACAGACACAGGATAAAAATACATCAGAAATATGCAAGGCCAGCTGGGAGGAATGAAAGGTGGGAAAAATGTAAGAAATTTTTCTACAACATTCATTCCAACTCTGTCATCAACTTCATTTCAGTCCATCTTTATTCTTGTATCATACCTTAATTCTGTTGGTTATCACATTTATCTGAATAGAATAATTTATAAAGTGTCAGACTCTACACCTCAGTTATAAATCCGAGGACTAGAAATCTGTAGATGGGTTTGGTGTGTATAACACATCTATATATAAAGTATACATGACATATCTCCTACTTCTTGATCAATAAACCCTAGAAAATTACTGCTCTGGAGTTCTCTTGCTTAAGCAATAGGAAAGCCAGTATTATTTTAACAAGAAAGAATAAAGATAACACACAACTCAATTTCTTAGGATCAGGGACAAAAAGCAAGTAGGAATCCTTTCTAAGGCCAGTTCAGAAGCCTCCTCCAAGACTTAGAAAAACAATCACATGTATTAATGACAGCTTAAGGCTTTTTTCCACTTTAATTTCTTGCAGAGTTTAGTAGCAAGGCAAGTCCTTGTAACAGGAGCAACCAATGGACTTGGAAAAACAGATAAACTTCCTGTCAAAAACCTTTATCCTGATTCTTCTGCTGCTTAAACCCACAGAACTCCTCTTGTTTCATCTATTAAGCACCTTTATTACAGCCACTTTTCCTTCTCCTTCCATCACAATCTTTATCCAACACCAGTATGAATCCTGAATCCTGCGAACAGCACAAATCCTGTGAATCCTGATTGTTGCTCCCTAATGTGAAGTATCTCCTCATCACCATCAGGTAGATTTTGCACACTATTTACCAGCAGCAGAAGAGGAGATGCTAATAAGTCAAGGTACCCTTGAGCTGAAACACAGCTAAGCCCATATGGTTTTGCTACCCCAGCCAGATTTCCAGGATTATTTTGATAGGTATACTCTGGTCCTTGAGGCCGGACAAGCTGGGATTTCACTTGTTGGCTTTTTTCCCCCCTTTTTCTTTCTTTTTTTTTTTTGTTTAATGTCTCCACCATCTGTTTTATGAATCCTTGAATTGATAATGTAAAGGTCAATATAAACAAATACAAATATATTGTTTCAGCATACAGGGAATGGGATTTTGTTATTAAGGCAGAAGCTGGCAAGAATTAAATGAATATAGACGTTTTAATAAATGTATACATGCATGCACTGCCATAAGTGATTTGGACCACATAACTTTAAAGTAGTTGACAAAAGGCTGGGAGGGTTCTCAGAGGAAAGTTGTGAGTGACTGGCCCTAAAGAAGAGCTTCTACTTAGATCTTGGGGTCCTGGTATGGATTCTTTCCATTTAAAACATACACAAGCATATTCCTGGTTTTTTGGCTGGGTTTTTTGGGGGATTTTTTGTGTACTTCTTCACCTCTGTGACTCCAGGAAGAATCACACAAAATATTATTTCTGGCATTATTAAGCAGATACTACTAACATCCAGTTTCTTTTTGGTTCCTTCATTTTGAATTTCAGCAGGATCACTGTCCTTTCTGGAGGAGAGACAAGGGAATCAATATGATCACTGGAACTCTAAGGTGGGCATAAGCAGAGTAGGGCCTCTGTCTGGGTGCCAGGACAGAAGACTCTGAACTGCTGGTGTTATTTAAACAGTTCTAAGATCAGGCAAGAGGACTATGGGCATTTGTGACTGTGATCCCATAAGTATGTGTATTAAATATACCTTACCAAGCTGTGGGTTCCCTGCTTGATGAGTCCCTTGGGTTTAAAATGTCAAGGAGGGCACAAATATTCTTGATAATTCCCTTGAGTTCCTTGTGCTAACATAAAGTCTTCCTTCCTCCACTCAAAAAACAGTGCGAGAGCAAGTGAAACAAAAGGAAAGTTACATGGCATATCACATTCAGAAATTGATTTTAGCAATTGTTTTTTAAATGGGATTATTTTAGAACTGAAAAAACAACCTTTTTTTCTATTATACTGTGGTCACTACTTCTGGGCATAATTTATCATTGCCTTAACTAAATAATTGAAAAGTTAACTTTTAAATGGCATTTGTGATGTGAAAGTCAAAGTTCTTGATAGATATTTCAATAAGGATTGATGGGTTTTGATTGGGGATTTTTTTAACAAGCTTTATAGAATACATACACTGTGCTATATGAAAATAAGGTCACATTTTATGATCCCCTACTCTGACACCTGGAAACAGCTAAGAATCAGTCAGAAGCCCAAGTGTTTCCAGTCACTGACTTTCCTACCACAGACAAAAGGGCAGGCTGTGTTTTAGAAAGACTTTCTTTCCATAATGTATGTCATATTCCATCTAAATTAAGCATGGGACTTACAGGAGAAACGTAAGGTGAAAAATCCCAAAGATCTCAATTAATAACATAAAATCCTAGGCATGCTTAATGAATATTCAAACATTCTCTATGCCACACAGCAGACTGTGCACTTTTCTTGAGCAGTGATTTCCCTCCTCAGCCTTGTGCTCTGTTTTCAGGTCAGACAAGTTCCTGTATCCCCAGGTTAGCTCTGCACAGCCCCTGCTTAGGGAAGGGCCCTCCTGGCACCACGGCTGCCTGTCACACTGAAGGGATTAGACAAAATCTTGCTTGCACTGGCAGGGATGAGGCTCTGCTGATGCCTTAAGTTTTAGCTTTTATATTTTTTAGACTCTATGCTGTTTTAGTTGGTAGTTCTGGGTTTCGTATTAAGTGCTAGTGAGTTCTCTTCACAGGGTAGGTAGTCAAAACAATTCCTTTTCTAGCTTGGGACCAAGGACAACTGATACAACTTTCAGGCACAAGAACAAAACGAATGGCGAAGTAAGGTTAAAAACCAAGGAGAATGGAGCTTCATAACCTGAAGCTACAAGTGGACAATTAACTCCAATATGCTGATGAACCAGAACTTATAAAAGGGTGAGACCTCATGACTGGTCATCCATTCTGTGACCATTTTTGGGTGCACCTTGGGTGTGGCCCCTCTTGTGCTGACCAGGTGTAACCATTGAGGCCTTTTAATAAATCCCTACTTTATCCTTCTGTTCTGTCTGGTCTCTGCTCCAGCTCAGCCTCCAGAAGGCATCACTGCCTGCCTGGTCCAGCTCCCCCCGGAGTGTTCCAGCTGAAGCTGGGAATTTGGGCAGCACTGTTGTCCCTGACACCATCCACCAAGTGCCAGCTTACCCCAGCTCTGAGCCAGCCTCTCCAGACTCCTCTGACTCAGCTGATTATGTAGGGGGATAGTAGCAGGATCAAAGGATTGGCCTCTAAAAACTGATTTTTTTCTTCCTCTCTCCCTTTGCTATTTGGTGCTCCTGAAATAATTTTCAAAGGCACTAACGCCAGTCTGTTCCAACACAATGAAGTGCTCACAGTCCCAAATTCAGTTATGAAGACATGCAGTCATTAAAATCAAGTGCTCCAGACAGTAACCCCAGTTCCAGCTGGGGAGATCTGAGGTTATGAATTCTGATCTGTCGGTGATAAACAGGCAGTCAGATATTCACACTTAAGAACAATTCTCACTGCTGTCTACGTGAAGCATATTTTGAGCAAAGGCCAGCATTTGAATTTTTTTTGGTAACAATTTGCAGCCAGTATCATGCCCCTGAACTCTTGGACACGTCATCAAACAGAAACTTCAGCTTAAGGAGAGTCCTTAGGAGACACTGAAGTTTTAGAATGGGAAAGAGCAACACAATCTGATGTAATCTTTCATCCTTTGAAACTATAAGTACCAAAAGAGTATTTTTTTTCTCCTTTTATCATTCCCCATCACAACAACTGCTGTTGCCATAAAAGAAACTTTTTTTTTTTTTTTTTTTTTTTTTTTTTTCAAAAAAACTTTTTTTTCAAAAAAAAAATTTTTTTTTTTTTTTTTTTTTTTTTTTTTCAGCAAAACACTCTTTATGAGTCAGCAGCAGTTTATTGCTTTTATGACTCAAGAATTTTTTGGACAGGCCCTCAAATTAGGTTGGGTCTTCATGCATGTCAGTCAAGGAGAATTCAATAATTTCACTGCCTGCAGGCTAGTGAAGAACGAGCCTTCATTCCCCATTATATTTTTTCCCCCATCAACATTTTGGTAAAGCACATTTGAAAAGTTTCACTAAACTTCCAAAGATGTGGCAGGCAGTCCCATTAACGTCACTGATTTTATCTGCCCTTCTGCATCTTTATCCATGTCTTTGAGAGCTGATAGAGAATTTAATGCTGTAAAAAAAAGTGTTTGCTCTCTTATCATAAATGTGATAATCTCTCCTACCCAATAGGTAGAATTTTAAAGCTGAGACAAGCAGATCTAACACCCCACAGGACACATGACTGTGAAGTACATAACAGAAACGAATACTAACATGAGTAGAGGAGAAACCAAAAAGCTTCAGCAGAGACATGTCCTGCTGTTGTCCACTCCTCCTGAAAGATGTGAGCTACAAAAGAAAGGTGTGAGCTACAACTCAATGGGCAGCCAGGCAGTTTTCATGTTCAATGTACTAGTGAGGGAACACATGTGAGACCGCCAAAAAAATGTACAATTTAAATACACAGGAACAACACAAACCAAGATCTTTCCCATTCACAGTCAAATAAAACCATCCAAAACAGTCAATAGTAAAAGGCAGAGCAGAGACAAGAGGCACAGCTGGACACGAGATACTCTTTGCTTTCCTAGCATAATTTTATACAAAAATTAGGCTGAAATATATATTTTAAAAACAAAAAATAAAAAACTTAACCAAACCACAGTGTGAGCTTTCTGTATTCCTTCTACTTAATTTGTCATAAAAACCCTCCTGTAAGCAAACATAGTTTGGGTTTGAGCAGTGCAAAAGGGAAGAGTGAATGACAAGAACACTTACTGGAGAAGGCTACTGAATGATTAATGCTTAAACTTCAAACAACAAATAGACAGGAGACTATCTGTGTCATTCAGGATGGTGTAAACCTCTATAATAACCATGTGCACTCGTTTCATTTCTAAACTATAAAGTCTTCATTATTTCACTTCCTCTGCATACAGAAGGTATTTGTACCTTTTTAAATTAAATTTTTTAAAATTTTTAAAATTTTTTTTCTATTTTCTTCAAGGTTATTATATCCTTTTCTAGAGTGAGGTGAGCAGACTTGTAGAATATATTAAAATGTCAGATCCCCAAAACCATATGGATCTGTATAGTGATGCTTCATCTCTTCTTTTTCAATATTGCCTAACACCTTCTCTTTCCTGCTCGCCAACTAAGACCAAGCTAATACTTACAGGAAACTACAGATAAGCCTATAATTCTCTTTCGATTATGGCATATATAGAAATATATCTATATCTATATAGATTATATAGATGAAGGTTTTTTGTTTGTTTGTTTGCTTTCCCCTGTATGCATGGCATTTTATTGACCAATATTGAATTTTAACTGCTCCTTGCTTGGCACTGTGAGATGGTAGAACAGTGTCACCCTCAGTTTTGATACTCTCCATCATCAGGTAGCTTTCCATTCTTTTCTTTTCCACCAAGCAGAAATATGTTAAATATCAATCATCCTAGCATCTAATTAATTGCAAAAATAGATAATTTCTTCTGACTGTTTTCTAACTTTAAAGTAGCTTTTGGTTTTGGAGAATGAAGCTTCTTTAGCCCTGTGACAGGTTAGTTTCTTTTACAACCGCTGGCAAGATCCCTGTCACACCCTTCAGTGTGCTTCAGGGACTGAAAATGCAGCTGGTGCAGAGTAGAGCTATGGAATGCATGAAGATATGTAAATGCTTATAACACTATAGTGGGGGTCAAAATAACCTAGGATCATGCTAAAAGATGAGATCATTAAAATTAAGATCATTAAATTCTTATTGAAAAAATCTTGTAAAAGTGATTACTTAATCTGAAAGAAGCTGTGCTGGAAATTGAAACATGATTTAGACTGGAAATAGAGTGCAGTATATTTAAATGTCGAAGGAAATCAATCATTTGAACAAATAACCAGAAGCAGTGGATTCTATAAAAGTATCTTTCCATTAAAATAATTTCTTGCAAGTTCTATGTTTTCTATTATGAAGAAAATTAGATTAGTCTGTTCTAATGGTTTTTTATAAGTTGAAGCTAGAGTCTACTTAATGATGTGCTGCTTTATTAATTCCCTTTTTGGTCCAGTTCCTGAAAAATGTACTAACAATCCACTTTTATACCAATGCAACCTGGAAATCTTACACAGATACTAGTTAATTCAAAATAGCAGTTAATAGTTTTCTCTCTCTAATCTCAGCAGAACAAATGTGCTCTATTAATAAGCATTCCCACTGTGGTATTTACAAACACTGTGCCACTCTGTTACAGACAGTTCTTATATGAAGACATGGGCTTAAAATATTTAACTGTTACCAGATCTCCTCCTGCATCTTTTCTCCAGATCACCTGTACAGCTGACATGCAGAGGCAAAGTTGCTAGTAGCTGGCAACTTCCTGATTTAAATTTCAAGTTAAAATGCCATATCCATTCCATATCCATCCAGAGACCCTCTGATGGATATGGACTACAACAGCTGCTTAAAGGAGCAATAGATGTCTGCTCTCATCTCCTTGAGTAATGCTGATATAAGGCCTTTATTCTCAAATTGCTGTGAGGATCTCCCATGTGGCCAAGGCAGCCAGCACAGGCAATGAGAGGGTTTACTGCTTTCAGCCTTACAATTCTACAATTGTAAGATATGCTGCCTGATATACTGTTACAGAATCGTCAGAGCTGACAGCCATGTCTGTTCAATGCTCTATCAATTTGTGTAACATTTCTTCCTGTAATCAAATGTCCTATTTCTGGTCTAGCCAACTTGGGCTTACCCTGAGACCACTGGCTCCAGCTTCTCCATGAGCCATGTGATCTCAGTGTGTACAGAGAGAGATTGTCCTTGCTCTGAGCTCCTCAAAAAAAGAGCAAATGTATTTATTTGGAAGGCATTGGCTGCATTTTTTTTTTCTCTTGCATCCCTTAAATATGTGCCCAAGCACATCTCAAGCCATGCCTGTAATCTGTAGTTTGCTGCCTGCACTGCTGACAGTTTAGAGATCAAATAAGGACGTGTGAGAGATGTGCTGATCACTGCAGGCTTGGTTATCTCACACTCCCAGAGATGTGCAGCAGACTCACAGACATCCACCACCACTCAACAGCTCATTAATCAGCAGCCTGCTGCTCTTGTGTCTTTGCTATTCCACGCTGTCAGGAGTTGTGTTTACACGAGAGCTCTCAGTGAAGTTGTTCCTAGGAACGATACAAATGCCTGGCTGGCTCCTTTTCCTGACTGCAGAATGTGCTCATTGACAACAGCCCACACAGAGCTCTCTGGATAAATGGATGTCATTTCCCTCAAAACCGAAAAAAAAAGTTGTACATGGAAAAGTACACAAACAGATCCCTCTCACCAGTTCACTTGGAGTTCAGCATGATAACTCACAAAGAAGAAAACAAAACACAGAGGGGCATTTCCAATGTTTCCTAAGATATATTCTTTCTTTTTCTCTTTTTCCCCAAACAAGAAGAAAAAGAACAAATTCATATATTTAGAAAATAAAAGTAAGCAGTTCAAGACCTAGTGTAAACTCAGTTAAACAGAGGGACCAGAAAATTTGCTTCTAATTTGGGCAATAATGAATATGTACCTCTCATAACCTAGCTTTGAAAAATAGATAAGCTACCTGCTGGCTGTTTGGGGAGCAGTGTCTGGGACTTGCTCCTGCAGGCTGCAACTTGGGAAGCACAAACTGAGTAGTGAGAGGCTTTGCCAGGAATGTATGGGGGCAATTAAAATGGGACTACAAAACAAACACTCATGCAAAAAGAGGGGAAGGTGAGTAATTGTGATTTGCTTGTCAAAGACTTAGTTATGATCCAAGGATTTAGCCTACTGTGTTCTCCATGAGGACTTTTTGTTAGTGAAGTATAGGCACAATGCTGAACTGAATTAAGAACTGAAGAGATACCAGTAATTAGCTGTAATTGAATGCAAGGAACAATTTTAGACAGACCATCCATGAGCACGTAATAGCAGTCTCTTATGAAAATTTCTGTGCTAAATTTCTTTTGGACATCTTATATTTTGGCATTTCACTGCTATAATTTGTCATTCTTTAAATAGTTATTTAAGAAAAAACCCAAAACACCTGTTTCCAGAGAAAGCATCCTGAACAGTCCTTGTCCACACCTTTGAGAATGTTCATACTGTGGGGTAATATATCAGGGGACCCATGAACTCTGGAAAAAACCCAGGTTGTGGTGAGAATAAAAAAATCACGGAATGAAGAGTTTGTTGGCCACAACGCAGGACCTTCCTGAGAACATAGATCTGTTCCCAAATAACAGCACAGGGGCCAGCAACATTGCTTTCAGGAAAACAGCTATCCCTGTACATGGAACAACTCACCTGCTGTTAACTCTTCCACTCTAAACATTCTGATAAATTCCCAAGGAAAAGGCTTTGCATTATACACAGTTCATTTGTGTGCATTCGACATCGTGCCATTGTCTGATTTGCAAAAATTAATCTCACTGAGGAAAGCCTCTGGTGTATCATCTATTTCAAGAGAGAGAAGATGTAGGATGTGAGGGGATGGTGGAACAGTTGACAAGATGTAGGAATTTCACTGTGAAAACTATTATTGATCAAGCAGTGTGACAGGGAGCCATGTCCAACCTGCTGGGTCTTTTTAAAGAGCACCCATCTACTTTGCACACTTGATTACATATTTCAGTTAGGAAAAAAAAAAGGTTATCTTCTATTTTAGAGCTGGAAGAAAAGCCATTATTATCTTGCCCTACTAAATCTACCAGTGGATATATGAAAATACTTCAGCAGGTGACAGTTCCTTTGTTAAATGTGGCACAGACAGGATGGTATCCAAAGGAAATCTATTATTTCATGCTGATAATTTTTTAATGCATTATTTTTAGGACATCTGTGCTCAGAAATCTTAAATTAAGTCAAAAGTCTGCCATTTCAGATACTGCAAATTAGTACAAATAGCAATCAAAAAAAAATTTAAAAGGCAGAGAAACTTTTAGGATTCTTGCATGCTATGTAAACTTTCATACTAGTGATGGAAAACACTGGATTAAGTCTCAGAGTAAATGGACAGAACTGTTAGATCTTATTTGAATTTGGCCAGTGGATTATGCTTTTTCTTTCACAATTACTATCTGATTGTTTTTCTAAAACATTTTAATCTCTTTCTTTTACTTCTCAGTTTAGGTCATTGGCAGCTTTATCATTCTGTGCCTGCTAATGTCATAAGAATTAACATTATCTTTGGATGCTCAATGTTAAATTAACAACATTTCCAATGCACTCTTGCAGGATACACCAACAAAGTATCACAGTCTGATTATCCAGCTAATTGTCTCCTTCTCATTTGTCCTTCTGACTAGTGACCAAAGCACTTTTTGAACTGTTAATCTTGCATTCCCTATAAATGAATGAGCAGCCTCAGTATTTTCTTTCCTCTTTGGTCAGTAACAATGAGGCACACAAAGCCCACCAAACAATCCTGTGCATTTTTCTACATCCACAAAGCCTGCTCCAAAAATCCTGAGAGCCATTTCCAAGCTTGTGCATTGCAACTCTGTTCTCCAAGCAGAGAAACTTCTCCTTACTTATAAATTCTTTTAGTCTTTCCACAGTTACAGATGGGCACGCAGAACACACAAAAAAGAGCATATGCTTTTTCTAAACTTGCATTTATAGCGCCTCTGGGACTTTTAGTGATAACTAGATGCTCTTTTCCGTCTGAAGTCCAGCCACCACAAATCTCAATTATGGAAGAAGTGGGGGAAGGAGTTTAAGCAGCTCCTCACACTGATTACTATTATTATTATTATTGGAGAGTGCAAATTCCATGTTAAGAAAATGAGCTACAAGGAAAGAATAAGTGGTAATGCGGCTGAGGGCAGGAGAAATTCACCTACTTCCCAACTCTGGAGGGAATATCACCTTTATCCTGTCTCATCTGCTGTGCCAGATTGGCTAATTTAGTTTCCCACTGCCCTGCTTTTGGGAAATGGCAGAGACCACACAAATTCAATATGGATTGCTGGAACAGAACATTTATTTTTTGACAAGTTGCTCAAATATTGTAATTTCAAGAGGAAATTTTAAACTAATAATTTAGTCTGCCCTGAATATAATTGCCCAAAATATGAACTAATGGATATATTTAGAACACACCTCTACAAAGAACATCAGTTTCTCTGCCACTGGTGAGGGGGAAACAAGAGCCTTGATTTCCATTGGTATCATCCCAAAGTGTGAATGCACTGCCACTGAATGTCCTGGGAGGTTCCTATCTCTGTAATCAAGTTCTGCAACACCTTTGAGGTGATTATCATTGGTAAATATTGGTCAGGTAATATCTGGCAAGGCAGTTGCCTGATTTTAACATGGCACACAAAACTCAGCATAGATTTGTACCACGTTTTCTTGAGACAATGCTAAACAAACAAAAGAGTACTAAAATAGAAATATTTTTGTTTTGAAGAGTTTAAACCCATTGCTGAGTTATGTGATACAGCCATGCCTTGGAACTTACACTTCAAAAAAGAAAACCTCAAATCCCTCAAAAAGGCAGAGGATTGCAGAGCATCCCAAATTATCATCCCATGACTCCTAGTGCAATGTGTTAGAATATGCAATTTAGGCACCAAAATGCTATTTTCAGCAGGTTTGATCAAAAGTCATGAAGCCTCATTTCAACATGAAACATCATCTGTCAGTTCAAAAAGCAGAATGAATGATAATCTTTGTTTAAAAACTGCCAAGGAATGATTCAACATTCACCATCTCCCTTCATTCTCATTAGCAAAATCTAAATATCCAATTAAGCAACCTTTCACTTTTTCTTTTTAGATGATGGTGTGTTACCAAACTCATTTCATAGAGAATAATTAGTAATAATACTCCCTCTCTTTCTGTGAAATCCTGAGATGTTTCATGAAATAATTTCCATTTCATCTGGAACATTTTCCTTTCTGCAGTACCTGTGAATCAACCCGATTGTCTGCCTTTCTGAGAAATCATTACTCTCTAGTGTAAACCATCCCTTAGATGCTTTCATTATTTATGAAAGCCTTACCTCATGATGGATGGAGTGTAATTGAGCACAGATGCTATTTGCCATGAATAGGCAATCCAAACTTCCAAACAATTGTGCAGCATTGAGTTCCTCCAAGTGCACAAATAAGCCTCTCATTGTTTTTAATTTTTATCCACTGGACTTGAAAATCGCAGCCACATGAAAACATTACCTGAATTAGGAAAGCAGAGAAAGCACTGAATGTCCTGGAACTGCCAAGGTCTTGATCTTACCTGCTTTGAAAAGCCTCCTGCAGAATTCCTTGGGGCTTGGAATGGACCTTCTGTGAGGCACAGAAACAAGATCCACTTTGTGTACGCTTGGGGTGAGTTGTCTAAACAGGAACTAATTAAAATTTTGACATTTTAGAGTAGCAGTTGGTATTTAAACAGAAATATTTCCAGAGATCCTTGCACTTGATATTGAACAATGCAATTACTGACATCAGAAATATGTCATTTCCATTGTGTGGATTAGTGTGCTCAGAGCAATGCACGAGGTGTATCAGCAGCACTAAAGAGCAAAGGAAAAACCAAACCACGTACAGAAATTCTGTAAATATCAAATACATTCAAAAGGATGACCTTTTATGGACATCCAATAACTTAGATTCTTATTCTAAGTTTATCTGAAACAACAAGAAATCAAATTTAGAAGGAAGCAAGCTTTTGGGTAGGATTCTTCTTGGCATTTCAGAGTTCAGTTTTTTTCTACTCCTATAGAACAGAGAGTGCTCTCTGATTAATTTGATTAATTTGCATCCCTCGAGAAATTTTCTGCATTTTTCAGTCGAGGTAGGAGCCTCGAAGAACTTACTGTTTAGGTTTCAAACTCTGCTGTTTTAGGCACTCTTACAAGGAATTACCTGTGGAAAATACCTTTTTCATTGAAGTCAATGGATTTGTGCAGATATTATACAAGTTTCACAGGTGAAGCATCCCTTGCAAGCCACTGGTGGGATATAGATGTAATAACTGATAAATTGCCTCAGAAATGTTTGGTTTCTGACACCCACACTCTTGGCTTTTGCTACAAATCTTTAGAATAAATAATGCTAAAGCACTTAATTAATTAATGAATTCCTTTCTTCTAGATATTGCAATGAGAAATCAAATAGAAAACCAGAACCTGCTAATTGGCTAATATTTGTTGAAATAATGTTAGTAATCTGCTGGGGTTTTTTTTCTTAAGTGTAATAGAAGAATTTCAGATGGTCTATGAATACTCTTCCTGGGGTTACAAATTTCATTGAACTGAGAATTTGACTCTGCAATTAAAAAGCCTCTGCACAAACCCAAACAAGTTCTTTTCAAGTTTCAGATTTCCTCCTCTGTGAGCAGGTCCCAACACTGAGCTTCTATTGCTATCACTTGCCCACAGAATCACAGTCAAGCCACACTGGGACCTTGTATGTGCAAAAAAATCACACGGGAAAAAAAAGAATATTGCACAGCACGAGTAAACAATGCCTGTCTATTCAGAATAAGAGTTTTTAGATTTTTTTTTTTTTGCCTTTGCTATTTCTCTTTTGAAAAGGGAAAGAAGAAAAATGTAACTGGAAATGCTGTCCATAAATCACTTTAAAGAGTATGGCAACTTAGAATACAAATACTTTGCAGTTTTAATGTATTCTGCATATTTTACATACAGGCAAATAACTCTTTTAAACACAATATTGGATGCAAAACTACCATTTTTATCACGTATTTTGTCCTTTTTAAGAAGCTGTCTGATAAGTGAAAGAAAATTAATACACAATGAAACAACAGTACTTTATCAGGTAAGAAATATAACTGTGTTATTAACTCTGCTTCTGCCTCTCCACAAACTCAACACCTGCTCTTAGATTCCACTTTAGATAATTTTTGCAACCCTTTCCCTTATCCTCTTTCATGTGTCAAACATTTGACAGCATGTGACTGTCCTCTAGCTATCAGTCAAAAGCCTTGTTCCTCGGAGACTGACAGCACATCACATCACTGGAAAGCAATCTGTCTGGTCAGTCAAATATTTTCTCAGAGATTTTTTTCAGGAAATCCTATCTGAACCATGCATGCAAAACTGTCTATTAATGTAGGCAGCTATTCATATTTGGGGGGAAAAACCCTACAAAACCTCATTTATGGAATGCTGCAGTGTTGTGCAATAACCTTTTAACCAGGCCCATTTATCAGGCAACAGTTTAATATTTAATATTTAGATATGGTGGTGAGCACATTTCTGAATGGGGATTTATTTCATTCCAAGTTCATCTCCAAACGTCGTGCTTGGATTTTTGCACTTTGATAAATCTCTTAGGTCTGACTTTATTCCAACTGAATTTAAGAGGGACAGATATGTCACAATTTAAGGGCACCCTAATCAGGGTATCAAAGACAATAGAGATGCTTCAAGGGTTCAGTTATCTCTGGAAGTACCTATTGTTCTTTAATACACCTTGAAGTTAGCCAGAGTGATTGTGGCCTCTCAGCAATCACATGTATCTCAGCACCAGCATTAAATGCAATTTCCAAACGTTCCTGTCTGGAGTACAATCTTGTATTGTCACAAAATGCACATCCTGTCACATTTTTTGGAAGCATAGGGAGGCTGTTTGGTGGGCCACAAGCTCTTGGGGTCAGATTTTTAAAGGCAAAGATATATATTTGAGTTTTAAGACTTACCTTCCTGTCACAATTTAGCAGCAGAAGGTAAGAGCTCAGGCACCTCTTTGCATCTGTAAACAGAATTAGAATGCTGCAGAGGCCTTAAAGCAGAATGATTAACAGCAACACTGTAAGCACTGAATGACTCCACATTTGCACCCACATAATAAGAACAGCTCAAAGGAATGAAAATGTAGAAGCATAATAGAACGGGCCCTGGTTCCTAATGTGTGCTTCTGTCACAGGAGAGTTAACATCTAATCAGTTATTTAAATTAAAATGTCTCAGCATCAAATATAACTAAATGCCTCAAGCAAGGGTATTTAGCTAGAAAATGCTAAAATACACATCAAAGAATATTTCAAGCTAAAGGGTATGAACTCAAGGCCCTAAAGGTGAAAAAAAGCTCTGAGCATTTTTGGTTTCAAAGCTGAAACACGCAGAGGAGTCGATACATGCCAGATGCTAAAGGGGGGTAAAATTGGCTCTTGCCTGTAGCAAAAGGATGATGGATACAGGTATAGAAGCTTCAGCTGCTGTGTGATTAGGCTGCACGTGGAAAGCAAGAGGTGGATGACTCGAGAAGAAATTGTAAATTCTGGACTGACTTGCTAATGTCTTCCCTCTGGTAAACCTGGTGGCCCCCCCCCCCAAAAAAAAAAATCATTAGCGAAAAATACTACAAAATGCAAAAAAACACACTGGGAATTTTCAATCTCAGTTCCTTACAAAGCACACATTCAAGAACTCCTCTATATGTATTCAGCTCTTCTAAAGAAGGGCTGAGGGCATAATGTAGCAGGAGTCATATGTAGAATGAGGTCTAGCTAAAACACCTGAAATCAGAATTGTTTATTACCTCAGAGGAAACCAATTGAGATAATTAGTCTAGAAAAAAAACAACTTTGTTTTACCTCTGCAAATTTACAGCATACCAACAAGTAAGGTTAGAGAAGAAGTGAAGGAAATGGAGTGCTGTAAGGGAAGGGCTGTGTTATCACTAGACTGTCATTGGCCTCTGGGATTTTTTTTACACAGCTATGGAAAATTTGTCTATCCAGGCTGTTGCAGTGAGGACCGACAATGGCCTCAACCAAAAGTGATGCTGAATATCTGCCATCATAAGAGGTGGTACTGGGAAAACCAAAGGCAGGTAGAACTCAGTGTCAGAAAACAGTGTGTGCTCCTTCAGGACTAAAGCACAGAGAGTTAGGTTACAGGACCAAGGAAAAGAGGAAATTTGTTTCCATGAGACACAAACTTATGGCATCTGAATGTCAATCATGTGGAACACACATATAAATCTGGATCCATATATGAATCTTGTCTCATTCATCCTGTGTAACTGGGAGAGTTTTGTAGTATGATAAGAAAAGTAGCAAAAAATGGGTATTTTTTCACCTCTCTATATTCTGTTCTGTCTCAAAGGCAGCAGCATCTGCTGTGAGCTCCTGGGGTGAGGGCAGGAGCAGCAGAGCAGAGCTGTGACACCAACAGGGGCTGTGGGGCAGTGCAGTCATCTTTACCTCTCCAGAAAAGATGAGTTACCTACACTTGGGCCACATGGGTTTGTGTGTGTGAGAGAGCCACAGCTGCTGAGCACACAGAGCTGCAGAAAGCAGCACGTGCAATGTTAGATGTGGCAGGGTTTGCTCCTGGTGACCCTTTGCTCTCATGGATGCCTGAATTTTGCCATGAGGTAGACTCTGCGTGTCTGTATTAGTGGCAGCTGCATGTTCCAGGGGCTTAGGAGGACACAGAAAGAACTGGACAACCAACCAATCTCCACCAGAGAGCTCAGACAAGCCTTCCTTAAATATGCTCTTCTGGAGGGTCAGTCACAGGCAATACCCAGATTCTAAAGCTCCCCTGAAATAAAAATAGAACAAAATAGTATCAAACATCCCTGTTCCATCCAGATCCTACATTTTTTAAAAGTGAGGTGAATAAATAGTTAAAAACAGTCTGGACAAGTCAATCCTCTTTTAGATGATGCCTAATTCCATGAACTTTGACAAGAGCAGACATTCACCAGTTTTGAATGGAAAGGATGACAAGAACTCATTCAGATTTAATCTTAATCCAAGATGGTGAGAGAACTGTAAAATAAGCTTTTCAGAATCAGTTTGTGTATATCACTCCAAATGAGGAGTTAAGCCAAAAGCACCTGACTTTCATCAGTTGTTTCCTGAGCTATCTGCTCTCTCCAGCAGACCATGCATTATTCTGGGGGAAACTGGATCCTTGTTATTCAAAGAGCATTACACTAATGTGTGAATTCTAAGGAAATGTCAAAACAGGATTTGCTTATGAAGTGACATGGAATTCAAGTGTCCCTTACTTTTACTAATGATGTTTTGAAGAAAGTCAGGGGGATTTCAGCCTTCTTGCAACACCAGGCACCAGGAGAAGCTACAGAACTGAGAGACCAGGAGAGTAAAAGGTAATGTAAAAGAGAGCAACTCTTGCCGTCTGATTTTTTTAAAAATCATCTTCATAAATATATTTTTCTTCACCAACTAGGAAGAAACACGGGTCAACAGGGAGTCAGCCAGTTGCCCAAAGAGATAAGGGATAGAGCCACTTTCTTCCCTTCTTTCTTCCTCTTGTTTCCTGTCTGTTCTGTGGAACTTTCCCTTCATCCTCTTTGTTGTATGATTAATATAAAGCTGCATGTTTCCTGCAGTAACTAAGTAGATTAGTTTCTTGTGAACAGAACAGCTGCTTTAAAAAGGCCCTGTATCACTCCTCAAAACAGGAGTTAGGCACCTAAGTAACTTTCTAATCTCTATTGAAAATTTCACCCTTAGCATGCCACACGCTTCTCTCCCCCATCTGCAGACTGGAGATAAGAGCCTTTGAATGTGGCTGCTGCTCTCATCTTGGGAATAGGAGAGGTAAAGGGAAAAAAACACCCTCAGCAGCAGTGAGCACTCAAGCTGCTATAATGGCAATGCTGAACTGATAGCATCCTCTTTCATACACTGTGGAGAAATGTTACTGCTCATCTTATCAACTCAAGTACACTGATTCTCACCAATGCACAGTTTGACCTCCTGTGGCTTGTTTGAACCTTATGAAAACCCATATATCAAATCATAAAAATTAACTGGAGCACATTCCTGCTCCTATCAGGCTTCCTGTACGCCAATGAAAATGAGAATTTATTTAAATGGAAAAAGAGGCAACCCTGTATTCTACAGGATCTATTATAAGACAGTCTGAGGAAGAGTTGAGGTCTAAGTTCAGTTCCTTGTGAAGCACAGCTGATGTTGGGTGCTGTGTTTACCTTTCAAACTGTCCCTATCTATGCAAAGGGAAACAAAAGCAACAGGCTAAACTGTTATGCTGAACCCGAGAGTGAGTTCCTTTCCTGTGATGAATGAAACACTGTGCCAAATTAATTTGGGATAAACTACTAAAGATCTAACAACATTTAGAACTTGTGGGCATTTTCTAATCAGTTGTGGTTTTTTCAAACTATGCTGAAAGTTCTATTTGGTCTGCTACTAGTGAAAACTGAACCTCAGATGCTTGAAGCTCTCAAAACCTGAATGGTGAGGGGGAGCTGTGTGGTCTTGTGTTGATGCACAAATAAAACATTTCATTGTGAAATCTGAAAAAAAACTTGGCTTTATAAATTTCAAATTGTATTCCTCACTCTTTGATCGATAAAACCAAAATAATTTAAAGTGCCATTTTCTTTTAAATTAAATTTTGAATGGGCTTTGTGCAGCAAGAAAAATAAGAGTGACATGGTGTTTCATTCTTGGGTTTTTAAAAAAATATTTTGGGTGTTTGCCAAGATGCAGAAGTCTTTTTTCCACAGAGATTGAAGGACTGGTCAAGAGCCGTCTCTTCTGTTTTTTAAGGTTTTTATTCTTTCTTATCTATTACATTCTTTTCCTTATTAGCAGAATTCTGTTCTGCAGGCCAGTCCAAGGCACAAATCACTGTCCCTAAGGTGGCCAGTACTTTTATACTAAAAATTATGTCCACAGTATTTACAAGAATTCTCCAATACCTATCATCTATGTTAGAAAGTCAGCCTCTAGTCTAAGTCAATTAGAAGTGCCACCATCACAGCAGAAGATGGAGCAGATGAAGAAGAAGGAAGAAGCTCAAAAGCCATGGGGTTTCTCCATCTTGTCTTCTCTGCTTACCACTCTAAAAAAACCAAGAAATCTAAATTTCTCACCCTGTGATAAACTACATATTATGCTACTCTCAAATACACATTCTTGAAAGTTCTGCTTCATCCCAGAGCCTAAGAAGCCCTTTCCATAAACAAAGGTTAAAAACAATGTTTATCAGGGGGGTTTGTATCCCTTAAAACATGCAGAGAAATATTTCTCAGAATTCCTGACATTTCATGTCTTACATTGGACCTACTGGATTTCCCCTCTGGAATGGGAGAATTTGGCACCTGTTCCTTGCTCTCAATTTCACACCACCTCAGATAAAAGCTGTGTCCCTAAGTTCTCTACTAAGAAAGACTTCCTACATCTGTGCTGTGCCAATGAGGAAAAGCAGATTTTTCCTTTTTATGAGGGAAAGCAGATTTTTCCTGTTTATGAGGGAAAGCAGACTTTTTTTGATATTTAACTGAAATATAAGTGACCAGCAGATGGATGACCCCAAGATCTATGAAATCCCTTCTGATTTTGCCCCTTCATCTTGCTTTGGAGAAGGCAACTCAGTTGCCTACACAGCATTTTCCCTATGAAATTTTGCAACTCCCATGAGGGCAGAATTTGCAGCAAGCATCAAGCTGTTGATCCTCCCTGAAGTGTTTGCACCCTGGTCAGCCACCCCACTTGTGATGACACCAAGTGTCATGATGATGGCACAGAAGTCAAGCCCTGCAGGGGAGCAGTGTTGCAATGTGACACAAGATAAATCACACGCACGACAGCTCTTCTCAAAGAGGAGAGAGAAAAGAGAGTTTATTATGAAACTCCAACTGATATGGCATTGCAAAAAGTGAACAGTCATTGGAAAAGAAGGTTGCCGCCTCTATAATCACATTGGTCAAACCAAAGGTCCATCAGTTCTCACTTCCTCCAGAGAGGAATGTAAACAATTGTTGTTTACAGAGACGTGTGTGGGATCTGACTCCAGGAATTCGAAAACATCAGAAGGCTAGAAAGAAAACATGCAAAAGCAGGGGAGACAGAGCAGTGCTGCCCCTTCCTAATCAATCAAACCCAGAGGCAGCAAGGTTCTCAGCAGCTGAAGGGCATCATCACTCCAGCCTGAATGACAGCAGTAAAGGGATAAATCTGGGCTGATGAGCAGTTCTTGATGAGCAGGAAAGCCAGAAATGCAAGGAGCCACAGAAGCAGAGCAGCAGCCGCACTAATGGGAGTTTGTTTGTTCCCAGTTTCTAAACAAGGAGATGGAAACAGTAGTTTAGAGCTGATCTTGTAAGCTCAAACTTTCATGCTGAGCAAGTCACAAGTATCAAGAGCTAGACTTGAGGAGAGCTGGAATTTTAAAACTCAGGTGTATCAGCCTCTGTGATGCAAATCATGGGCGAATGGCTCATCTGGGTGAGCACACACTTGCTACCTTCATTTCCCCATAGCCTAACATTTCCACTCCCTGAAATCCAGCAAGGAACCAGAATTTATGCCCCAGAGCCAGTCCCAGGAGTCAATCAGCCCACACATACTAGGTTTGGCTGAGACAAAGCTCATTTTGCTCGCAGCAGACAGTATGGGGCTGTGGCTTGGCTTTATACTGGAAACGATGAACAAAATAAAGCCTAACCCAGCCCAAACCAGTACGCCATAGATTAGTTAAATCTAAATAAATTAGACATAAATAATAACATAAATGACAAATATGGATACAGGAATAATACCTACCTGGGAATGAGAGGCTGCACAGTTTTTCAGACAGGATATTCTCATTTTCTGTTGCAGGAGAATGCAGGTATTTAATCAGCACAAGGCCACATTCCATCTGTGAAGCCTCCCTGTATCATTGTGGCAGTGAAGTTTGCACAGCTGACAATTTTTTTTAAAAAAAAGCCATTACAAGAGGCATTTTGAAAGTCTGGGAAACTCTGAACAGTATTAAAGACTAAATATTAATTATAACAAGTATCATTCAAACAACTTATAGGACTCTAAGGTACTAATGAATTCTGTTAAGAGCAATAATCAGGTTACAAATTAAACTACTGGATTATATATTAGGCAAGCTTGAGTTTGTTGAAGCTTTCTGTGTAATGAGGTTATTTTTGCCTCTTGATACAATAAATCTAATTTTACATGCTTATTGTGACATCTTATTAAACTGCTTTATAGGAAGAACATTAGAGACACATTTGGAACTCCACAATGTCCAAGCTAATTTTAAAAAGAACATCAAGTGCTCCTTCATAACATTATTTTTAAATCATTTGTTAGCAAAAAAAATACATTTAAAAAATTAAAAGGGGAGAAAAGAGAAGTGGTAGTTTATGCTTCATCTACAGCAAATTTATACATATATATATCCATGTTAAGCCTTAAAGCCTGACTTCTTGATTTTATATATATATATTCTAAATTCTTTAATATTAGCATATTAGCAAGTCACAAAAAATCACAGATTTTCCTTTTGCTTGTGTGTCTAGCAGCGCTACCCATAGAGGCTGTTAAACTATTTGGGGACACTTTGATTTAAACTGAAATGAAAACTGTAATTGAAAATAAAGACTGTGAGCAGTGGGATGAGATGGTTTAGAAAAAGGAAGGAGAAAGGAAAAGAAAATTTCTATGCAAACACTAGGTAGGGGTAATCCAAGAGCTGCTGTCGAACAAAACAAACAAAAGCTGAAAAGCATAAAGATGTAGAGTTTTAAGCCAGTAGTAATGTCACAGAATGTGACATGTTAAACTTGCATTACTTGAAATAAAGAAAAAAGCAAAAATGACCAACAAAACCCCATCCCCAGAAAACAAACTCAAACACTTCTTCCCCACCAAAAAAGTTCTATTTTCCAATTAAAAATTAAAAAACCCCTAATCTCAGTGTACAATGAACACAGAAACAATGTTCCATTCTTAACGTGTTTTCCTCTATTTCCATTGATAGATTTAGTGTCCAGGTATCATATGAAATATATAATTTTTTTTCTGACTCCAAGATAAAACAACTCTTTTTGCCATGTAATTGCACATATAAATATATTTATTTATAAATAACTGAGAGAAAATATGCCCTCACTATCCACTTATGATTCTTCATGATTTGTGCCACAGATGATACAAACCTCTATCACTGCAAGAGGAGCTATAAAAAGTTCCTTGTTAAGTAAAACACTATGAAATGGTCAATCTGTTTGACTAACTCAGACTAAGTGATATGTTTTTGCATTGTAGGCATTGATTAGTCACTTGAAGTGTTAGGAGTTTTTTCAGTGTTCTTCCCTTAGGGGGAAAAAAAAAAAAAAGAATAAAAAGGGCTCCATTTGCAATTTTCCAATTTCCCATAAAATGTCTTGCAGTTTGCATAAAGCAGTTTCCAGCAATTGTTATGTCGGGAACACCAGATTTCCATTTTTACCTTTCATTAACTGAAGCTTAACAGAAAGTAATGCATTTTTATTTTTTTAATTTTTTTTTCAGTTTAAAATTTATGGATAAGAAATGCTGGATTTACTGCTCAGAAAATGAACACATTAAAATACAGATAGTGGCATGTGCATAAAACTACGTGATTCTGCACAAGCCCTGATATTCTTTTGTAAAATGAGCTTCAGATCCTACCTAAAAGCTGAAACACTAAATGAAATATGACCAAAAGGTTAAGTTGTGAAAAATGATACACAATCTAGTATAAATACAATTATATGTGCAACTTTAATTTATTTGAGCATCCAAACCAGAAAAAAACTTGAATATGTTTTCTTGTGGCAGAACATCTGTATTGACATGCAGAATTCAAGCCTTGGGTTGATTTTCTTTGTCCCCACTGGCTGTAACAGCAGGCAAATTTTCTTGTGGCTCCCACAGAATGTCAGCTCATATATAAAATCAAATGCTACCCAAAACAAGGTTTTCAGTGGCAAGACTTAATAGTGAAGCATTAATGATAATTGCAACCATGCAAATACCAAGAGATTGGGTGCAGTTTTTTAATCAAGTCGCTCTTCCGTGTACTTATAGAATGTATTTAAACAACTGTTAGACCACCTCAGAAACATAGCCTGTGGATCAAAAGGCTCCCCCAGCAAGCTGCCAGCTCCCCTTCTCTGGAGGAGAGGCAGCTCAGTACTCAGAGGTGTGCAACGCATGGCCAACCCTGCCATGTTCAGAGTTGGAATGCACTGAGATGTGCTGGGAGCTAATTCTTCCACAGCTCTGGGTCATTTCCTTCTCATTCCCATCCCACCCACCTGCCTTAAAATGCAGTTGAGCAGCTCTGCTGCACACCGTGGCCATATGGAAGCATCACTCTACCCCCCACTTTTCCCAGCCTTTCTGACAGAGTGAAGAAATTGCTTGACACTTGTATTTCAGCTCAGATTCATTAAAACAGAGAGAGTGATGGTGGAAAGCTGCTGGAAACAAAGGTTGATCCTTCCTCACTGTCATTTGTCCTGGCAAACTCTCTGCACCAAAGATAAACCACAGATCAATACACTTTAATTCCCCTTCCCCTTCCTGGGGAGGAGTCACCCAGCACCCACAAACTTCACAAGGTGGAGTCTTTGTCCTGGAAGTCAATTATGACCAGATTTTTTTTTTTTTTTTTTTTTTTTTTTTTTTTTTATTTTTTATTCATTTACAAAGCATTTTGCAAGATGCAAAAACTATCAGCTATAAAGTAGGTGAGGCCTCGGGAAAAAAAAAAACCTTCATAGTTTCTCCAATATATATATAATATATATATTGGAGGAATTATACATAATTCCTCCAAATGAACTTTGGACATTTCCAAGCATCTCTTCTCAGAATCCCTAACCTGCCCTGGCGATACAAGAGGACATCTACCCTAAAACATTCTCCTGGGGAGCAGAGGAATAAAAAGGGTTTCAAATGACAATCAACAGAGCTGCAGAGCTCCCTGTTCTTTATCATTTCTACAGTCAGATCCTTGAGGAATTTTTTTCCCATACAATTTGATTTATTCATTCTATTTCTGTGTGACATGTTTCTACGAGCCTCATTACATGGCTATGGAGAAAATACTGCAGATGAATTTTTGTAATCTGAAAAATGAGAATGCTTCCCATGCTAAATGGTTCAAGGTTTGTTAGGTAGGGAAGTCATTATGTAGAAAGAACTCTCTTGAAAGAAACTCCAGCTTTTTGACACCAGGCTCTTGAACTTCTACAGCTAATGAAGGATCCTACATAATGATACTGGGCCTGCACATTCTTTTGGTAAAATATAAATAAGCAAGAAAAGGACATGTAAGGAAATTTTTGTTGAAATAGAGATGCATAAAGGTAATTGAATTATTTGACCTTTGAGTTTCTTATATTTTTTCTTCCTCAAAGGATTGCCTCAGAATTAAATCTTTTATGCTGACTGAAGAGGGATGATTACAGTTTTATAATCCAGAGTGCTCTTGTATATCTCTTTTGAAGTGCTTTTGAAGGCCACACCCAAGGTAAAGCTTACACTATAGGACTTAGATGTCCACACGGTATTTCATAGGTATTTCTCAGATCCTTGCAGCCAGTCCTTATGTCTGAGGAAATTAAAAAAACTAATTTCTACTTTTTTTTACTAATTCTGAATGGCAAGCTGGGCATACAAAGCACCACACATATCTATTTGCACTCACAGAGGCACAGAGATCTGCTTCTATCCCTTCGATGCCAGTGCATATGCACACACACACATGAAAACCTGCCTCAAGCTTGTTAATTATTGGCCATTTTAAACCAATTCCTACTTTGGCTCTACAGCAGAAACAGATTAAAATTCCTGTCTAGGAGCAAAACTAGAAAAACCTCTCAAACTCACAAATGTGCCTCCCTGCTGACCCTTGAGCTGGAGGCATCAGTACTGAGGGAGAAGGAGGGCTGAGTCCTGCTCTTGCTTTTTCTTCCATGTTACACCTGCTGGTTGTTTGGAGAAGTCCTGGATAATCTGGGGTCTACTTAGCTTTGTTGTATTGCTTCCTGTATTAACAGGGACAAGTATTTTAGTTAAATAAATGTTCATGTAGAAGAGGTTTATCTGAGGACTCCTTACATTGTTCTGTTACATATGTACATACCAGTTCCATTAGAACTTACATTCATACTGCAACAAGCTATTGCTGGTATTATTCTGCCTCTGCTTAGTGAGTAGATGTTCTATTAAAATGTCCTTTTTTCACATTCTGCAGAGATGACCTTGGTTGTGTTTAATGACTGAGATCTTGTAGGTTAAGAAAAGCCTTTCATTTCGAAACACCATGTGATATCTCCTTACCTACAAGGAGAAAATGTTCTATATTCCTGTATGTTAAAAATAACTTCACATCCATGCTTTGTGAAGCATTAGCAGAGCTGAAGTTAGTCAAAATCCTGTACTCCATGTTCCCCTCAACCTTTCTGAATCAGAGAGAATGAAAGAGAGAGATACTCAGAAAGCCAAACCAGCACACTGGAAATCTGTGCTAGAAATCTGTCACCAGGACTGCAGGCTTTGCTACAAACAGCACAGCAGTCAGCAGTGTGGGCAGCCAAAAGAGCAAGCAAGGTCACTCAGGAAGCTGCCACCACAGACCAAAAAGCTGCTAGAAAAAAAGACAGGAATTGCAGCAAGCACATTTAAATAACACAGAGGTCATAGTGTACACTGCTACAAAGCACCAGGACTGCCACTCCATCAGGGCTCAGTTTAGTCACTACCCACAGAGTTGAAGAAACTGGTGCATTTGCTTCTTTGCAGATGGAACAGAAGCTGCCCATTCATTTGAACGCTAAAAAGTTATAAAGGTTTTATTTCACACTGCTCCCTGTGGCCAGCAGGCCATGATCTATCTTAGCCACCACAGTAAAGAAATCAAACCAGTTATTTCTCATGTCATCTTTACCTCGCTCATAAAAGCAGTGCCTCCTTTGAGAGTGAGTTGTATTTGGACTTGGGAAGACGTGAACAGATGGGTCCCCCCCAGAGAAGCAGCAGAATGTGAGATGCAGTGACAAAGTTTGTTTTCAGCCCCGTTCATGTTCTGCAGGCAAGAGTAAAGATGTGTATGAGGGGTTTCTCTTCCACAGCATAAATCCAGCAGTACCCAGAGAACTGGGAACTCTCCCTGTCACAAGAGATGAATGCAAGTGATTCAACAAAGGTGCTTCCTGGAAAACTGTATATTTCCCTGTTTTGTTTAGAGAATTTGATCTTAAAAGCCACATGGAACCCCAGCAGCAAAGACCTGCTCCTTACTGATGCTGCACAGACAACATCAGTTCATCAGTGGCTTATCCATCTTAGATGCCTTGTTAGATGTTTGAGACTGGAGCTGTAATTAACTTGTTAAAAATGTGGGTTTCTTGGATAAAAGAGCTGATTTGAAAGCTCTGTATGATTGATTCTGCTGAGGCAGTAATTGTGTTCATTACTTCCTTTTCATGTAGCATCTTAAATTCCCTTGCTTACTTGGAAATTAATTTTCCTGGAATTCATTCAGATGCCAGGTCCTTACCTACTTATGAGGACAGAGTAACTGAACAGAGCAGTGGTGAGACTGCACTAAAGAAGATACTTCCAAGCTCTAAGTTGGTAAATGAGAGCTGTCTGATTTGAGATGAACACTATTTCTTTTCCTGAACAGATGGCAATGCCAAAAATCTTTATCATTGTATTTTTTCTTTAATGTTCAAATAACTCTGGAGTCATCATTGGTGAGAGAAGATCAGAAAAATGGATAAAAGCTGCAACAAAAACTAATTTCAATACTGAGACTCATTACCATCACACTTTCAATCAGTCTTTTCATGACCACTAATAATCAAGTACTAATTGTCTAAAGTTTTTTATTAATTAAACAGGTGTGCAATGGTATAATCACACATCACCTGAAACCTTTGCTTGCTTTTCTTTCTCAGTCATTGACAGACACACTGAGCTGACAGCTGCTGATAAACCTGTCTGTCAATTTGAATTAATCAAATTTTCACACAGATAACTGAAGGCTTCTATACCACAAGGCTGATCAAATGAATTTTCAAAACAGAAAACTAGATTATTTTAACTTCTATAATTTTATGAATAATTGCAATCATGCAGCATTTTTTAAATTTTGATATTATATTCTGAAAATAATTTAATATTTTCTCTATTTACTAAGCATGCATATTTCCATCAATTAATTTATCCAGTTTAATGTACTGATATTATATTACCTGTGTATACTTCATTTAATTTACATAGTTTTATTTTGCTGTTTACTGACATTAGTTCAGTGTAAGAACTACATTTCAGAAAGACTTGGTTGAAAATGTAACATCAAAGTTTCAGTTTAGTGACAACAACAAAAAAAAAAAAAAAAAAAAAAAACCAAAAAAAAAAGTGTTTTTTTCCCATTTTTTTTGCATTTTTTTCCTTACTCTCAGAATCTGAAAAAAAATTAAAATACCTGGAAAAGAAAATCTTTTATTTCTCATGTCACCCATAAAAGAGAATTTTTGCCTTGCACTCTGTACCTACTTCAAAGTGCTTTCTATCTAACAAGTATTTCAGACAAATTTAGCTTCTGATTTCTGATCTTGCAATTGGAAATACTTAATTCAAATACTCACAAAACTCTGTCTGCAAAGAAGAAAGAACCACTGGAACTCCAAGACCAGTTTTATACAGTTCAGATACCTTTTCAGATATTGGCCTACCAAGTGGTATTGGCATAACAAATGGTATACCAGTTCTGAGATACAATTTCTCTGCGGCAGACATAGAAGGTGAAGCTATTTTTGTGAGCTGTAGCAGTTGAACTGATATGGGGAATCCTTCTTGAGTGGCACAATTAAATCAGGACACAACGGGAAGACTACTGTGCCTTATTTTTTCATCTCAAAATATCTCACTGTGCAGCTCACTACTTGAGAAGCAGCTTAGAAACTTTTTCTGATTCTTCCTTGAGGCAGAAAAAATTACCTTCCTTACTATTTCCTTACACTTCCCATTCCTTTAAGCTAACTACTGAAAAGCCAAATAATCTACTAAAGACAAGTAATTCGTGCCTTTTAGCATTTGGTGCTATTATTTTTTCTTGGGATGCATTATAAAATCCTGCAAGAGATTTAATGGAATTAAACCTGGATGAATTTCAAAGCCTTATTTTGACACTAAACCAGAACAGAACACATGCCAGCTGGCAGAAATAACATGTTTGGTTTCATGCAAAAGCTTTGTTCAGATATTACTTTTCTGTATGAGCAGATGCGTTCCCTGGTGTGATCTAGGAGATGCTGGCATGGCCACACATTTCACTGCTTGCTAGAGGTAGGATGGAACCTAATAGCAAAATTGCAGCGTGGTATGAGGCTATTCAAGGGCTCCTGGAAATATTCCGCAGTGAATTCCTAAGAGAGGCATGGTCTCACCTGACTGTGTGTGACAGGTGGGACAGTGCCATCAGGATGCTGGAGATTGGGCCATGGTCTCCATGGGCCATGGAGGTTGTTGGAGTCTGGAATTATGAGAAATATTTCTTTGCAAGTTTAAGAGATTTTAAGATCTCTGACAAACAGTGTTTTTAACCTTTGTTCATGGAAAAAGGGCTTTTCAGCTCTGGAATGAAGAAGAGTTTTCAAGAATGTGTATTAGACAGTAGAATAGTGTGCAGTTTTATCACAGGGTGAATTTTAGATATATGGGGTTTTTAGGATGGCAAACAGGTGAAGACAAGATGGAGAACTCCACGTGGCTTTTGGGATTCCTCCTTCTTCCTCATCTGCTCCATGTTCTGCAATGAGGTGGTGCATTATGGTTAGTTTAGAGTAGAGTCTAACCTTCTAACATGGATAATAGTTATTGGAGAAGTATTATAAATACTGATTACATGGATTGTAGTATAAATGTACACATCACCCTGTGTGTGGGGGAATTTGGGGTTCTGTGCCTTGGACGGACCCACACTGAAGAACTCTGATGGTCAGAAACAGAATGTAATGATAAGAAATAATAAACAATGAAAGAGAACATCAGAAGAGACGACTCACAGCCTTTCCTTCAATCTCGTGGCTGGGGAAAAAAGACTGTTTGCATTCTTGGGTCACGGAAAACAGAGAAGAGAAAGAGAAAAACACACAAAAATATTTTTTAGAAACCTGAGATCACCTGATTGTGTTACAGGTGGGACAGTGCCACCAGGATGCTGGAGGTTGGGCAGCAGTGGTTGTGCAGCTACCCAAAACCAGGGTCTGCTACTTCAAGGAGCCCAAAAATATGATCAGAAAGAAATACCAACAAAAGCGCTCCATAAAATGATCTTAAAGTTTTGCCATTCATTTGGCGGGCAGAAAGTGTCAGATGCCCATTTCAGGTTGACTTTTATCACCTGTATTTATGCTAATAATGATTATTATCACAGCACAATGAGTGTTGCCCTCAGGAGAAAGGAGGCTCAGGAACACAGGATAGTCAAGACCAGTGATAAAAAATTACTGGGTGCTATGACAAGGCTGTCTAAGAGTCTCTGCTTGGTCTCAGAAGAAAGTGATGTTTCCCCAGCATGTGTCAGAAAATGAGCAAAGAACATTAAAAACATTACGGTGTTAACTGGTGTTAAATCCAGGGGAACTCATGGTGGAGAGCTGAGCTCTTCTCTTGACAAAAGCTCTTATACAGGTTTTGCTCCACACGATGAGAAAGGGCAAAGGTATCTGTAATTTCCTTGATTCAGCACAATAACTTGCCTATTTCCTCATTTCATTTTAGCAACAGATTCTTTTTTTCCCCACCAGAGCCATTATCTCCCTTCAGCAGAGATAAAAACATGTAGCAAGCGAGTGTATACAAAGTAGCAGTGCACCAGTCAGGGTCTAAAGTGGAACAAATAGAAAAGATGCTTTCAGAACTTAGCTGATTTAAGAGACACGGGATGAAGAACAGGCTTCAAAAGACAGGGGTTTGCTTTAGAAAAAACATTTCACATCTCTGTGTTAGAGAACCAAGTCTGGAGAATTTCAATATCTTAAGGATCCAAGCACCATACCTTATCACAAGAAAGTTGGGTTGCTTTGTTCGTTTTTTTTTTTTTTTTTTTTTTTCCCTCCTTAACACAACATCAATCATAATTCAGATGGAACTATTCATTTTTTTCCCCCTTGTCAGCTTGCCAGGTTGGCTTAGAGATTTAGCTTAGTTTTCAAATTATTTCTGCAACAGACGTGAATGAATAAGAAGGCAATAATATCTATGTAGCTTGTAAGCTGAAAAAAAAAAAAAATTGCAGTTTATCTTTGACCCTTTTAATTTTTGCATCTGTAGCTATAGCTGGGATAAGAAACAGTGAGGAGGTGTTAAAATATTGCAGAAATTCTTAGCTGAAAGAGTTAGGAATCTGATCCCATCATTTTCTTGTCCATTTCTGCACATTTCACAGACTGATTGAATAGGAATAAAGTTTAGGTAATAACTAAATTTTGAATGTTAACCTGAAAGGTACCAGTTAATCTTCTGTATCTCAAGCACATTAATGTCCTGACCCAAGGGACAACTAATTGGGAAAGCATTTTGGCTACCATATCTTTTCTGTACGTAACTTGGACATTATTTGTTCATAACCTGTGATTCAGCAGCAAGTGATTGTAGTGACAAGCAATAAAAAACAACCTCACCTGAGCTCTCTCTCTCCCTGGAGCAGCCAGCCCTTTCCCCAGCAGAACTCTCACAGCTCACACTCTCCCCTCTGCCAGCACAGGTTTTAAGCAACAACAGGAGGTTACGGGCTATCTGGAGATATAGTTCCAAATTTCAGGTGTAAAATGTTCAAGTTGTTTACAAGATATTGCTGCAAATAAAAATATTAAAATAGCAACCCTTAATTTTAGCACATGTATTAGAAGCACTATTTTCTCTTAAATTTTTGAAATATCCTGTTTCAGACAAGACCACCTCCAAACATAAATAAGTTCATACAATAATTTTTGTTTATACTCTCTCACTTGACCAGCACAGATTAAATAAACCAAATTTTTGTTCCACTTTCCACAATCTACAATTATTCCAATATAAGCAAAACCTACCACAAGAATATTTTTGAGCATATGCACACTGTGAATCTTGAATCAAACTAGAATATTGTCAGACTACTTTGTTTTGTACTTTTTTTCCTTCTAGGCCATATTCAGAAACAAGAATTGTCTTTCAAACAAATGGCAGAATCTGTACTGTGCATAGGTAAGATGGCCTGGGACCTGTATCTGTGGACATTTTTCAAGATTTTCAAGCTAAAAATGTCCTTTAACTTCTATATATTTTATTTTCAGGCTGTACATGCTTTAAAAGTCCTGTAAAAGAAGATTACAATACATGAAAATTTTCAGATGAAGTCAACATTACATTGTCCTCATTTTGTTTGGGGTTTTTTTAAATGAATGTAACTACCTTCTTCAGTAAAACATGCCAAAAATAACCCAATAACATGAATTTGCCTCATAAGTCATGCAATTTAGCCCCTAAGGCTCGGTATAACTCCTGCAGCTCTAGAGAGCAGAACAACCAAGACACTAGGTCCAAAAAGAAACGCAATAAAGAAGTACAATGTGTATGAGCAAAAATAGCTGTTTCAAAACTCATTTTAGCAGTTGAAGGGAAAGTAAGTCTCAGATTTCTGCATGCTTTTGGCACTTCTGAGAACTCCAGTTTTCTTTTCAGCCATTTCTGCAGTATTATCAAAAACATCTGGGCCAACTAAAGGCTACTCCACGTGTTTGCATCCAGTTGTAATGGCAGCACAGCTGCAGGCAGATGCAGAAACCAAACTCAGGCCCTGGATTTTAAGACAAGATTACTGTGCAACTTTTATTGCACCAACACTTTATCTATTCTGTATGGAAAATATGTCAAACTGGGCCCTGAGGTGTCAAAAAGTTTAGCCACAGTTCTCAAAGGAATCTGAGCATGTGACTTGCTTCCTCACAGTTTTGTGTTTGCCTTTAGAGGATGCTTCACCACAAGCATGTGTTTATAGTTCGCCAGTTTTACAAACTTGCTTATTCTAGTGGAACATCAGGGAAAGCAGCAGTTTAATTTAACATCTCTGTTTATCACAGATTTAGCTGTGCTACAAGACCTTTCCAATTTCAAACTGAGTGAAACAAATAAAACATAGGTGCCAGGTTCATTAGCATTTAATGAATAACAAATTAACTTGCCTCTGCTAGTAATCTGAACTTGTCTTACTCCTGAGTTTTTCAATTATGTTATCTTCTTTCATGCAAATTAAAGGACTACACAAGCACAATTAGATGTGGCAGCTACAAACAACTGGAAAAGAGCTCAACAAAATAAATTACAAAACTCTTCTTTATTCCAGCCGAGCATGTATCAATTCAGATAACTGGCAGCTCTCCTCAGCTTTTATCTATTGCAACCCAGACAGGAAATAGGCATTAAGTTTGTCTTTCTGTGTGAAAATAAGCTAGGACTTGTTCCTCCCCTCTTGCATTCCCTCTCCTCTCCCACTGCTTATGAATTCAGTTTCTTGCTATTAAACTGATGCATAGCCTAGTTCCTCTGTTTGACCCAGATCTGCTTGCCCGCATCCATAAATATACATCTCTTTGCTGATGTTAATGAATTCTCTTTTTCTGACATTATTTGTCTAAAAATATTCAACATTTTTCTTGAATTTCAGTTATGTTTGCCTTTAGCATCTCAAGCTCCTGCTCTTTTTGCTCAGAAGGCAACCACAGGGCAGCAGATAGCTACACTATAGGGAAGCTTTAAACTTAGATTGTTTTTCCAACCACAAAAAGAATTTAACTGCATTTTTCCCTGACACCTTGTCCTATCTGTTCAGAGGCGTACTGTTGCATAATTTTGGCTGTCATTTTTGAATGATGTTTTAATTATAAATGTCATGTTCAAAAATATTCCCTTAAGAAGCCAGAGAATATTCTTTACATTTAACTCCCTCTGATACAAGGAGGAAACAAAATGTCTTGAATTAACGATAAGCACCACTTCAAAATGACAGTTTTTTAAACATTTTAATAATAAAATGCTCGTTTGGCTTTAATAGCAAACTTTTTCAAAAAAATGAAAGTAATTAAGTCAAAATTCACTGCTGATTTCCCTTTGTAGGGGAGGTAAAGCAGTTGAGCCTTCTTTGTTAAATTATGCTGCTCATAGGTGATGTTGTTTGGCACCCCTGAAAAGCAGAGTATCCAAAAAGCTGAACCATTAAACACACTAAGGAGCCACGAACTGAACTGAGGCTTCTTTTAGTCTTTGTATTTCTTTCCTAGGCAATCCTGCCTACAGAGCTCATGAAAATTTTGTGGGGCAATGTTTACCTGACAATATTTAGCAGCTGGCACCTACAAAGTTTATATACAGCCAGAGGAGAGCAGAACCAAGTGGAAGCTCTGAAAAATACACTGTGGACCTGCTCCCTGCCCAGAGTTTTACTCCAAAAAGCTCAGCTGTTGCACCCCATGACTAATGAAGGCACAACTGGTAAAACACTCCCCCTGAGCAGAAAATGGGAGATCTTAAAATATGTTAATAAGAACTAGGTAGAATAACTCACAGACTGCAGTTGTAGGTGAAACAATTAGAAAACAAAACGATTAGTTTATTTTGGCCGTGAAGTTTCTGGCATGCAGGAGGACCAAAAGGCTGTTCTTTGGAAGTTCCATGTTGTGGTAACACCTCCACTTTGGGGTTAAAAATTAGAATAACCTATCCAACAGGTGCAAACACAAGAAACTACCCTCCATGTGCCACCTATTTCAGTCTAGTAGACTTTGTCATTAAAAGGTTGCAAAAACACTTCTGACAGTACAAAAATTATGCCCAGATACCCAAAAAATCAGCTGGGTTCTTAGTGTATTCTTTCAAGGAGACTGGTGATTATTTTTATGCTCTTCTGATAGTGAGATCTATGGAGAAGCTGACCATATGTCCAGCAGGTCTTTGTAATTTTAGGGGATTAATTAGAATACCACAGCCAAGTAACTTTAGAAGCAAAAATCAAGATTTTTGGTGTCTGGAGTTTAACTGTTAAATATTGAGGCAGTGTTGACTCTCTCCCGAGGCCACAGATAAAATTAATGTCTCACAGAACCCCAAGAGCCCTTTACTGCACCCTAGAAATCAAAGAAAAATAATAAATTTGTTTTATATATTCCTGGAGTATTTTCTAGGTAGGTCAATGACAGACACTGACAGAGCAAGGAAAGCAGGTTGATTTGACATGGAATTAATCTTTGAAATAAGGGGATGTGGAAGCCTTTTCCTTTCCAGGCACCACTTGTCAGCAGTAGTCACTGATATAACCAGGGGTAACCAGGCCATAAAGAAGCTGTGACTTCTTTGGGGGAGCATTTTTTCAGACAATCCTCTCAGCAGTTTATGTCTGCCTTGCATCTAAATACACATTTTGGGCAGTGCTACATCCGTTATAATTTCTCAGCCAGTATGGAAAGTGATTTCACAGCAGGAAGAAAACTGTAGAATCTGCAATCCAGCACAGCAGCACGTTGAGCTGTTGGGCTTGTTTTTCTTTTTTACTTTTTATTTTTTATCTCCCTGTAATATCTCATTTCCTTTCATGCTCTAAGGTTCAACAAGAACAGATGTGAGATGTTGTGATCACTGCTTTTTCTGCAAGGAGAATAGTTTAATGCTTCTGCATCACAGGCAATAGCTTCCCACGCTTATTTCTCTGATCTTATCAAGGTTGCAAACTATCTAAGCAAAAAAAAAAAAAAAAAAGAGACATTTTGATGTTAGCATCCTTCCTCACAGTTTTTGGTTTATACTGATTAGCAAAAGCAGCCAGTTTTTGTCTTGATTTCCAAATGCAAATTGGAGCACTGGTAGCATGGGAAACCACAGGCAGAGAAGTAAGCTTTGGGAATTTTTAATATTAATAAAAAAGCCTAAAAAAAGTTGGAGACACTACACAGGATGTAAAAGATTGGAAGTACATTTCATACGAGGACAACAACAAAAGTCCTCCAAAATGAAGAGAATAAATTAAAACAAAGCCTGGGGGGAGCAGGGAGGGAAGGGGGGATGTCCTTTAACCTGTGACTGTGAGGTATCTCTGAAAAGGGAACACAGAGGCATGACACAGAACCAATCAGCACTTTCCTGGCATTATTCACATCAGTTGTGCTGTTTATTTGCTTTCAGAAAGTGAGAACCAGCTCTAAGGAGATTCACCCATGTGTTTGTCAGGACTTACACATGTCCCAGCCCACCCTCAGAGACTGGATGACACTTATGGTTCAGTGTATTAAAGTCTCTGGCCCTGCCAACTTCTACAGACAGCACTCACCACTTTAAAAATGTGCTCAGAACAATATTAGCGTGAATGTGGAGCCCATGCATTGTGTCTTGTTTCAACTGGAAAAGCATAAAAACTCAAATCTAGACTTGCACATCACATGCCAACTTAAAAATTTGTTTAATTGAACTTTGGATACACAGATGCCAACAGGAGCTGTGCACTCACTGAGATGCCCCATGCAGGTAAATTTAAGTGTCCACCAAGGGCAGAAACAAAGATTGCATTTGTTGTAACTCTGTAGAGAAAACATCAAATCTGGGACTGCAGTGTTGCTGCTCAGTGCTTCATTTCAGAGCTAAATTGGGTCAATGACCATCTGTCAAATACAAAGCACAAGAGCAGAATACCCTTGGATTTTTTGCCTTCTTCCTAGTGAGGGTTTGTAACACATGTACCTGATAATGGCTCTGCTCATTCCAAAGCTGTTATCCTGTTATTTGCATACAGGAAACACATCTACATGACTGTCTGCTTTATTTTTAAATGTATTTGTCAGTCTCAATAATCAGAACAAAATTATGAATTACGAAATGTCTCTAACAGCATATTTCAGTTTCAATTTAGTTGCTCATGTTGATTTAGTTTTAATTCAGTGCAATTGAAGTTACATTTCAGACTTTCTCTCAGTGACTGAAGTCACAGTATTTTTGCTCTGATTGCCCATCCCTATTCTCTATCACGGCTCTATGCCTTTAGTACATCCTTTTTCTTGTGTCACATTGATTTACAGCTTACTTTGGGAAATGCTCCCACTTCAACATTGTGATTAAATTGTGGGGTCGATTCAGACACATTCCTCACCTAGAAATTCTCTTGGCTTCAGTAGGAATTTGCATGTGCAAGGAATGCACAGCCATTTCCATGTTGTTCATTCCATACACGTAACCAACACAAATGTTCATAACCAACACAAATATTAAAATCACTGCTCCTTTACTGGGCACTTACCTGGTTTTCATCTCATTCCAACAGAATAAATTGATGGAAATTTCTAATTTTTAACATTTCACTTAAATTCTAGTAAGTGCAATCTTGCAATATTTGAAGTTTCATTAACTGTTTTGAAAAATATCATACAAATATATTTGTTTCTTGAGAAGTGTAATCTTGGGATGATCTTTCCTGCTTAACTGATTTGCACAATTGTTTAGAATTATGTTGCATTACATTTGACTTTTCAGTTCATGTCTTCTCTTGGTTCTTTCTGCGTTCTTTTGAGAAAAGTTTCTTTGTTGGAGTCTGAAATTCTGAGAAATATTTCTTTGCATGTTTCAAGGGATGAAAAACCTTTTGCAAACACTGGTTTTAACCTTTGTTCATGGAAAAGGGGCTTTTTAAGCTCTGGAATATTATATTAAGAGAAATTTAAAAATTCAGTTGGCTATGAGCACCATATTTTGATGAACAGAATTCAGCTTTGAGGCAGAAATTCCACAAATATTTATGCAACTTATCTGTTTTCTTCTTTTTTTAAAAAATCTAAGAATTTAATTCAATTTTCTATTTTTCTACTCAATTCCACTGACAGTACTCTGTAATTTACCAGCAAAAGCTTCAGAAATAGACACAGAGGTTTTAACCACAAAGCCTTAAGAATTTTTCCTGAAAAAAAAAAATTCAAAACAGAGTCATATTTTTTTTTATGTAAAATAATGCAAAACAGTAAAGCCTATTACCTTCCTCTCCTTTCTTTCATCCATTGTACTAGCCTGAGTAATTTACTCAGGGGATTAAGGAAGTGTAAAGTTCAGATGGAAAAAGACCAGACTCAACTTCTTAGCATGACTTAGAAGTTTGTGGTTTGAGGGACAAAGTGGCACCATGTACCATAGTCCAACCCTCCAAGCTGTTCAGTGCTCATTTTGGAAGAGGCTTTTTTTTTTTCCTTCTCTTCCAATTGTTCCACAATTTATTTCCCTTATTCATTCCGTGCTGATGAAAGGCTCTGCAAAGCAACAGGAGTAAAATGCTTCTGAAACACTCTCAGGGTTTTATTCACAAACAGCTGGAAAACGAGCTACGTGGGGAATTGCATATGCACTCTGCAGAGACTGAAATTTTAAAGGGACAACTGATGCTGTTCAGGGAAAACAGGAAAGTAGCCATGAATAATGGAATTAGATGAGATACAGTCAAAACCCCTCATTCAATTTTCTATCTTTAAATCACTAAAATTATTTCTAGCAGCAACAGTATAGGAAGTCATATGCTGTTTCAGCAATCATTCGTATATAATTAAACTTATAAAGTATAAGTCCCAAGTTATCATTTTTGCCTTTTTGATTCGTGCTATGGTTCATTTATTTCAATGCCTTTGGGAGTTTTGCCAGGTAATAATGGAAGAGGTCATTTTGTTATGAAGTGCTTCTTGCTTTTCCATCCTATGCATGTGTTTATTTAGTTCACAGTGAAGGGAAATTTCAAATTTTCAGAAGGGCTACCAGTAGGCAGAGCCACTGCCAGCCCTGGATTGGAGCTCAGAACTCATAATGTCAAACACAAGGGGACAGTTCTCAGATTGGTGGACTTGGGTGTCTGGGTGCTGATCTTTGATTTGTTTGCTAAAATGTGCTTCTGCAACTGATGTCCCAAAACCCATCAATATCTGCAGGGAAGTCCTCGCTGGCAAGGTGCCATCTCTGCAGGATCTGCAGTCAGCCAGTGAAGCTCACTCATGCTCTCTGCTCAGAAAATATTTTTCCCCCTTGGGGGTTTCTAAAACAATGCATTTCTAAACCAATACCTTTAACAGCAAGATGCAGCAAAAGTAATATTTTCCTTACTTTTTTTTCTCCAGACAAACTAAATCAATGGTCATCAGAACAAATATCGTGATACCAAAAAAAAAAAAAAAAACCCAAAAAAACCCAAACAAACAAAAACAAACAAACAAACAAACAAACAAACAAACAAACAAACAAAAACACCACAGACATTTTTTTCAAGGACAGGACCGGGAAGGGAGAGGAGGAAACAAACAGCCTCAGTTTTAATTGACTACATAATGCCTTCTGATAGTAGGAGATATGTTGGAAGAAATTCTATAAATGCATTCAACACCTAGAAGATAATATGGGCCGCCTGGTTTCCCACATCTAAGGAGACGGAACCACACTGATAACTTCAGCAGCCAAACCAGAGCTGCCTGCTGTGCTTCCTGTTACTATAAAATAGGATTTATATGGCCTAGTAATGTATCTAGTAGATACATTTTCTGAGCAATATCAATAAAACCACAGCTTTAGTTGTGTTCCAGAGAGGCCTCTGATTGTGCTTAGTGGCCATTTCTCATTTCCATCTTTGGGCATCCATGCTTCAACATCTGATTTTAGCATACCAGTAAAGAATATTGAAAAATTCATCGTAACACATCTCACTCAGCAATAAATGTGAATAAATTGATACAATGTAGAAACCCTTATATTTGAAAGACCTGAGCATAAATTGTCTTTCCCTGGATTCTACTCTGATATTCAGAAGTTCTGATACCTGAGGATTGAGTTCCCAACCCTTCCAGTTAAAACTGATATTCTGACTTATTGGCATTTCAATAATAAAAAGAAAAATTTTTTAGACTCATCAAACCTATGCTTTCCTTTCACCAAAACATTTATGAACACTAAATATTAGGAAATAATCCAACAGCAAAGTGCACATATGGAACTATCACTGGTGCCTACTTTATACTTCACTTTCCCTTTAATGACATATCCGAAAAACTATTAATTGATTTTTAAATTTTTAAAAAATTTTCCTCCTTTCTATCAAACACAATGGCCTTTCACTCTGTTTCCATCTCCAACAGACACACTGAGATCTGCCAAACCTGAACCTCTGATTTGGACAAAACATTTATACCTCCATCAGTGACATTTGAACCACAGCCACCATCAGTCGTGCCCTGTGCTACCAACATGAGGAATAGCAAAAGGCTTGGGAAAGCTGACAAGGGAGAATTGCCTCCATAAAATAATTATACAGACTGCTGTTTAGGGATTTCTGACAGGAAGACATCAAATAATCTCCATGGCCCATGACGGGCTTACAGACAATTACCTGAATATCCACTGGTACCCTTTGTGATACCCTGAGGAGATCCAGGAGAGCCTAATACTTTGGATTTGCAAATAAATAACATATGCAGCCAACACAAAGACCTGAAGCACCTTTAAAACCCCTTAAGGTACCAGGCTCCTGTCTTTGTGCAATCCCAGCATCCATGTAAATGCCTTGTACACAATCCATGGCCACATCCCAACACCCCAACATGACTTTGAGTGTTGCAGACCAGTTCAGGTGCGGTTCTCACTCCAGCTTTGCAACCTGTGACCTTTGGCTCTTTCCAGAGGTGAACGTTGGGATTTATCTAACATACTTTTGGAGCAGCCACAGACAATTTAATTTTCTTGGAATATATTAGTCTATGCTGCTGCCATAAAGGCTCCAAATTAAATTCCCTACAGGGATTTTTAACTGCCACACTAAAATGTACAAGGGATTTTTTTTTCCCCTAGTAACAGTGGCTACAATAATGACTGTTGAATTTGGTTTTGATAGTGAAAGATGCTGCAAAGACAAAACAGGAATGTTTAATGAGATTTCAGGTGCCATATCCCAATTTCCTATAGTTCATGTATTTTGAGATTTGTTAGCAACAACTATATTATATTATAATTATATCTGTATATTATCCTGCAGCATAATATACAGATTTTCTTACTATATTAAATAAATTTTCCACATGGCACCAGATTCTGTCTATAAGTTGCTCCAATTCAGGGTCTTTTAGTTGAAGCATTGCAAAAAATCTTCAGCTTCTTGTGGTGATATATAATCCAAATACATGGAGAAACAGATAAATATAAGACCAGAAGAAGGGAATTCATGCAAATCCCCGGCTACGTACAATTTGTTCTCTCTCTGTTGCTATTTTATGTGTGGTTATAGAAATGTGGTTGAATAAAATGACAAAGCATTCTATTTTGATACAATGATGGATAAAATCACTTTTTTTATTTTTTCACTTAAAAGTGCAATTTTCTTTATCAAAAAAGTACAACACCTACATGGTGTAGGAAAAGAGATTACACAGTTCCAAAAAGAACAGTACTGAACAAAATTCTTGAAATAATCAAATAAACAATTAATTTGGGACTTTGATTATATTTAGAAGTATAACAATTGAGATAAATTGGGTACCAAGGCTATTTTTTTAATAGCTGAATTCTTTTATAAACCTGTTCCTTACCTTCTACCCCTCCTTGCCTCTTTCCATCCTTTTTACTAGAATTAAAATACTCTGATTTATGAGGAGTTTCAGAAACTCTATTCATGTAATAGATTTTGGAAGTTACAGAAATAGGCAACATGTCTGAATGCTCCCAAAAGAATTCACAGATTCGTAAAGCAAATGCTGAAGGTTCCATGTGGGTTTTAATTACAATATATTAATAGATTTCTACATAACTTAATTTGCCATATCCAACCCAATCTGGGCTATCTTTACCTTCAGAACAGGGCCCACTTCTAGCTCTTGCTTGCCAAGGAGGGTGTTGTGGTTGGAATTACAGGTGTCTGCTAAGGAAGGCAGGAGCCTCCCTTGGAATGGAGAATTTAAACCCCCTCCCTCACAATTATTGTAACTTTTGGAATTAAGGGGCTCTCAGGCAAAGAAATGGGAATAGGGAATAACAGTTCTTTATTAGGGGAACTAAAATAAACAATAAACCAAAAGCACATGCAGTAAGACAAACAAACAAACAAACCCACTGACAGAGTCAGGATCCAAGCTGACACCCTGTGACGGGTCAGGGTGTTGGTGGCAGTGCCATTCCATGGTGGCTGCAGTCCCAGTGGCAGATGTGGCTCTGTTGCAGTGATGCTCCTGGAGAAAGAGTGGAGTTCTTTCACTGAAGGTCCAGTGGTGAGAGATGGGCCTGGTCTTCCTCTGGGAATCCAGTGGAAAAGGCTGCCTTGGTGTTCCAACTCCCAGATTTTTATCCAGGTAGGAATACTTGTCTCCTCTCCCTGTCTGGAGCATTTCCCAGTGGGATGATGGAATTCTATCAGTGAGACTCACTGGCCCATGAACAGAAGATCTCTGCTTGGAGGGAGGCTGGGTTGTGGAAGAGAGAAGAAAACTGCCCTAGCAGGTTTATTGACAGTTGACCATTGACAGACAATTACAGCACCACACATCCCAGTTTGATCAGATGGTGATGGAATACAGAGTTTGGGTTACATTTTGCACTGCAACCAGTAGGAGCATCCAAGTCACCTCAGGGGCACAGATGAGGCCTCAGCCCTCAAAGGTACTGAGCTGCACTCAAAAGCAGGAGTGGGAGAGCTTACACTGACATGCACAGAGCTGATACACAGCAATGAGAAGACCCTTGTGTTTCTTTTGAACACTGGATTCACTCCACTCTTTTTGAATCTCTAAGTTTCTAGCTATCTGTTGTGTTTCTCTCTCCTGAAACACCAGCAATGAAATATTTTCAAAAAGTGTATTTTTTAAAAAACAGATGTGGAGTTCTATCCATGCCCTCAAGTGATATTTTCACTACCCAGCAGCTACAGTATAAAACACAGAGCGTGGGGTGAGATGGCAAACTAATAGCAGCCATTTGAGTATCCTCTGAATTTTTAATAAATTAGATCTATGGAAACCATTTAGAATGTCTCATTAAGCCGATTAACTCCCTATTTCATGAGCAAACACTGGGTGTTCTAACAGAATGGAAGGTAGGAACTAGTAGATAAATAACCATTATTAGAAGAGCTAAGATTTTTTTTTTCCTTTTGCACAATTACCAAGCTAGAGAGAAAGTGTAACTTGAAAGTCTCAGGGAGGTCAATCAAAAAATTGGTGTGACATAAAATTAGTGTGAGCTGTTAAAAAAAAAAAATCTGATTACATGAAAAAGTAGCTAATAAAAAAGGAGCTAATAAAGAATGCTATCTAATTTGTACAGGCCATAAAATACAGCAGCTGTAAATTAAAGCCACAGGTATATCTCTAGCTCTGCTGAGGATTTAGTAGCTGGGCTTAAGCACAGCAGATTGAAGTGTAGCCCCTTGGGAATAAACCTGGTGCATCCAAACTGGGAAGAGCACTGACAAGAGGGGATGCTTCATGTGGCATTTCATCATCTGTGTCTGCCTGTAATTTCAGCATTCTTATTGTAGTGTTTATTGTATTTTAATTGATTAAAGAAATAAACCACACACAAAAAATAAAATATATCTTTGAGCACTTAATGAGACTTTCTAAATTACTCTTGTCTCTTTTATCAATTTAAATGTGGACTGGCTGCAGAGGAATTAGACATTTTATGATATACTGGAATTAAATTAATGATGATTATTTGGTGATGTAAAACTAATCAATTTTAATCAGCTATTATTAGTGCATCCATTTGCAGGTAATTTTTTTTCCTCAAGTATTAAATGCAGAATAAGAATTTTTCAGATTAAAATTTTGCAAATAATTGACAGTCTATCCCTAAAAATGTTCTCATCTACACTTGGAAATTTCAAGAGTACAGCAGTTTATTTTCTCATTGCATAAAAGATGATTACAGGAGAACCTAGAAGGAACTTTAGTGTCTGAATGCAGTCCTGTCCTATTCACTTAGCAGCTTTTCCCCAGGATAACTGAAATTCACATTACATGTTCTTGACATGGTCCACAAAAGCCCCTTCAAATCCTTCCAAAACCTGCATCATCATGCTAGGGGTGTTCTAAAATGCCCTGCAGACACCTAAAACCTTGGAAATGACACAAAACCAGTCTCATATCAAGGATGCTGATATGTAGATTATAAATCATGATCTTTCCTAGCAGGAAGAACTATTCCTAAGAATTTGGAACCCTTGGCAACATTTTCAAAAATGAGATATTCAATTATAAAATTAGCCAACAATTGTCATACAATTGTATTCAATTTCAGCGTGTGCATATAAGTAGGGGGTTTTAATAATCTTCTAATAAATTAGTAGAAATATTTACTATTTATTAGCCTTTTAAGCCCCAGAAGCAAATATAAAATAGCCTGAATTATAAAGACATGTAATTTTTTACTAATTTCTGTGTGATCATACAGAGCCAAGAGATCACCAAATGAAAGTAAGATCCCACTTAGTCATAAGGTAAGCTGTCCAAGTTGTCCAGGAAGTTGTAGAATCATCATTCCTGGAAGTGTTTAAATGTGTGCACGTGGCACTTGGGAATATGGTTTAGTGTTGAACACAGTGGTGCTGGGTTAACAGTTGGACTTCTGCCTCCTAGAGGTCTTTCCCAACCTTAATAATTCTGGGAATCTATGATCTGAGCTCAGCTCTCTTAGCTGCCCAGTGGTAAAAAAGGATTTTCAAATAGAGGGTTGGGTTTCTTGCTCCTTTAAATAAGTCTCCAATTTATACTGTTTGGAAAAAAAAAAAGCTGCACCTATTTTCAGCAGGCATTAATACAAGGAAAGTTTGTCTCTTGCAGAAGACCAAACTCTCCAATCATAACAGGTCCCCTCCAGTCGTATTTATGAACGAATCTCCAAATTATTACTTTTATTGTCCCTGATGAGTGCTACTCTGCATTCCAGTTTCTGTTATTTATAGCACAAAGCCTCAGGGAGTGAGTACAAACAACATATGGAAGATCTACCAACTCATGCATAATACTTCAGCTTGACTTGTGCTTCCACAGGGATTTGGGTACTAATACTGAATTATTTCCTTATTAGTCTGGAACCCTCTGAAGGCAATCCCCATTTTTCAAACCATGTGATCCTTATTCAATAAAGGAGGAAGAAAAGGAATGGAGCACAGGCTCAAGTCATCTTGTTCAGCCGGTTAAGAAGCTACACAAGCACTAATGTTCTCCTGATATAATTAGGAAGGTTCTCATGTTATTTCAGCTAGCACATAGTATAAATTTCACATAGTTTGGGACCAGGCTACAGTCCCTATTCAGCTGATTAGCACTAGTCTGATGGTATAAAGCAAACAAAAAGCCATTTTTTTAGGGCTAGAGAAACACTCAGAACAGCAAGAGTGGGTATTCCTCCTTCAGAAAAAACACCTGGAGTAAAAATCATGGTGAGAATGCTCCTTCCTGCCCATTTGTAATTTCTCCCGAGTCACTTGACCCACACAAATGCAGAGTTACACACACCTCTGGTGTCCCAAAGGCACAGGAAACATTCTGCACTTGCATCTTGTGCCTGGGGGCTGCCTCGTTTTGGAAGGAAAGAGAAGAGGTGAGCAGGGAAGAAGGAAGAGGCATCTGAATGAGGATGAACCCAGGGGGAACTGACCCTGTACCCTCCAGGTGCTAAACACCAAGGGCTTATCCTGCCTGGGAAGCCCTGACCCAGCACAGGGTTAGACCCCCTTCTTTGCTGGGGATGCTGAGGAAGGATATCAAGATGGATTATTGCTGGTGGCTCTTGAGAGGAAACACTGGCAAGACTATAAACCGCAAGTCAAAAACCTCTTCTCTCATTCTCAGTAAAAGAGAATTAACACTCTCAGTTGAAGACATAAAATATATTCTGTCAAAGAGAATATACTTTATTGTACATTCCTTTAACAGCTAACAGTGTTTGCCAAGATACTTCAAGCATCAAATCTGTTTGAATTAAAATGTGGTCTTTTCTGAAATGACATTTCAGAAATGTATAATCTCTCTTGTTACAGTTGTTACTCAAATGTCTATGGCTACTCTGCATTTGCAAATAAGTCTCAAGTCACACATTTGATTCCTATTTTTTTCCAAAGAGAAAATGGAAGCAACTTTGAAAACCTCCACCCATCACCCCCTTTTGAAAGAGATTAAAAACCATATTCTGTAATACTGTGATATTTTCCCCTCTCTCTCTTCCCATAACTATTATATGACCAATACCTGATGCTACCTCACAGTTGAAGGCTAATCTTTCCTCTAGGATACAACAACACTGCTGTGGCTTATTTATAAAAAGGAAGCTGTACTCAGAAACTGTATAAATGCAATGTACTTAACCTCTTGCTCTTTCCCTCCTCTCAAAACCTGATCATGGGCAACAGTTCAATATATTTTTGAGCTACCATCATTTTTACTGAGGTCACTGGATCTTTTGTTCCTTCTTAGCAATCAGATTTCACAATTTGTCAACCATTTTACTCACTTCAAAATGGGAACTTTTATTTGCTCACTTAAGGACAAACCCTGGCAGACAAATACATAGGTTAATGTTCTGCTCTTATGTACAGCTTCGCTAACCAAGAGACTTTTCAAGCTTAGACAAGGCCCTGGTCCTGGTGAAATATTATTTGCATGTTTGCCCTTATGCTTCACCATATGTCATTGCCTGCAATGATGTTGAGTAATACAGCTGTCATATTAGCTGATAGGGCAGCTACTTTAATAGATTGAACAAATAGAACCTGATCACCTTAAATCAAATATGGGCATTTTTGCCATATGGTATTTTTCAGGGCTATAACACTGATTGCAAATACAGTCACTGTCATAAAATAAACTAAAAATCCTAGAGAGACTATTTACTTAGGCATCACAATATCACCTCTGACAAATGAAGTGGAATTTCAGGTAAGGCAACTTTGGAATCAGATTTCAGTGTCTAGGGAGAACTCATTTTGCAATTTGTTGTACGGCTGTAAAAACAACAAATAATGCATTTTATCACTTGAAAACTCAATTTCTTGAAATTACAGCTCCATTTTTATGATGAATACATCTGAATATGAAATGTACATCAAAATATATGAAGTATGAAAATACAAACTTTGTAAATACGAAAGTCCTCTCATTACATAAACAACTGAGTGGTTACATTGCAATTATTTTTTTTATTTCACTTTGTTTATTAATCTCTGGAAATGATTGCCCCAATTTGCTTTGGATACCAAGAGTGCAAATGAAAAAAAATCCCTCAGGGGCTAGGCTGTTCATATACACAAACTGGTGCAAGGAATCCCCGGCTAAAATATCACTGCCATCCTTGCTCCAACAATGTTTTCCTTCCCGAAGTATCAACTGTGGTCTAGTGTCAAAAGAGGGGTAAGTAATTGTCTCACCTTCTTCAGTACCTTAATTTTTCTCTGTTCTTCTGTCATGGGTTGCAGTGCAAAATGTAACCCAAACTCTGTATTCCATCACCATCTGATCAAACTGGGGTGTGTGGGGTGCTGTAATTGTCTGTCAAAGGCCAACTGTCAATAAACCTGCTAGGGCAGTTTTCTTCTCTCTTCCACAACCCAGCCTCCCTCCAGGCAGAGATCTTCTGTTCATGGGCCATTGAGTCTCACTGATAGAATTCCATCATCCCACTGGGAAATGCTCCAGACAGGGCGAGGAGACAAGCATTCCTACCTGGATAAAAATCTGGGAGTTGGAACATCAAGCAGCCTTTTCCACTGGATTCCCAGAGCAAGACCAGGCCCATCTCTCACCACTGGACCTTCAGTGAAAGAACTCCACTCTTTCTCCAGGAGCATCACTGCAACAGAGCCTCATCTGCCACTGGGACTGCAGCCATCATGGAATGGCACTGCCACCAACACCCTGACCCGTCACAGGGTGTCAGCTTGGATCCTGACTCTGTCAGTGGGTTTGTTTGTTTGTTTGTCTTACTGCATGTGCTTTTGGTTTATTGTTTATTTTAGTTCCCCTAATAAAGAACTGTTATTCCCTATTCCCATTTCTTTGCCTGAGAGCCCCTTAATTCCAAAAGTTACAATAATTGTGAGGGAGGGGGTTTAAATTCTCCATTCCAAGGGAGGCTCCTGCCTTCCTTAGCAGACACCTGTCATTCAAACCACGACATCCTCGTACTAATTGGCTAAAAAAATGGGAGATGGGGGCTAAAAGGCAGCAAAAGGAAAGTGTCCATAACATTTCCACTCCGTGACAGAAAGACTTTGATTAAAGCTATCATTCAGGTGTACTTTTAAGCAGAAAAATCATCCCATACTTCAAGTTCGAGATTAGTTTTCTGTGAAGATTATTTAAATGAAGAGGGGCTGTATGTCAATGCTACCCGTTGAACTAATATGAACCAATTTTTCTTTACAAGCGGTACCTGAATCTGTTGCTATGAAACACAAAACTTAGTAACAATATAGCATGCTCTAACAAGAGCAGTTATAAACACATCTTAAATATCCACATTTCTTTGCAAATTTCTTTTTTCTCCAACATTGCTCAGATTTAAATCTCTATAATGTCTTCTATAATATAATAACTTATTTGAAGTTTCCAAAAATGTTTGCTGAATATCCAATTTATTTGTTATATCAACACACTGCAAATAAGAATGTAATTTTAAAAATCAAAACTCTAAGGGAAGAGCATTGGGAATAGTGAATTTTAAGCACAATTTTTAAGTCTGATGAACTATCTAAATTATAATGATGGTTAATTATGTTCTTCCTTTTGCAGACAAATTGCAAAGGGGAACTGCATCTTGATTTTAGTACCCAACCCTCACCTCAGCCCAATCTTTGAAACGCAATGAGCAGTAGAAAAATTTGGTGTAGTTCTACCCTGAGACAGTGATTCAATTTTCCATAGAAGAAGAATTGCTCTTCTGTGAAACCCTTATGCCAATAGTCCCAAGTGGCAAAGGGTTTAAAGGCCAGAAGGAACACAGGGCACCATACCAGGCCATTAATAACTCTTCATCACAGAGAACTATTTTGTCTAACACTAAGGAAAGTTTTTGCTTCTATTGATCCTAACACTGGCTGTTTATCATCAGCCAAGACACATCAAAATCAGGATCCATTTGAGGGGAAAGCAAAGTCAAAAAGGGGGAAAGAGAAAAAGGCTATGGGATTTGACTGCAATGTAAGGATGCTCCTCATTAATTTAAGATTAATTGATTCAGAAAACTGTCCTGTTCAGGATAGGAAGCTGGAAATCATATCTTTAAGCAACAATTTTCTAGAAAATTATTTCAAATAATAGTATTAATTATCAGTTCAGGAAGTGGCAGGAAATTTGTCAGATGACAAGACTTCATTGATGACATTTTCTTTAGAGGTTTTATTTAGCACTCAGAATGCAGACAATACAAGAGGTTATTGATTTAATGTGTGGAGGAAGATTTCTTTTTACAGCACTGTCATCCTCTATCTTTCTAACCCTTCCCACTCTCAAAGAAAAGACAAAGGCAGCAATAGGCTCCTATTTCCAAAAGCTGTCTTAGAGAGAAATGAATATGATTTCTGTAGCTGCCTTAAATTAATACATTGTTTAGCCATTTACAGTTCTTAGGTTTTTAAAGATCATTTTTACTTTTTGCTTTATCATCAAAACAAAAACGCAAACAAGTTGTTTCTCTCTTTCTTCCAGAAATATTTTGCTTTTTGGTCCACTCTCTTTGCAACATAGTATTCACCTTAGTTCATGGACACACTGCTCAAAGATGTGCGAAGCTTTATTGACATTTTTAGTGAAATAAAATCTTCTAACTACAAATGTGATCACAGTTTACAGGAAATCTGAGAAGAACTGGACAGACAGTCAAGGGAGTGGGACTATGAAAGAAGAGCTTGAAGAACTGTATTTTGTTTTTTTTCTGTCATTCTCAAGGGTGGGATCAGTCACACAGCTCCTTATAGGGCTGTTTGAAATTGGGGAGGTAAAAACTGTCTTCTTCATTGCATAATAGCAATAATAATATCAGAGTATATCAAATCCCCTCCCTCCTTTTTTTAATATATATGAGAACTTAATTTGGAAAATCAGCAGGCTTTTGAATGTTTTCAGCTCACAGTACTGAACCCACCACTCTTCAGTCCAAATAATAATCAAGTTCTGTTCACAGATACTGCCCATAACTCCGTTACAGAAGTGGAAGCATTTAAGGCTTTCATATCTCAGCCTGCCAGTGTCAGGCCATTGTTCTTGTTTCAAAAGGACCTATGAGAGATAAACTGAGTGATCTGAGCTGTGCGAAAGAAAAAAATATAAATGCAAGCACTTCTTGAAAGCTGCACCATGAAACCATCATTTAACCAGAGGAGTTATTTCATCTGGTTCCAATTAAACAGAGGAACAACACGGAACTGAGGTCTAAATTTCAGATATATCAGGAGGGTATAAGATTCTGGGTTTGAAGAAAAAATGCTCAGGACAACCTTTTGAGGTCCCTTCCCACCCTGCATATGTGGGTCTGAGTTTTGAGCCAAGAATCCTTTTGGAGCGTGTGAAGACTACAGGAAGGCCAGGAGCCCCAGCCATGACTGTGCATTATTGAGGGGTGTCCAGGGTTGGAGGAGATAGAAAGGCAAGGTAATTATCTTACACAGTTCAGTGTCCAAGCAACGTGCCAGATGAAAGGGGCTTTCAAACCTCTCCCTCCTCATCGACTTTGATTCCTTTGTACCCTAGCAGTTCATAGAGACACTTACAAGGAGAACTGGATACCTATTGACAGCTGAGACAAATTATTAAGGTGAACTGAAATGAAATGCCCTTGTTTCCTGCACCAGTGAACATCCCAAATGTGGCATCTCTTTTATTAGAGATCAAACTACTCTGTTATTCTTCTCCATTCCACCGTTTTCTGAATGCTCAAGATAGCAATTTCAATGGCAGCCAAGGACACCAAATACATTGTATTTCAGAGACAAAAGGTCCATTGTGGTTGTTCTCTGGTATTGCTACCCTGGAAGATTAGAATCACAGAAGCCATACTAAAATTAATAAATATGTAAAACCATATATCAATGTTATAATCATAATTTTTAAAATTTCATCTACAGTAGTGAAATATAAGAACACATAGGATAAAATAAAGTCTAAGGACACTCACTAATCAAACAAACAAAAATAATTAAAAAATTAGTAAGCTAGCAGTGAAAGGAATATGATTCTAATCTACTGTCTCCATCGAAAATAATTTTAAAAATCAGTACTAAGGTTTTATTTTTCCAAACATTTCCTTTGCTAAGAAACATCCACAAAACTTGCCATTATGTCTGCAGTTCAAATATATTATGAGTGTCTTGGTTTGAATCTACTCTGTGTGAACAGAACTTTCAACTGTTTTTGTCCCTAATAAGAGGGGGTGTGGGGGTGTGTATGTGTAGCTGTATTGTCATGAAAAAAAAAAAAAACACCAAAAACCACACCAACTCAAAACCATTATCTGTTCATTGTACCCCACCAAAGTCAGGGGTATTAGAACAGAATGACAACCCAGTTTTCTAGGGATTAGCTAATACAGAAAAAAAGTCTATGAAGATTATACAATTGGAAAAAAAAAATGCCTGTTTGGAAACTGTATAAGGCAATGATGGACAGCCAACTTTACTCTCTACAGCAGAGTTCAGCACACTGTACTATAGTAATTATAAGGGCATTACCAGTCTGTTTAGTAAATTTTTCTGCTGCATTCTAGTCTGTAAAACTGACTGATTTTCAATTCCAACTGACTGAAACTATTTTCTGACCTCTTGAAAGTGCCTCTTCTATATTCTGATAACATTTGTGGAACACTTATCTTCAACAATTAGTGACTTTAGGGGAGAAAAAGAGCACGAAGCCAGCCAAGAACTCCAAATGCACTGCTTTAGTGCTTCACAGCATCCAAATGCATTTTAAATGATAATTCCAAGTACAGCACTTTACGTGCTCAATATTAATGCAATTTTTACTGGTGACCAGTTTATGCGCTGTCATGCAGAAAGGCTCTTCTTCTAAAGCCGATGGCCAAGCGATAAACTGCACAGTGCTCTCTAAAACAAACTTATGGTTCAAGTTTTTCTACAACACCTCTTAACACAGGGGCCTCAGAAGTCATTGTAACATGCCAGATGCAACTTCAAACAGTGCCCATTTTCTAAAACCAGGAAGCCAGAGATAAATTTTATGTTTTCCTTTCACTGTTCAGTAGTTGAGCGTTTGTTACTCTCTTACAAAATGGAAAAAAAAAAGAAAAAAGAAATCAAGAAATTGAAGGAACCCTAAAGCTGCAAGTTAGGAGACAGGATTCCATCTTGTATCACTAACAGAAATGCCATAAATAAACAATTAATTAATTTAAAATGTCTTTGCTTGGGAACCTAGGGAACTTGAAAACATCTGAAAAAGATGCTGGATTCCCTAGTGACCTGGAATTCACTTCTAGGCTTTTAAATTTTCTTCTCTTGGGGCCTTTAAAATCTTACATTTACGAAAATAAAAATGCATATAAAACATCCATAAAAGTATTACATACTTACAGTTTATAAAATACATTGCTGTTTTTTAACCTAGCACCTCTTAGCAAGGAGCAGATGTATATCAAACTCAGTCAAGGGCAGAAACAATAACTAGAATCAATTTTCAACGAGTTGGCAATTTCATTCTTCATATTTCAACTCAACATCAGCTAGGTGAAATGTTCTAACACACCAAACACTGTAATCGAAGAAAATAGCTTTTTTACATTTTTATACTTTGTGTTTTTCATGAAAAGCACCTGTGATCCTCTCAGAGTCCCAGAGGGGGCTTTTGACTGACACAGCAGTGAAGAGCAATCAGGTACCGTGATCAAAAGCAGGGCAGGCTGCCACTTTTCCTGGCAATCCCAAACAGACAACATTCCACCATGCACACCTCCCTCCGCCCCAATCCACACTGAGCTCAAACACCTCAAACTGCCTTGGCTCTGCAGCCTGTGTGAATATGGCAAGCAGCCACTCACTCCAGTGAGACTGCATCAAATAAAACAGGGTAAGAGACAGCTGATTGCACCATTGCTCTTTCTAAGCTGTTTGATAGATCAGCAGCTTGGTGTGTGTGTGTGATACCTCAAAAACCTCTTTCAAACTATTTTTAAGAATTTATCCCCATTTAGACTCCATCTTGCAAGCCCTTGATACATTTACTGCTGGAAACATGACCCACTGTGGCAGCAAAATCCCACTTGTATTACACCTAAGGGACACAGCCAAAATGAGTTTTTCTACTAGAAAATAATTTATGAACAATGACTTACTTGATAGTGTAATTCTTCTGTAATTATATTTTTTTTAAATTTTTTGTTATAAGTGGCAAGTACCCTAAGTTGGTCCAAGCAGAAATGAAGACAAATTATTTGTTAGCCCTTACAGATTTAAGGTACCCCAGGCATTGCCTGCAATTACTCAGATGCACTGGAGAGGTTAACATTTTCCATGCAGCCAACAGCTCCAATGTCACATGAACAGTCACTTTTTCCCAAGAGCTCAGCTTCGCTAATACTCTGTGAAAAATGGAGTCTGCATACACATTTTGGGGTTTTTTTGTTTGTTTGTTTGTTTGGTTTTTTGGGGGTTTTTTGGTTTGGTTTTTTTTTTGAGAGCTATTTTCTGTCTTTTATTTAACATGCACAATTTTTCCCTTGGGAACTCGTGGGCTTTGTTGTCAGAGGCGGCTTTGGCTGACTGTTAATTGGAGATTCCACCAGAACCACCGTAAGAAGCAACAATAGGATGAATTTAAGCACTTCTCCATAGTAAAGAAAAGACACAAGAAAAGAGTTCAAATATAATTACAAAGAAAGAAAAGGGATTCTTAAGAAGAAGGCCTTTGAAAGCCTCAGGCACCATTTGTGTTTTCTAGGTCCTTGACATTACCCTACTGTTTTGAGACCCATTCAACATGCTGATTCCCAAACCTTCCTTGACTGAGTATTCTATTTATTCACAGCACCACATAATGCCAAGATCTGAGTAGGCAGCTAACTTTTCCAAACACTTGTTTTGCACCTACTTCTCAGAAACTACTCTTAAACCCCCCACCTTTTTTTTTTTTTTTTTGAAAGTGCTTAATTTAAAACATTTCTTCCCTCCAAGTTCGTGCAAGAACATTAGGTGAAAACAGAACTATTACCTTTCATTGTTATATTCAATGACAATTCTAGTTGTAATAGAAACATTTTATGTCCTCTGACTTGCTCATAAAACAATATTTATAGAACTTATTCACATAGTACCATTTCTTTTCCCATTCACACTCCTGTATCAACTACATTATTATAGTTTCTAAATCCTTAACATTTTAATGTACAACAAATTTTGCTGTACCTAGAAAAGAGAAAGGGATCATTTACTCACCACAAAATTCAATTCATACCTGTCTTTTTTATATGCTTCTAGCAATTCCTTATTCCAGCAGAGCCATCATACAGGAAGTTCTATTTCAACAGACAAAAAAATAGTAATTTTTATAGTCAAAAATTGTTTAATTATTTTAATTAATTAAAAAATTGCATCTTTTTGGTCAGTGCAATGCAGGACTAAGAAAGCTCTTCCCCTCATAACACAATAAAGTAATTTAAGGAAAACTGACTGCACAGAGAAGATTCACCAGAGTCTGAAGAAATTTTCTGTTCCATTATGACTGTTTCTCTCTTGGTGACTCTTTCAGACTCTCTGTAGCGAAACCCAAACAAGTTTGAAGAAGGGGGAATCAGTACTATTGTGTGAGCACCACCAAGTAGTACAAATCCCACTGCCAAACTCAGTGTGCAAAAATTGTTTCCATGTTTAATTCCCTGGTGTGTGGACAGAGACTTTGTTTGGATCCTCAACGAGCTCTGAAATTGTTGTAGTGGATGACAGCTCTCACACACTTGGGGTTGACATTACTTTGAGCAGAGTATGTGAATTGACTGGGAAACCCACAGTGGTCATCCTTCAGTGTCCTCACCCTCAAAGTACTGAAAACCCCGTGCCACATTTGGCATTTCAGCACTTATTCATTGCTGTCAGTCTATATATTTTGAAAGCCATAAATTTTCAAACTACTTGGGCCAGCTTATTGTCCTCAAACCACCGTAGCTCCAACAACATCACTGCGAAAAGTACATGAGACATTTGGCTTTGTTTCCTGCTGGATGAATGCTATTGGATAGATGCATTCAAATAAATTTAACGGAGACACCTTTTTAGCACTTGAGGTCTGAGGAGAAAATGAATGCAGTATTATCTTTCCTGTGGAAAGACAATTCATTGGCAAATACAGAGCTCCAGAAAATGAGCAGAAAATGTAAGACCAATTTGACTCTCTTCTTCACCCAAAGCTCATAATAGCACAGAAAGCATTCTGTTCTGTCTCTCCTCTTCAAAACATTACTGAGACAAGCCCATTTAATTGGAGCAGAAAAGGTTTTTTTTCCCCCTGAAAAACCTTCAGCTTCGGTGCACATGTTAATCTGCTTTCATTCCAATTTTCTGACAGCAAGAGTCATTGGATTTATTTCACTGAATTGCAGTAGTTCACTAGTGAATTATACTATCATTTTAAACTGATTGTATTTTCTAGGTAGATAATAGCACAATCATTAGATAAGTCCAACTCCTCATTTATCAACATCTTATTCAGGTAACTCTGAAAAGAAGAAGGTATCTTAAAACACGAGGAAAAATTAAAATACTTACAGTTTACAGAGAAAATAAATTCCTGTCACATCCTTGACATGAATACCATAATGCTTTTGTTTCAGATATCTATCTAAGAACATTTACAAAGCACTGGGAAATTCTGACGCCCTCAAAGCTCAGCTGGCTTCAGGTTCTTAGGACAGGGAGAGAACATTCAGGTGTAAATTCCTCTGCCCCACCTTGTAGCAGAGAAAACAAACAGGAGAACCTTGCTACAGGGAGGGCAGAATGTCTCAACACCTGCACAGACCATACCTTGGTTGCAGGGGCTGCTGCTCCATGCTACCAGGCAATAGAAATCTCACAAATTACTACAGAATTCATGATGGGCTGGAGGGCAGGAAATGGGAGAGAATACTTAATTGCTCACCAGAGTAATAAAATAGTAAAGCAATAAAATCATTCTTGCAAATTTTCGCTCTGCCTTTTCCATCACTGTTGCCGCCATTGCTATCATATTTTTTACTGCTGCTTCAAACAAACGTAGAGTTGCACTTCAGTTCACATCAACGTCTCTCCCTGACACAGGAAGATATATTTTTGTGAAGCATCATCTAAAGTTTCAGCACCCTGATGATTAAAGAACACACAAGGCAAAATGCACATGTATTGAAAATACACCAAATGAACCCACGTGAAATATTAATAATGCCCTCAGAAGAGCCAGGCTGAGACTGGGAACACATTCATTTTTCTTAACTTCTCCAGTGTCAGGTTGCCACTGCTGTCACTAAGATTTCATCTCCTCCTTTCTTTATTCCCTCATTCATTCCTTCTCCAGCAAAAGCTACAGCCATGACATGGAGCAACAGTGGACATTGTGATACACAGAAGGAGGCTCTGATTATTGTCTAAATATTGTGGTCTAATCAGCAGGAAAAAAATCAAGTATAACAAGTACTCCAGTTAGATTTTGAGTTCAGGGAAAGTTTATCTCAGCATCTGGAGTTTCTAAAAAACACTTGCATTCAAAGTAACATATTAAAGGATTTCAATCCTGCAAGCTTAAACCCATGAATGAGTACTGCTAATGAAATACCAGAGTCCAGAACTCTAACTAACTTAGACATTTTCTACTCTCCTGAATGCAGCACACATGGCAGGACTGCTTATTTCCCTGAGTCAAAAAAGGCAGATGTAACAATTTGTAAGAGCCATGTTAAGCCAGCTGCTTAACCTGGCTCTAAGACTTCTGCAAGAGCAATCATGACAAGGAGATCGAGGAATAACTGTTTGCTTCAAAGCCCTTTTATAAAACTTACATAAAACAATATTGAAAATATGTGATGGGTAGCAAGAGCATGAAGGAAGAAGCATGACCTAGCACAAAGTAGAAATAATAGTATTCTTAATCAAAACTAAGAATTTCATAGTAGGTTTGCATACCTAACTACTTAAAGTATTAATTCTTAAAAAATATTTTTAAAAATATCTTAAAAATAATTTTATCACATATAGCTCTACAACAGCTGTAAATATCCCAAGTTAGCAACAAGATTTTTTTTTAACATAATTCCAGGTTTTTAGTGGTCTATAAATGCAACCTATATAAACAGAACATTTTAAAATTCAAGTGGAAAATGGCCATTCACACTTCAATAGTCCTGTAGCCAGATCTATCAGAAATGTAACTTTCACCCCTATTAATCACGAGAGTGAATCCTCCATTGGAGCATTCCGCAGTTTGGATGCAGGCTGAAGGTTAACTAAAAACAAAGATGTGATTCCAGAGCAGAACCTCCAAAGGGAGGTTCAGGCAGGTGGACCCAGTAAGGCAGAACACAGAACCTAAGGATCACACCGTAAGAGGAACACACCCTGAGCAATGGCAGGGGCTGCACAGAATGCACCAAAGTTCTGTCAGCTCTGCTGAGAGGACCTCAGCACTTGGAAGTTCACATGAGAAATCATGGAATAGGTAAACCACTGCCAGATTGTCGTGGGTTGCAGTGCAAAATGTAACCCAAACTCTGTATTCCATCACCATCTGATCAAACTGGGGTGTGTGGGGTGGTGTAATTGTCTGTCCATGGCCAACTGTCAAAAACCTGCTGGGGCAGTTTTCTTCTCTCTTCCACAACCCAGCCTCCCTCCAGGCAGAGATCTTCTGCTCATGGGCCATTGGGTCTCATTGATAGAATTCCATCATCCTACTGGGAAATGCTCCAACCAGGGAGAGGAGACAAGTATTCCTACCTGGATAAAAATCTGGGAGTTGGAACACCAAGGCAGCCTTTTCCACTGGATTCCCAGAGGAAGACCAGGCCCATCTCTCACCACTGGACCTTCAGTGAAAGAACTCCACTCTTTCTCCAGGAGCATCACTGCAACAGAGCCACATCTGCCACTGGGACTGCAGCCACCATGGAATGGCACTGCCACCAACACCCTGACCCGTCACAGGGTGTCAGCTTGGATCCTGACTCTGTCAGTGGGTTTGGTTTATTTATTTGTTTGTCTTACTGCGTGTGTTTTTGTTTTATTGTTTATTTTAGTTCCCCTAATAAAGAACTGTATTTATTCCCTATTCCCATATCTTTGCCTGAGAACCCCTTAATTTCAAAGTTATAATAATTGTGAGGGAGGGGGTTTAAATTCTCCATTCCAAGGGAGGCTCCTGCCTTCCTTAGCAGACACCTGTCATTCAAACCACGGCACAGACATAGCGTGGTTTTGGTTGTTTTCCTACAGAAAAAGAACTTAGGGCTCCCTGGATAGACTTTATTTTTCCATTGCATGGAGATCAGCTAACTGTATGGGAACACTTTATAGTTGGTAGAGAGAAGTGGGAGTCATCACAGCTGTCTAAAGGTAAAAGCAAGAAAATCTATTTGCTTCTGTGTATCATCCTATACAGAGGTAGACCAAACACATTTCAGAATGAGCATCCTTTTTATCCTTACTGCTACTGAATTTGAAAAAGTCTGCAATAGGAGTAGGGGATAGGTTTCACCATAGCAAGCTATAAATTCTTAAATCCCAAGTCCTTCTCCCTGACACTATTCTGAAAAGGTGCTTCAAAATATGCATTTTGTTTTGTTCTAGATCATGGAGGAAATGTACTCATTTCTCTCCAGTTAAATCTCAAATTTTTCTTGTGTTAAATGATCTCAGAAATAAGTTTTAGTCACTAGAGAAAGAGTAATCATTTATTTATCTGCTTTTAAGAAAATTGTGAAGTTTTTGGTATTGAAAAGATTGCTTTTTAATACCAGTTAGTGCTTATTTTGTTCACTGGATGTTAAAGGTCAGAAAATCCAATGTTTTGTTTTTCACACGACAATTCAAATTGATGCCAGTTCTTCAGTGGGACATGTCCCCACAGACATTAGGAATCAGGAATTTGATTTTGTTACATTTACACTTCTAACACTCTACAAAAAGAAAAGGTGGACAAGTAAAAGGCAAATTCATCAAACGCTTACAAATCCATCTGAAAAAAAGCAATTTTCTTTGTCACTTATTACCCATCAGTCAATCCGAGGCTCTTTTTTTCACTTTAAAGCTGTCAAATCAAACTCCATTTGGCTAAAATGCACAATTAGAGGGAAATGTTGACATACAGCACGATATTTGCTGGTACATGTTCGTCACTTGGCTATTTGACTACAGCTTCCTTCTCATTTGAATGAGCTTTCTTGCCTTTCTGACACGTGCCTCCCAGCCAGCTTTCCAGATTATTGATATTAATGCAGCAGAATGCTCATAAACATGATTCAAAACATAACATAAGAGAGAGGCTCAGGCTATACAAGTCCATCATTACCAAAGTAATCCACTTCCCTGTACCTCAGTTCTGAACTTGTAAAGAGTGGCAGGAAACTTTCCATCTCCTGTAGAATCTCAGACTCTGAGTTTGTTTCTTCCAGGTACATTCAGAGAGAGGTTTGGGACTGGGTGATCATTCTGAGCAGGGGAAAAAAAAAAACAAACAAAAAAACCTCAAAAAAAAGGCAAAAATATCCTTCCTTCCTTCCAGCACACGAACTAGAATCTACAGAGATCCTGGTAAATAGCCCCTCTGCCACACTGGTCTGTTTTCAGCACAGTTCAAAGGCACTTAGGGCAAAATAAATCCAGGACAACTGTATTTGACTGCTTTCCTTTTGTATACACCTTATATCCAAGTACTTCCAGCTCAGAAGATCCCCTTTTAATTATTATATATCATTTTGCATTCTTAATTTAATGCTTAATTGTTAATTAATCATTTTAATAGTTAATTCTACAGCAAGTGCTACTTAGCCTGTTAATTCTTGTTTGTAATTCATATTTTATAAATAATCCTTACTCCCACTTGTCAGCAATATTTAGTAGCAGATTCTTTATAAGGCCAAATAGCTGACATTTTAAACTATGTTCAAATAGAAAACATTCAGGTTTATTGATTAGTGCAGTGTCTTCCATAAAAATTCAGAACTAAGTTTTAATTTCATTTGGAATTCATGTTGAAGGCTCCACGTGTAACTATCAGCCTTAAAAATCAAAACAAAGAAAACCATCAACAGCTCAAGGACTTTGGTTTAAACCAACCAGAAATGGTCCCAATATCCATTTTTCTGTGCTCTACCTTAACTTGGTAAAATACGTTGGCAATTCAGGCTTTGCAACGCTGCCAGGAACATTAACAATTAAATGGTTATTAAGATGAAGAAAACTGATTTGGATAGAACAAGATTTTTTTCAAGCTTTGGAACTACTTGGAGTTCAGAACTGTTCACTGTTAGAAGTCAGTGTCAGGGAGGTTAACTCCACCAACTCCTAAACCATGTGCGCGGTTAGACCCAGCTGGGAGCTTTCTATGAATTGTGCAGGATTTTTAATACTTTTGGCTGGCAAAAGTCAGTGAAAGCCTTCATTTTCACATGCTTTCTCCTCCTGCTCTCTATGGCAGATACCCAGGTTCTACTCTAAGTTATTTCTGTAAAACAGCTCAGTGCTATCCCATAGCTTCATTTTATTTCAAACAGGTCAATTTCTGCCACAACAGCCATTTCAAATGTAAATTTTCTAATAAATAATAATGGATATAAACCCCAAACAACCAAATATGTTTATAAAGTATTTATATTTAGAGTAGGAAACTATCTTCTTTATTATGCAAAAAAAAAAAAATTACTTAGACCCTCATTTCTCCTGGAATTAGAATATTTCCGTCTCAATTCCAGTAGTACATTTAGTTTTATCTCTACAGTTTAGCTATGCAATTTAATCTGAGCCTTAAGCCAATTATCTAATTCTAGTGTAAACATGCAAGATATTCAACTTCATTTGTTCTGCCCAGGCAGAACAAAACCACTCACTACTTACTAGGAATTAAAGTAAAGATAACAAAAGCTATGTATCTCCTAAAAAAATACACACTTGTGAAAAAAAGTTATTTCTCTTTTGACTTTCATTCTGAATAGTTAAGTCTCATCATAAACCATGTTTCCTGACTCCATCATATAATCTTTTATCATTATCTAGATAACAGCTACCAAAGAACTGCTAAAGACAAAGAATAAACATGCAATCATTCCAAATGATAACAAGACATGGTAAGTACACAAAGGTTAACCAAACAAAACCCTAAAATCAAAACCCACTCAGAGCCATTTTCTTTGATCAAGAGCTTTCCCAGCACTATCACACCACAGAAATAACACAGAAATCAAAACCATAAGAAACCCAAAAAACTGCTCAGGCCATCCTCATTTATGTGGGATCTTTCTTTAAGAACTAAAATGTGTAGAATGTAGTTGGGGGTTTCTGTTTGTTATTTTTTAAATTTGTGTTAGGGTTTTTTAAAATATTAAAATCACATTTTCCTTACAAAGCTATAGAGTAGATGGGTTAATAATCCCTTCTTCCCACCCTAAATATAAAATTCCATCATGGGCACATGGATGAGTTTTGTCTAGTTACAGGACTGGCATTCAGATTAGTGGTTCCTGTCTGTCTGCCTGTCACCTAGACTGGAGACTGTCAATAAACACTTGCAGCATGAGTGTACTTGGCTCTTTTTGTTTTTTATCTATTTTACAAATATTTTATTGACAACCCTTCCTAAATGAAGTTGCTTAGCTGTGATTCAAGGTAAATGGAAACCCTTCAGATCTCATAAGTACGTGCTCTCAGGTGATGAAAAGAAACTCTACATTTGTAGTTGAGCCCACAGATGAATCAATTTATTTCCTTTAACGTGCTTTTGCCTCCATCAAATGCTTTGCCCCTAGCATTTATCCATCCCAGTTAGGAGCTGCTAACAGGGATGGATTAAACTCTGCATTCCTTGGAGAGGTGAAGGTCACTGCATGCTGCTGACCCAGACCTTGCACGGGGCACGTTGATATGACACCTGAAGTCTAGGTTGTGATCTGGTTGTGATGCTGTCTGGTGCAGCACTGGCACAGGGTCATACTCAGGTAGAAGCCTTCCCCAGCACTGTGATACCCTTCAGATCCTACTCAGCTGCATCAGCTCTGAGTCGTTGACCAAAAAGGAAAACGCTTCAAGCCCATGTCCAATTGCATGAGTTTACAGCCTTCCAGAACTGTTAGCACTCACCTTTAGAGACAGCAGATCAGGCTCACTTTTGTTTTTTTTTTAGTGCCTTACCATCTGGCACTGCATCACTTAATGGGTGAGCTTTCCATTCTAGTCTGATCAAAATAAAACAGAAAATAAAATTCATCACAAACATCATGTTGTACACATATTGTCACCCTGATCTTTGAAAGTTTTTCTTAGCCTTCTGATGTTTTGCATTTTTGTAGTGGAGTTCTCACACACTTTCATGTAAACAATGATTGTTTTGCATTCCTTTCTAGAGGAAGCAAGAATTGATGGACTCTTGGTTTGGCCAATGTGGTTGGAGAGGTGGAAACTTCACCCTCCAGTCCCTGGTCACCTTGGAAATGGTGCATATATATCAAGGTCACAAAATAAACTCCTTCTCCTCCTTTCTCTGCAAAGAGAGTTGTAATGAGTGTGTGTGTTCATTTCATGTCATAGTGCAACAACATACCATCAAAAAAAAAATTGGAAAAACACACTCGGTGCATATGTCGCATAAACAATTTGGTGTCTGAAGAAGTTATGTTCTACACATTTTTTCAGTAAAACTCACCTAAGTATTAGAAAGATACATAAGTAAATCAAAATTTAAGAAGTTATAATTACTACAGAAAACAGTACTTCAGAAAATGATAATTCCTTTCCTCAGTAGTATTATCATCAAAAATCCTATTTATCCATGACTGGCGTATAGTAAGCTCAGCATACATTCTAATAACTCCAGAAAGCAGTATTATTATACAGCAAAGATAATTTATATCAATATCTACTAAATGAAAAAATACAGGTCTTTGACAGTACCTCCCCAGGGTGTGTGAAAACTACTTTTTTTATTTGTCACCTCCTTTTCAAAATAGTCTACTTTAGATAACTAGCTGTAACTATTGGATCAGCTGTACTGTTGATCAAAGTATCTAGAATATACCTGAATAATATTCTAGAATTGTACAGGGTTAAATGCAATCTGGTAAAAATTGTGATACTAGACCACGGTTTTATGTCTTCTTGCTTTCAGAATATCTTTTAAAAAATTACTGTAACTACTACCTTTGCAGAGTGGTAATGATATTTCTTAGCAAAAAAAGGCTGATTTATTTTTTAAACTTACTTTAAATGTATAATCACATGGAAAATATGAATTTCCTCCAGAAAATAATTTTCAGGGAGGCAGAGAGAGAGAAAGAGTTGGCTGATAGCAAGGACTTTATTTGCCCAAGTAAAAAAAAAAAAAAAAAGCAAAAAAAAAAGCTTTAAAGATGTTCAGCATGTACAGTTTTATAGGAGATGGTTTTTGTTCACTCTGTTTTCAAAAAAAGCCAGTGATTTACAGTAATTCTGTATTTGTAAGAGCTTGATGCTGTCAAGAGATAAATGCTGAGAGGTTGTTTATCCAAACTCCCTTATTTCATGCAATGTTCAAACCGTATGCAAGCAAAATATAGGAAACAATAAAACGATGAAATATTCCATTACTCATTGCACAGAAGTAAGACTTTTCTAGACATAGATTGTGTCTGACAAGGACCAGAACAAAGTCTGCTTTGCTGTCCTCTAAATGCAGTTTCTCACTACCAGATGAAAGGCAGACCTCAGCTTTAAAGCACCACAGGAGACAGGATCCTCATTTTGTAGAAGCCCAGCAGGGTCGAACTCACAAAGATCATGTAGATTCACAGGACGGACCAGAACAGAGAGATGAGAACAACAGGACCCAGATAAATGGCACTGCAGCTCTGTGTTCTGACAGCAAGCAGGACAAGGAATGCTGCGTGGGGGCAGAACACAACAGCCTCATCAAGTGTTTGTCTTAAATTGCTAACTTGTGAAAAATCTGAAAACTGGCAAAAGTTCAGAGGGATTTATTTACTGGACAAAGCACAAAAATATGAATCAAGACCAAGCAAATTTCAAACTGCCAAGCTCCTCTACTTCTTGGCATATACAATGTGTTGTAAAGAACATTAACCATAGAATCTTCTGAGCTGGAAGGGACACACAAGGCTCATCCAGTCCAACCCCTGGCCCTGCACAGGACAGCCCAAAAATGCCATCCTGTGCCTGGGAGCAGTGTCCAAGAAGTCCTTGGGCTCTGGCAGCCTTGGGGCTATGACCATTCCCTAGGGAGCCTGTCCAGTGCCCCACCACCCTCTGGGAGAGAAAAACCTTCTCCTAACATCCAAGATAAACCTCCCCTGGCACAGCTCCAGCCATTCCTGCTGTCACTGGTCACCAGAGAGCAGAGATCATTGCCTGCCCCTCTGCTTCCTGCCGTGGGGAAGCTGCAACCACAGCAAAGTCTCCCCTCAGCCTCCTCTTCTCTAGGCTGAAAAAGACAAGCACCCTCAAAAGGCTTCCCCCTCCAGACCCCTCACCAGCCTTTATAACCTCCTTTGAAAAACTTCAACCTATCTCTTTTATATTGTGGTGCCCAAAACTGCACACAATACTCAAGGCTGCCCCAAGCGAAAGATTTGCTCTAAGTCAGTTCCCTAAGACTCACTGAAGGCTGAGGAATTGCAGACAGTTTCTGAGTGCAAAGACCATCATGGTGAATTGGAACTGACCTCCTTGTATGAGGAGTCACCCTCAGAGGCTGTACCCATTTACCAAACACCAGGCATTCAGAGAGAGTAAAATATCCTGCTCAGTTCACCCCACCAACTTCTGCTCTTAAAGTATCTGCTGCAAGGAAGAAGAATATTTATTTACAGCATTCATCTTTTACATGCTACAGAAGGAAAACCTGAAAAACTGTCCCTCTTTAAAACCAAAATGAAACAAGAGAGTTTGCAATGATAGAGTGCCTTGATATAATTCCTTCCTGAGATCATTCTCTCATCCATTACTCTGCATCAGTGTACACTGTCTCTCTATAATCTTTTAAAGTCTTGATAAAACCTACTTGTCATAAAAATACATTTGAAAAATGAACTTGCATTCAAATATATTTGAAATTTAAATAGAACAACACACTCAGATTGCAAATACTCAGTATTAAGACTGATATTCTATAATCACCATTTATTACAAAATTATGTTCTGTGTGTTGCACAGAGTAAAAGTACTACACTTCGTATAGCCATGCACAGCTGGTGTAATGGGAAAAAAAGGTCATAGGCACTTTGCAGACTACTTTAGTGTCCCTTCATCTTCTGCCTTGTAACAGTTCACAGGTCTTTTCTACTCATCTCAAAGCGGATTCACATCTGAGTTTTGAAAAGAACCCCATTTTATACATGACATGAAAATAGACTGCTTTTTGAACAACTGGCCTCTCTCTCCCTCACAATCAGTGATTTGGTCACAGTTCAGTGCATTTCCTAGCACACCTGTGTTATTTTTACTAACTCTCAAGTACATCAGATGTGTATAGAAATTACCCAACATGCTAACCAAGAGTGTCTCTACACAGTTATTTTCACAACAGGCTGTACTTCGGAACAAACTCCCAATATCCCAACTCAGAGAGGACATCTGCTAAAATGATTTGTTTAATCCCAAGCACTGACAATGGTTCATGGAAATGAACCACCCCATGTTACCTCTGAGTAACCTTATGCTTCCAACCTTTTCATCACTTCTGCACTGGATAATTGTTCCTGCTGTAAGTTAATTGGCAATTATGCCTAATGACACTGTACCTCAAGAATAAAATATTGATTCTTGCTTTCATTGCCTGGTATTTGTTAATAATTTGAGTTTCTGAGAGTTTCTGTCATTCATTTATACATTTCATTAATGCTGATTATTAATAATTAGATAGAGAATAGTGTGGATCATAGGAATAGAAAGGAAGAAGTTGTATCTCCCTGCCCCAAGGGAAATGCTTGTCTGCTTCTGCTTTTCCTGGTAAATATCCTAGTCAGTCCAGACACTGCTCAGTGGCCTCTCATGAGAAAGATCTCACACTTCTCTGATCAGTTTGTCTGGTAGGCATGTCACTAAAACATTTTTCTTAATTCTCAATAAACCTTTCCTTACTCCACAGCCATGGGAAAGACATTGCACTTTGCACAGCCTGTTATACACTCGAAAGTGCTACATACTTGATGTTTTAAGTTAAACACTGCAAGTTATTCCTTGTAGTAAGACTGCAGGAATCAGTCATTCCCATTTCTTTTCTATGGAGTGGCTACTGGCTGCTTAGCCCTGGCTGAAAGCTCTGCCATAGCAGAGAGACTGCTGAGACTGCTTCACTGTGATATTTGTTGGGGATTTTTTGTTTTGTTTTTTAAAATATTATTAGTCACTTCAATATACATAGCTCTATGACACCTATGTAAACTATTTTACTTGGTGAGGTAAACCTACTTCAAAGTCAGTCAGGGCCACAGTTTGGGGCAGGTCAGACTAGAGAAAGCACAAGCACTGTGCTGAGGTATTGGCTGATGGCTCTGGCCATGCCCTGTGCTGGGGTATTGGATTTGGCTGTGGTTTGATTTTTATCTGTCCTTGGAGCCAGATAAGCAGCTCTCTGTCAAAGGTTCAGTGTGCAGGACTGGAGGGGAGCATTACCCTAACTGGCGTGCTGTGTGCAATGCTAGCAACCTCACCAGAACCTGGCTGTGACAACTGGGGTCCTGGTCAAGCAGGGACAGAAGCTGCAGTAACCCCATCTCTGTGGCTTTGTACGGCAGTCACATAGTATTTTGTAAAAGTCAGCAATATATTGCCTTGGAATTCAACTTTTTCATTATTTTTATGAACAAAAAAAAAGCTTATTGCCCTCTCACCCCTCACACCATGGCAGATGTCACAAAGCTACAATAACATCATGGTAAGAAACTGGGATGCAGCCTAAATGACAATGACATTAGAGCTGGCCCACAGTTTTTTCCTGTTTTTGATGGAAACAAAGATCTGTTCAGAAAGACAGGCTTCCATAACTCAGAGCAGAAGTAAAAAGAGCTTATAAGTCTGAAACATAGCATGACAATTCAGTGAGCAGCACTAGCACAAAAACTCAGCCCAAGATGAATGTGGCACTCACCACCTGTTGTCACTAAAACCAAAACAGAACCTTGGTAACAATGACTTAGAGCAACATGCTTCCTGAATTTTTAGGAGCAACGTAAACTATTAAATCACTAAATTTCCATAATTTTTCAGGTTTATCATCTGCAAGATTATGTAACAAGGAGACAAGATCTGTCTAAAAAGTAGAGCATCTCACTATGCTCTTTGTGTGAATACTAAGTCATGAAAGTTAATGTTGTTCTCCTGAAAACACGCTTGGTTTTGAATAAAATTACCAAGGTTTTATACTAAGTTGAAAAGCTGAGCTTTCTTTTAAAGGATTTACCAAACTTTCTAGTGAATTTAAGTCAACAGCCTTATAAAAGGCATCTGAAAGCTGAAAAGCAAATTTATTTGGATGTACTCAACAGAGCCTCAAGTCAACCATTAAATTTTGTTCATTAGACTCACTGACATAATTTAAAACACTTCATCCATACAAATTTTATGTCAAGCACATTTTGATTTGTCCCCATGTGAAAAGTCCAGTCAGCAGAAGTTCAAATGTGATTTAAGAGAATGAGTAAAGGACTTTAATGATAGCTAGCAAGAAAATAAAACCTTCAGCAAGTGTATTTCTTAACCTAAGAAAGAGATCCCTATGCATCAGTAGGAAAACAGATATCCCTCTTTTCAGCTTGCACTGATATAGCAACCACAAAAACCTTTATTGAGCTTTTAGGGAGGATCCTGTTTCCTATTAAAGCTTAAAGTCACCTTAGAGGCTTGGCTTCAGTGAATTGCTTATTTCCCTCAATAAACCAGGAAGATGAAAACACAGAAAGGTCCATGGCTGATCTAGAAAAAGCCCATTTTTCTGCTCCTTATATATCTGAGGAAGGGAATCTTGGTAGACTCAAGTTCAGGGTCTCTCAGCAATGTAAGCAAAATTTAATATTTTTTTTTCCTTTTTGTTGGGAACTTCTCCAGGCTTTGAAGAAGACAAAAATTCAGTTTTGCAGAAATCCTACAGAATAACAGAATACCTGGATCACTAGAACACCTAGGAGACAGTGAGGGTTGAGATTAAGGGGATTCCAAAATGCTTTTGGTGGAAAAGAGCATTTCCCCTCTCTTGCACACCCCCTCAGTCCAACAGGACCATTTTTACTCTGTTTTCTCAGCTCTCTGTGCTGCTCCCACACAGTCAGTGGGTGACTCCCCAGTGCCACAAACTTTATCACCTTGCTATGGTGCCTTTACACACGGCTTCTTCCACAGAGGGGCTTTATGCAGCTTTTGAGAACTGAGCAATCATCTACTTTTAAATTGTACTACTCAATCCTTAATCCTCTCTTGTCATTTCCACGTTTTGCTGGAAATCTAACAGACCTACCAGCAGAGGGATGGACATATTAAGAAGTAAATATCTTGATCACTGGAGGGAATATACTATTGGTGGTTTTTTCCTTTTTTTTTCACCCCCAGGAAAATATTAACTAACGCTGCCCAAAAGATTTAGGAAGATTTGCAGTCCGCCCCTCCTGGGCTCACACATTGCACAAAGACGAGGAACGTGACATTTTTTTCATTGCCTGTTCTCAGTGATAAACAGCAAAAAGTGGGGACAGAAGGCATAGGCAGAGTAGAATATTTACTCTCCAAGACACAGACAGAACTCCCAAGTGAAACACAGAATACTCTAAAAATTATTTTAGAAAGCCCTCTTATCTCTTGTCCTCTGTCATTGCATTGAAAGCACAGACAGCTTTAATAACTTTGGACAAACCTTATCTTTTCCTACAGACTCCTTTTCCCATATGCTATCGGAAGAGTGGACGGGCAAGTTCTGGGGAAACTTTTATTATTAGAACTTCATTAAATCATACAAGTATTTATGATGACCACTTCACTAAGCAGCTTGGGCCTTGAAGTGTCTGTGCAGATGCTCAGGCTGGAGGCCTCTGCCTGAGGCTGGTTCAGTACCCAGCAGTTTAACATATTTTTAACTTCTAGAGAGGTCTGGATGTGCTGTAAGGAGTGGGGCTCTAGGATGCATTCTTGGGAAGAGGCGATTTAACCTGCCTAAATTGTTGAGGTGAGGATGACCGTGCTGTTTTATTCCTTCTCTCCAGAAATCCCATGCCAGCCCTCAGAAGTGCTACTCAGTAGAGCTGCCTACCTTAAATCTAATACATTTCTGTGAAGAGCTTCCCTTCAGGGAAGTACAGGTCTCTGCACAAGAAGAATACTCGTAGCAGCAGGGAACAGGACCACACAGACTCCTCTGCTCACCTCAAATATTGCTTACTGTAACAAAATGAGCCCTTTTGTGTTCCACACTTAGCCCAAACAAGCACCACTGGCCGCCTGCCACCAGAGCACCACTGCTCACGTGTCCCTCTGAGACAAGGGGTTAGAAGGCAATTGATTGGGAATAGATAATGCATATTGCTTATTTTAACTTCATATTACAGACATAGTTATGGATAAAATGCATTTTGCTTATTTCACACGCAGGTGCTCACAAAGATAGGGCAGACATCCGCCGTGTCTGCGGCAGGCCATGCTGGCAGCTCGCCGAGAGGAGATGAAGGCAGCACGAAGGAATGCCAGGATGAGCGATCAGGAGAAGGACTGCTTGCCAGAGCAAGACAAGGAATGTTAAAATTGCAAGGCTAGCTACATAAAGGGACTCTTTAGGCCCTTAGAAATGGATTGGACTAACTTTTTGGTTTGGACTCGCTAAGGGATCAGAGAGTGCGCGCAAGGGGACGAGGTGAGAAGTTCAACCCTGATGAAGACAACTTGCCTTCATCCCACACAACCCCCAGTGAGCACAGCACAAACACAGAAGGACTAATTACTTAATTAGCATATGAAGCAGGGGTGGGCAGAGCTGGGGAATGAATATGCATAGATGGATTGTGAAACTTGATGCATATGTGCTACTTCAAGGAATAGAAAGGGGTGTGGGTGCACCAGGAGGTGCATATGCCTTTGGAGGAGTTATGTCTCATGAGTCCTCATTCAGTACTGAAGAAATACTCTGGGCTTTATGACTTCCACAAGTCGTGGAGCTGATTTTCCCACACTTCGCCTTCACCCAACCTTTGCACCTTGCTGTTGGCCGCGTTATCCTCAGAGCTCTTCCCACTGAGCCAGGGTGAGCAGGGCTCTGGTCTCCCCCAAGTTTTTGGGGGAGAGGAAACATGTACAACACCTGCACTCTCTTATCATACTGGTCCACAATACTTCCACATATTCCATACGCTTTGTGGGGAAGAGTGAAACAATCAGAAGGATAAAAGTGAGAGCCTGTGAATTTTCCCAACTGAAAACTACTTCAAATACCAAGGGCAGATTTCAAGAGAGGTTAAGACTACCTAAAGGCACTTCTGGTGGAAATGTTGAGCTTCTTAATCCTCAGTTTGACCAGTCTGAAATAAAGAAACATAGTCAAAAGACAGACTTTACCCTGATTTTGAAGCCTGAGCATTCCGTAGGCTTCATGTGAACACATGTAAGACACAGTTTTGTCAGCTCCCATATTTTGAGATGTACAAAAGGCTTGCATGTCTCGAGTCATGACCGTACATACAATTCTGTCCGCATGTGCCCTTTGAAAATTAATTTTTGTGCTCTCATTCAGATTCACATTTCAAGTCTGGCAAGAAAATGAACTTTTCACTCTTCATTTTACCCCTCCAGGGTCTAGCTAGTCTAGAATTCTTTAACAGTTATGTATCTAGAGATTAATTAGGAAGAGAAAACACTCTTCCATATTGAATCCAAAACAGAAACACAAACACAAAACCCTCCTTCTGAAAAATATAATTTGAAGCACAGTAATGTTTTCTACACGTTCAGCCAACTGGAATCAGTGGAATTCTTTCCTCTCCCTTTGCTGTGAGTCTCCACATCCCCAGGCAGGCAGACAACAGACTTGGCTATCTCAGAAATAAACACTGCACATTTGAGCCTCAATATTCCCCTTCTTTCTACCTGCTGCCAAATTTCAGGCCACAAACTAAAAGCAACTCCTTTGAGAAGAATGGGCAGTAAAAGATATTTACCTATTACATACCAAAATTAAAAAATTGGTCTGTCTCACTCCCCCCCCCACCCCAGTAGAAACATAAAACAAAGTCTAAGAAGTCTATATACCTGGGAGGCCCAACAGAAGCCTGTGCTAGCAGGCAATATTAAACCAAGGACACTATTGATAAATGTGGCACTGTACTTTAAATCCACAATTAATTCAGATCCTTGGATATCGTCAATTAAATAAACATTGTTTTCTAAATGTCCTCACTATGAGCATCATAATAGCAATTGCAATATACTTTATAGAGAAAATGATTGTGTTTACAAACCCAGAAATTTATGTAGATAAAGAGAGAAGGTAAGGTAAGCATATGATTTTTTGGTTTTCTCTCTCCAACTCAGAACGAAAACAGGGATTAAAAGGGAAAAATACTTAGAAAAGGGACATGAAAAAGGAAAAGGTTTATCTGTTTTAACGGATAGATATTTACAGTAAGCCAAATGATTCCACTGCACCCAGAGGTCACCTCCATTTCTTTACCAATCCTTACAAAATCAGAAAAAAAAAAATGCAAGTATTAAAAAAATGTTTCAATTAAAAAAAAAAAATCAAATTTTTAGTATGCTATGCAATCCCTGGAGTTTAATAGACAGTGAAAACACCAAGCATACAATAACTTTAAAAATTACCCTACATTTACACATACATACAGCATTGTGCGTTTGACGTATCCAAAGAAACTCTAGGTTAAATATAAAATATAAGGAATTTAAACTTTCATGCTTCATGAGTGTAAGACTTGTACAAATTGCTGTGTTGGGGAAGGACATAGACCCAAGAGGCAGTAACTGTATTTTATTAATTACACGGTTTTATAGAGCTTTTTCTCTGAGTTGTCTGACACTGGACAAACTCTAAGAGTATATAAACCAAGAGTCTGCTGCAGTGTAAAACTTATATTCCTATTAAAAAATGAGTTCAAAATTATCTCGATACTTCACTTGTTCCTATCAACTACTCATCCATGTTCAAATGAAAGAACATTGTTTTGCATTGCATTTTAATAGAAAATCATATCTGCGGACATACAGACATCATAGAACCACCACAAGTTATGTAACATCTGCCATCTGGCACAAGTCCATCATAAGTAGACCTAAAAATAATAATATTACTTAAACTCTGGAACAAATTGAAGAGCCACAAATCTTTGGGTCACTTGAGGTTGCTCAAATAAAGATTCTGATATTTTTCAAAAACATTTCTGTTCAAGTTGATCAGTATGGAATGTTTTGGTCGGTAAACTACCCACCCAAAATGTTTCTCTAGTGAAGCAAAACAAAACACACACTGATCTAAAAACCACATTAAATTAGAGCTACTGTGTCACGAAGACATGAATAAAGCATATTTAAATAATGTATAATAAGAGGAAGTGCAGACTACAAGAAAGGAAGAAATATTTTGCTAATTTTTAGGTTGTGGCTTTTCTCCAGTTCCCCTTAAAGAGCTGCTTGTCTACAGTTGTTTTTTTCCAAACAAATCCCTAAAAAGTCATTGTTCCCAGGCATCTCCATAACATCTCTTCATAGCATTGATATAACACAGCTGGTTATATAAATAACTATATTAATATAACACTTCTGAAGTCTTGGTGTGAGATCCTGGACCTTGAAGTCCATAAGCATTTCTACAATTTATTGTGATCAGATTTTACCTCTTACAGAGACAACTCTCCTGCACTTGAAAGAGCTTTTATTTACTCAATCCATCCTTCTATTAGTTTTTACTTCTCCAAAGGTCAGTTAACACTATCAGAATTCTTTCACTTCTATTATGCACCACCTTTATTAGACAAGAGATATAAAAATATCCTCAGAGAAGCCATCCTAAACAAGACTCAAAGAGCCCTGAAATGCATGCTGCTTACTGTTACTTAGCAAAATATAGCAGGAAAATGAAATTTAAGTCTTGAAAATAAGAAAATTATATTTTACATCTCCTCCTCCTCCTCCGTTATTTTTTTTCTCTGAAAGAACAATACAAATATTCTAATCTAACCCAAAATTCCAGGGTTAGCTGAGTGAATCAAGTGTAAGTGACACAACTCTTAGAGAGAGATAACACAAGGGCAAATGTGAAAAACCTTTTGCTGCAAAAGTTACCGTCAAGAAACATTTTACATCTGAGCTGCAAACATCACAAAACACAGGAATAAAAATTAAAATGCTAATAAATCTTCAACAATAAGAAAATGACTCTATAATTATTTCTGCCACGCACAACACATTTTTAATATGCTTCTATGTGGTAAGCTCCCTCAATTATTATTTAGATTATTAAAAACAAACCAAATTATCTCTTCATCTGACATTATATACAACTGCAAGGACTTTGTGAAGTTTGGACTCACTCAGAATGTGACTTTCCACCATTTTACTGGACTTTAACTCCCAAATTCTCACCTTGTCTGCCACAACACCAGACCTGATCCCTGAACAAAAACAAGCCAGAGAAACTTAGACAAAAATTTAATGAAACAATATTTTAAATATTTAGGAGTAATTTGAATAAGTACTAGTCATCTTAATAACACAATTTATAAATGCTCACCCGGAGCAGACACTTTCTCATGATAAATTCTTCTATTAGAATTCAATAACGGATTAATTTTTAATAAGGCAATGGTCTTGTTAGCATTAAAGGTGACTTCCCTTTTCTTTTCACATAAAAAAAAAGAGGCTAAAATGCTCAAAGTGGTTAACCTCTAGGTGCTAGGTATAAAGAAGGATGATTTTTCACACATTCTAAATCATGGCTGACACACTGAGAAAATAAAGCAAATATGTCATTTAATGGTGCAAACAGGGTTCAACTCAGCAGAATGAGTTACCTTAGAAATGCATTTCAGCTGAAAAACAAATTTCAGTTTTTGTATTAAATTCAAAATACAGTTACTTTTTAAGGTATTTTAACTGTTTATTGCTTTATAATTTTTGAATCATTTTAAACAATCTACAATTTAAAGGCTGCATAAATATATTGCTATATGTATGATAGCATATTTAAATACTACACCAATTTATTATACATTATTTCCTCATGGCTTAAGTTGTTGTTTATAAGGCTTATGCTGGTATGATAATGCAACAATAATATTTTCTTCCAGTTTTTCAGTCTACCTTTCCTAAATAGTACTAACTAAAAAACCCAAAGTCATAAGTCCATGAAAATCTAGACTAATTAAGGAATTCTGCTGAGAACAGAAAGGAAATCCTCTCCCTACAAAATGGGAAAGATGGAAGTATTTTAGTGTATGGCAAGAAGCAGAAGAAGAGGGAATCACACAGTGATTGTTGATTTTTGACACTGTAGCATAGCTTGCTGTATATTCCAAAACCATTCCCTCTGAATGGAGAAAATAATTCGTGAACATTTGCTGTTCTGAAATTGATAGAAGTACACTCATGTAGTGTAAAATAAAACAAGAAATCCAGACTGAAATGTTTTAGAAATATGCACAAATTCTTATTTCCTATTATCTGAGGAAAAAATAGGGATGTAGAGAAAGCAGAATCTCAGTTTAGCGACAAGTTTAAAAGGAGAACACTCTGGAATGAGTGCTTCCTCTGGAATAAAAAAAGGTCCAACAATCCCTTTCTTCCAAGAAGAAATGAATACCGTGGATGAAAAGTGAAGAAACCCACTTGTTTTTTAACCAACAGAGTGCCCACTTGGCACAGAAATGCACAGAAAAAGGTAAACTAAATGTTAGGTAATGAACTGTTTGACCTTTATTCCCCATGCACATCCCCAAACAAAACCCTAGATTGCCATGGAATTTAAACAAAAAACCCACATGGTGGTTTTGCACCTGGGGGGATAAAGTGGCATGGGTTTTCAGGGAAAAACAAATAAACAAGAAGGAAACATCAAAAAAAAAACCAACCAAAAAAAAAAAAAAAAAAAACCAAAAAAAAACCCACAAACCCCACCAAAAGAACTCAACCAAACAAACCCCACTCTCCAGTATTTAAAAAAAAAAAAAAAAAACCAAACAAACAAAAAAAAAAAACAACCAAAAAAAAAACCCCAAAAAAACCCCACCAAAAGAACTCAACAAAAAAACCCCCAACTCTCCAGTAGTTTCAAGCAGCAGATGTGACCCTGGTGAATCTGTGGTGTCAGTCCCCTCTGCTCAGCAGATGAAGCAGTCAGTCTTTCTCTCGCCAGCCTGGCTTTCCATACGATGTGGGGCCCAAATGGAGCAGCCCCTCACCTTTCCCCAAACCAAGCTGTCCAGCTCACTTCAAAACACCACCCAAGCATCGCTGCTGCAGCCTCTCCAAGGCCAGGGGATAAAAAAACCTAAAAAATCCTTCCTACCTAAGCTAACAAGAAACCAAACTAGCCAGGCAAAAAGACCTCCAGTTCGCACAGCACCTGGGAGTGGGGGGCCTTTGGAAGAGCCTGACAAAGAGCCCCAAGGCTCCCCCCTGCCCCAGACCCACCTAAAATACAGAAACCATTTTGGGGCATAAAACAGATGATTTGGGAACAGACTAATCATCATAAAATCACCCCAAGACAGAGCGTTAAAGTATTTTTATGAGGCCTTTATTTAGAAGAGAGTAAACTATCACTGGGAGAACGTTGCAGCAGAGCTCTCCTTAGGGGTAGGAATGAGCCAAGAGACAGACATTTAATAACATGAATAGGGTCACAGTTTATTTTGCCTTACAGCTGGGCCATGCTGACTCTGATTACAGCAGCTCCTTTTGTAGGGTCCAATTGCAGCCTCTGACTGCTGGGTATCTCCTGCTGGACTGTACCTGCAAATATCAGTTTGCAGACTCTGAACACAGGACTTAGCTAGCTCCACTGTGACTGCAGGCTCCAAAGCAGGCTCTAAATCCAGCAGACCCACACTGACCTCACAACAGATCTTTTACAGCAGCAACTCTCTTCCTTGTTGTACTCTTCTTTGCGTCTCTCTGGATCTTCCCTTTTCCCTCAGTGCGCCTCTAACTCCTCAAGGCTCTCTTCCTCCAGGTTCTCTACATCAAAAGACTGCCTTGACCAGCCAACCAACCCCTTTTGTCACACTTATATTTATTAGCCACAGCTGTGACCCATCAAAAACAAGGCTGCTCCTCTTCTTTGGTAATTAGCACAACTGTGACTTATCAGGGGCAAGGTTGCCTGAAATCCCTTCTCTTCCACGCCACAGGAGAACTTTGGGATGTCAAATTTTAGAGGTATACAGGTATTGAATTTATTAGCCTACATATAAATAACTCAAGAATAATTCACACATACTGTTAATTACCTTTTAAATTATACATATCTGTATACAGAAAGTGGAGGCTTTCTGACCTTTATCACATTATTATGTACACGTAGATCTTTAACAAATATGCACAATTAAGCTAAGCCTCAAGGGAAGAAAGCATTGCGAATTGAACTGACATCAGAAGAGTAATAAAATGTCCACTTTCTATTTTGAGCTTTTATCCTTTCAGAAACCATCACAGATATGAGTGAAAAGGTAGGTGCTGTATTTGAGCATGCACAGCTCTCAGTCTGAATAAATAAAACCAGGGAAAAAGCAGGAAGCAAGGACACACACAAACTGGGTTTTATAAACTTCCTAGGATTTAATTTTCTAAGTTGATCCTAAATTAAATTGCCACGTGTGGAATGTTGCCCCAGGTTCCTTGGCAGAGAATTGCAGTGGTTTTAGCACTCCTGTCATCCAGGAGGGAATGTGACCTCAGGCTCCAGCCCAAATGGGTTCTGTTCTGCAGATGTACACAGATGGCTCTACTCAAGAGCCCTTGTACCAAACAACTCACTTTTAGAAGACATGCTGCTGCTCCCAGATGTAACTACACTTCTGCCAGTTTCACAGTTCCATCGTTTTCATGATAAAGAAAAATGCTGAATCAGTGTTTCTAAGTGGAGGACTGATAGGTCTAAGCTGTTTTATTTATTAGGAATGAATAATTTATTGGGTTTTCTTGTTTGCTTTTTATTAGTTATGTATTATTTTCTCTATTTTTAAAATAAATTCTATGGTGCTAGTCTTGCTTTTACAATCAGTCTTGTGAATTACATGGTATTTTACTACCTTCAGACTTATCTTTCATAGCACTTGGAATTTTCCTCCAGGTAACTTATGTGAAAAATCTTTAGAGAAGTAAAGAGTTATTTAATGATGCTTCCTATATGTTTTTTATATTGTCTATGTTCACCATTACAGTATATTTTATCTTTTATTAATATTTATTCAATTAAAAAAATGTACTCAGTAGGAAAAAAACCCACGTAAACCAAATAGGTAACACACATGGTCATGCAAGCTTTAGGGCCTTTTTTCTCTCAACCAGTCTCTCAACCCATTACTTAGTCCTCAAGAAAATCAAGCTTTGATTTATAAATATTATGGTAGAGTATACATAATAAATTAACCTACGGTATTTATTTGGAGCTAACATTTTCAAAAGTCATTTCATACAAAATAAAAATCCTTTGTAAATGTGAATGGGGCACAGAAACCTTACTTGTGACAGGAAACAACAGCATGAGCATCAAATTAATGCACAGCACTTGCTGAATTCTAACTTGTTAAACTGTCATGTTTCAGTTGAAGGCAGTAGAGCAAGGAGAGATGAAAGCAGCTCAGGATCTGGCCTGGTAAGTAAGAAAAGAAAACCTCTGCCCTTATAAAGGGCATTGAGAAAATGCTTATAGTTGCCACCACAGAGCTTGTGGAGCTAAACCCAAAGTCTCACCTGTTAGTCTGGTCAACAGATTTTTTTAAATTTTTTTTTTTTTTAATTTCAAAGTTTCATGGTTTGATGCTGGTGCAATGCCAGGCACCTACAAAAACTGCTCACTCACCTTCCCCTGCCACAGCTGGGCTGAAGAGATAAAAAAAATTAACAAAGGGCTCACAAGTTGAGATAAGGATTGGGAGACAACACTCAAGAGCAAAACAGGCTCAGCGCAGAGGTACAAAATGTATTTATTACTAACAGAGTCAGAGGAGGATTATGAGAAGTAAAATAAGTCCTTAAAACAACTTTTCTTCCCCCAGCCCCTCCCTCCTTTTCCACTGACCATGCAGGGAGACAGAGTATAGGAGTTTTGGTCAGTTTGCTACTCCAGGTTTTCTTCTGCTGCTCTGGAAGAGCAGTCCTTGTCCTGTGAGACCATGGAGTCCCTTTCCACAGGAGACAGTTGTCTGTAAACTTCTCCAACATGGATCCACTCTCATGGGCAGCAGCTCTCCCAAAACTGCTGCAATGTGAGTCCCTCCCACGGGCAGAGAGTCCTCCCAAAACTGCTGTGGTGTAGGTCACTCTTCCATGAGCTGCAGTCTCAAAGGACAGGCTGCTCCAGCCTGGGAGCAGGACCCCTTTCTCTCCACTGGGTCTTCCACTGGAGCACAGCCTCCTCCAGGCATCCACCTGCTCCAGCATGGGCACCTCCCCAGGGGCTGTGGGTGGATCTCTGCATCCTCCATGGATCCCCAGGGGCTGTGGGTGGATCTCTGCATCCTCCATGGATCCCCAGGGGCTGTGGGTGGATCTCTGCGTCCCCCATGGATCCCCAGGGGCTGTGAGTGGATCTCTGTGTCCCCCATGGATCCCCAGGGGCTGTGGGTGGATCTCTGCATCCCCCATGGATCCCCAGGGGCTGTGGGTGGATCTCTGCATCCCCCATGGATCCCCAGGGGCTGTGGGTGGATCTCTGCATCCTCCATGGATCCCCAGAGGCTGTGGGTGGATCTCTGCATCCTCCATGGATCCCCTGGGGCTGTGGGTGGATCTCTGCATCCCCCATAGATCCCCAGAGGCTGTGGGTGGGTCTCTGCATCCCCCATAGATCTCTCCCCATAGCTGCAGGGGCACAGCTGCTTCCCCGTGGTCTCACCACAGCCTGCAGAGGAATCTGAGCTTTGTCACCTGGAGCACCTCCTGTCCCTCCTCTTCCACTGACTTTGGTGTCCCCATGTTGTTTCCCTCACATGTTCTCACTTCCTCCTCTTCTCTGGCCAGAACAAACTGTGCCCCACTTTGTTTTGAGTTTTTTCTGAAATCTGTTATCACAGAGGTGTTACCCATCTCTCTAACTGGCCCATCCTTGGCCAGCAGCTGGTCCATCTTCAGAGCCATCAGGGATTGGCTCTGCTGGACATGGTGGAAGCTTCCAGCACCTTCTCACAGAAGTCACTTCTCTGGCCCTTCTGCTACCAAAAACCAGGCCAGACAAAAATAAAAAATCTGATTTTTGTCTCACCTTTCTTTGAATAATGAGGTATTTGCAAATTACGGGGGAAGAGAAGCTCTTGTTTGTTTATCCCATGCCCTTTTTATTTCTTCCACTTCAGTGTTTTACACCCTGTTTCAAATTGACACAAAATGAAATTCAATGATGAGAAAGCACAAAGCAAGAACAAATGTTTGAACAAAGTGATAAATGCTGGAGAAACAGAAACATGGACATTTAAATGTATGTCAAGCTTTCAATCCCTGCTATACAGCATAAATAACATAAGAGGATGTGGCTTCACTACTTGAGAAGACATACATCAAAACATTTTGACACATTCAATAAGCTGTTGAACACGACTAAAATGCTAAAGAAATAGATGAGCTGTAAGGAGGAAATATGCCAACATGTCAGGAGAGATGAACTGGATTATGCAAGAAAGGGACAACCCCTTGCTTCTCTTTTGTTTCTGTGAAGCAGCAGAACCAGTATAAATGTAAGATAAGGGAATTTTAATTTCACAAACCAAACTCCTTGTCTAAAGCAGGACAGAGACACCCCTTCCTTCTATCAATAAAACTGTAACAATGCTGGAGAAAATTTACTTTTCTTCTGAAGGACAAAGCAGTGTATGTCTTGGGCCAGATGTAGGAATCTGCATATACACTACATTGTGTAACTCCAACTGTACATTTTTTTTTTCTAAATACCCATTTGCACATTTACTGAAGGTATCATCTTCCAGAAGGATAAATTTTAGCATTGTTTTTATCCTTTTTTTCCTCTCAAAGCACTAAAAGTTTCTAAATATATATATATATATATATGTACAGTTATAAAAAAAGGAAAAATTCAAGCAGAGCTGCTTCACTAAAGCAGTGAGTGATTTACCTGTTCTGCTTCAAATGTCATTACTATTCTTTTTGTAATATCACCTATCATACAGCACATTTCACCGGTATTCATTTTTTATTATTTTACCAGGTTAATGCCTTTCAGATGCCTTTAAAGACGTACACAACAATTTCATTTAAAGACTGCCTCCTTTGATTTGAAGCACTGTGAAGGAACTGCAGTTTGACTTGTCAAGAAACAATACCATTTCTTAACAATCTGCAGAAAAATGTTTATCCCAACACAAAAAGCACAAAGCTATAACTCTTCTGCCAGAAAGAGTGTTACACAAATAGGTTTTCTGAGATGTAAGTGAGAGAGGCTGGGTGAGAAAACTGGCAAAATGAAAGAAGAAAATAACAACCAGAGTAAAAGATGAAATCTCTGCTGTGTTGACCTCGATGCAGCGCAGAGTGGCTCCAATGTGGTCAGAGTTTCAGTGGTCTGGCAAGGCCAAATTCTCAGTTCCTGGTGTCAGGAGCCATGACAGGTAGGGATATAATACTGTGGGGTACTCTAAGGTGGGTGTCACCTGCTCTCCTCTCTTTATATCCAACAAGAAGCATCCTCTCTTGCTTCTCTTGGACTGTCCTAATCCAAGGTCAGTTTTTGCCAGCATCCTCTCATCTGACCCAAATCTATAACTTTCTAATCAAAGCTCCCATCTCTTCCTGGCCTCCTTTTCCAGCCAGCACTGCCTGCCTTGTAAATCAGTTATACACTCAGTTCCCAATCAGGATCTATATTCCCAGTTTGCCTGTTGTGCCTGACCTTATTGGAACAATCCATCTGGGCTACATCTCCACCCTTGCACCACTACTGCTCACCTGCTAAATTATTCCTAGATCCATTCTACTTCAATAACAGGAAACATTGCTAAGTCCCATTTGCATCAATGTAAATGCTTTTAAATTGCCTGGCTAAATCACAGCGAGATTGGATAAATAGAGCTCTGAAGATGGGGTAAAAGTTAAAAAACTCTCTCTGAGATGAAGCAAGCCCTAGATAATTTCAAATTAAATGTAATCATCAGGAAGTTGATTTGGGGGTAAATATGAAAATATTGAAATTATCACTTAGTGCAGAGTAACAAAAAAATGGCAAACAAGGCACTAGTTCATGTCAGAATAGGGAAAAATTATTAATTCAATGTATCAATATAATGCAAGGCACCCTTTATAAACCTGAAATATCTAGGAAAACATGAACTAATGTGCTGCAGGAAGATACTGACTTACAGGACCAGAAAATGAGAATTTTTGAACAGCGAAGTATTCTGAACTGGAGAAGCATTGCACAGTGAAAAAATGCAGATGGTTATAAAGAAAGGTACTGGATTTGGAATGACAAAGATTGTCCTAGCTTGAGTACGTTTTTAGTACATGAATAAGACACATCAATTAAAATCATAAGAAATAATAGAAAAGTACATCATATAACACAAAAGAATTGATCACATATTTATAGAAGGAGTTGTTGCTGAATTTCTTTGCCCTCAATCTGCCCCACAGCTACACAGACCATGTGCTGGCTGTTCCTGAGAACACACATGGCTTGTCATCTTCACTGATTAATGGAAATTACAGTGACAAATCCGGAATCCAAACCTTACCTAGAGGTGACATGCAATCAATATATTTGCATTCAGTCACAAGCAAGGATGAGGAGGAATATGATACCCTGAACTTATACAAGAATAAATAATCTTGGCTATAAATACAAGAGTTATCCATCACTCCTACTTATTTGCCCTGTCAGCTGCCTGGCAGCAATTTTTCAAGCTGGAACCAGGATCCTGGACATAGTGCACTGCCAGGATTGCAGGAAGGATATGAACAGGTGTCAGGTTATAAATTGCTGTTCTAGTCCTGTATGGCACAAAACCCTACTGGCAAGGCCAAACAAGTAACCACTGGATTTCACATGGTGGTTTTATGACACAACAGACTCAGCAAGTTTGAAACAAGCAGCTCCTAGAGACACAGAGCAAAGCAAACTCAGCAGAAGGGAGCTCTAATATAACTCTGATTGCAGCCTGCAATTCAATTATGAGTTCATCTTTGCCTCAAAATTGCCACTAAAGCTGAAAAAAACAACCACAAAGACCTTTTTAGTACTGCTGCAACTTCAACCATAAAATTCATACAAAAAAAATTCACTCTCCCTTCTGCTTGTAATAAGGGGCAAAAATTGACATGAGGAGCAATTGAAGATCAAGCCTCTGTGCTTGAAAAAACCTTGAGGCAAACATTCTTCCAAGAATCATCAGCAAGGAAGAGAGGATCTCTGATTTCAAAGTTGGGTAAGCATCATCTGCAGCTCGTCGTTAGCACTCGCTAGCAGGGCGGTGAGCAGCGCTCACTGTGCCATCCCTCAGCCATGGCACATCCATCTCCCACTAAGCCATATGGAAGAGACAATGGAGCATAAAGATCTCTGAGCCTGAAAGGGATTATGAGATATTCTGATTAGATGCACTTTTAAAAGGAGATAATATGTATTTTCTAAAAAAAAAATACATATTCCCTCTTTTTTAAAAGAGACTTTCCACCCCATAATCCCTGTCACTGTGTCAGAAAACAAACTGTAGAAAGGGCTATATACTTCTATCCCAATTTGATGCACAAAGTTGCATTAATAATATAGGATACACATCAAAGGGAAATAGAGACATCTGACTGCATCAGGAATTCCTTACCTCACTCAATCCCATTTACCATAATTTAACACCACTATAGTGATTCAGGATTCAAACCTGCACTTCTAAACTCATTCTTCATCCTGAATTGATAACAAATTTTCTACTCCTTGAGAGTGTCAATAAATGATATAAAAATTGAGCAAAGAACATCCCAGAGATCTTAACTTGATAGTAACAAATGTCATCTCTTCGTGTGTCCCAGCAACACCTGCAACTTCTGACACAACTGCCCAGCCAGTTTCATTTCCACAGTCACAGGTGTGGGGTATCCAGGTTATCTTTGGCAAGGTGGAAATCCTCAATCCACTTTTCAACCACCAACTAAAAGACCAGGATGTTTGTGCATTTATCTACTTCAGTTTCACAGGGAAATATTAAAAATGCTTGACTAAGAAACCATCAAAACACATGAATCCCATTCCAGTGGCAAGCAAGAACATCTCATTCCTTGTTTCCTGTCACTCGGGCAACACTTCAAACCTCACTGAATGTTGCTAGGCAAAACTGAATATTTGGATAAAACTTGCAACTATGAAATGCAAAGAGAAGCAACAACAAGCTTAAATTTGCTTTTCCATTGTATGAATTTTATGGTTATCAGAGGACTAAAACAAATCACAAGGTGCAGATTTAATTGATTTCAAAAAATGCATTTCACTACTTTCTAGCAGAAAAGCATTTTTGCTTGGTCATCATAAGAAGGGCCTCATCAACACAGCTGTCCCCAGCACAGTGTAAAGGGTCTGCAATTTTTTTGTTTTCAACTGAAAATATTCTTAACACATCAAAGGGAAACAGCATCGTGGAGCTGCTGCTGGCACAGATGTTCAGTGGGAATTTGAATAATAAACGTGAGTAAGAACTCATACGAGTGACTCCCAGTCTAAAATCAAGTATTGCCCAACAGTGCTGGCTGCTCTCAGCATTCCCCTGTGACTGAGGTGGTTTGAAGCACTGTAATAGATGTCCTTTCTTCATCCTGGTAGCTAATCTTTAACTTCCCTTGGGAAGGACAATGTCTGGAACTGCCTCTACTAGAGCATGTGACAGTAACCAGCTGGAATGTCTAAGGGATTACTAAACATGCACAGAGGTCCCCCCAGCCTGAGACATATGGTGTATCATCCATTTGGCATTATTACACAGTTATACTGACTCCCTCTAACATCTGAAATGTTCACAAGCTTGAATAAATAATCTGTTCTTAAAACCAGAAAAAAATAAAAGCAAATTTATAGTTTAGCAGGAGAACTGGGGGCCATTGCTAGAACTGAAGTAACCACATATTTTTTCTTCATTTCTGAAGTCTTTTTTGAGATCTGAATGATCTTGATAAATACCTAATGAAATAATTCAATATATTTTCATTATGCAGTATGTGCATTTATTGGCTCTTACTTCAGAAGAGTGCATTAGACATAGCTCCCTTTCTCAAATAATGAATCACCATTTTCATCAGTCAGAGGTAGTAGCTCACTTAAGGTTTAAATGGTGATTACTTTCCCTAGACTGCTACTCTTAAATTATTTATAAGATTGAGGACATTTCTATTAAAAGATTTGATGTTTCCATATAAGTTTTCTAAACATGAAATAGATTATTGATCATTGTTCAACACTTTTCAGGGACCACATATAGCAGAGAAAAGCTGTTACAAAAAGCAATGCTGTACTTGTCCTCTAATTCCAAGTAATAGACAGCTGATGGGAAACTGCTGACGGCACTGAAGGATTTAAACACAATAAAGCTGCTTTTACTGGATTGAAAGCTGCATTCCAAAACTACATTTTTCAAAAGAGGAAAGACGGGGGAAACTGGAGATTGTGCATTACCTGGGATATTGCGTGAAAAAAAAAAAAACCCTCAAACAAACTGTTGAGGTTTGGGGGATTTCTAAAAATTTTTTTCCCAAGTCCTTTTTTATGTTTTCAAATTCAGAATGCAAGTTAATTTAGCAGTGATACAAAGTAACATTTTTTGACACAAGAGGAAGAGTTCCATGGGCTTCTTTGCTGGATATCACTAGAGAAGGCAACTGAGAGCTCCACCTTCCTTTTGAGCTGGCAGTTTCCACAGATGCAGCAATTCTGCTTCCAATTGGAAAAGACAGAACTTTTTGTTTTTGTTGTTTTGGGGTTTTTTTTTGTTTTTTTTGTTTTTTGGGTTTTTTTTCTCTTTTGGCCGGTACTTAATCATCTGTTTTTTCTTCAAGCCACTGAAATGTCCCTCAATTAAGTTAATTTAAAACTTGCCTAGCTGACACAAGGTATTAACACCACTAGAGCTGTAAAAACTGCATATGCTATTTTGAAGCTGTGATGGACCATCCCCTCGTGCTAAATGAAGACACAAAGTGTGCCAGAGATTATTTATGCACCTTTTGAAAGGTCTGCACAAACACAGGGGTTTGGACAAATGCATGCTGGTGCAGTGTCCTGTTCACAGTTCAGAGGATTTAAATAAAGATTGCAGGATCACTTCCAAAGTATACTTGCAGCTTATTATCTGATTTCCTTAGAGCCATTTAGATTTGTTTGTCTGTTGATCTCAATGGCTGGGTCCTGGATCTCCCCAGAGAGAAGAGGAAGGGAAAACTGGTTTTAGAAGAATGAACACAGAATATGAAAGCCAATAAGGATTTCTAAAAATTAAACTCATCTTAAAAACTGTCCTGTCTCCAAGAACCATTCTCTGTCTCAGCCATATTCCTGTTTAAGTAGGTGCTTAATAAATGTCCTCCTCCTGGCTTTTTGGCAGCAAAATCAACAGTTTAAAAAGGGCTGACAATTTAATTTAAACACCTTTACCAAAATACTTTATTGTTAATTAAAATTTTACTTGAATACATCTTTAGATTAAAAGTCCCTTCTTTTTCCACTAGACATTGGCCTTTCTCTTGAGTTTATCCCCAAATCCACCACCAGGATGGCTTACAGGCACCTGAGTCCAACCAAGGTAATTCTCCTAGTGAGTCATTGCTTCCACGGCTTCATGGGCAAAGTTATCTTTGTGCTATAAAGTTTTGCTCTTCCAAACAGAATGATTATTCTTCAGTCTGAGCACAGAAATAAAAAAAATGTGCATCTTTAAGAGGGAGGAAACAAGGACACATTTCTAACTGAAGACCCCTATGTTCATCCTATGTTCAGACTGACAGCTTCTTATCAGAGTGCAATTATTTGGAGAATTAAAAAATCCATCTGAACTAATGCAAGTCCTTCCATCACTGTTCATTTTCACTTATTTTCTCATGTTTTGGGGGTTTTGGGGTAACTGCCTTTACATAAAATTAGTCACAAAATAAATATAAATATTTCCTTAATAATAACTAAAATAGCTTGACTTAGTGCACTGCACAGAAGATATTCCCAAGCTCTTTCCTATTAGAAAATATTATTCAAGGACCTATGTATCCATTTTTTAATATGAAAGATGGTGTCATTTGATGTATAATGCTCAGAAGATTAAAAAAACTTTCTTGCCATTTGTCCTAAAGAGAAGCACATCAAGATTCCTTTGCACTAAGAAGTGCAAGTTTGATATCAAGACACCTCCTATAGAAAATAAATCACAGTTGTTTTCTTAAACCTACCATCACTTGAAAACCTAAATCACCTTCACGTTGTCTACAAAGCTCAAACATAATGTTTACCTGAAAGCAACGTGTACTCTCATGTCTTTTTTATATGTGGTAATGTTATTATGAGGATTTCTTTTCAAAGGAAATTGAACAAGGTAATTTAAAGGCTCTCAAAGGAATAATAAGCAGTAGTCAACCTTGGTGGATGAAGCAGTTATTTCCTATTTATTTTTCTATGATGTGTTCATATTAGAAATATGCCTATAAATGATCAAGTAGGAAACAACCCCAAATCTTCAGAATAATTTGACAAAAATAATTTGCACAGAGAACCACAGACCTACTAATGGGTTTTTGGTAAGGCAATCAAAGTAGAGTTGCATCTCTACAAATAAAGAAAGTGTCTATTTAAGAAATGGAAGAAAACAGCAGGACATCTGAAAAAAATAATGACTAAGTAGATGATGTTCAAAGGTGGGATATCTTAAATAATTTTGGGGGGTGGAAAAAGTGAGAAAAAGATTACATCAAAAGCAGGCACAGAGAACACATTTGAGGTGAAAAGCAAAAACTGAAAAAACAGATTTTTTCCATAGAAGTGATGTCTGCAGATGCAAATTAAGGAGAAACTACTTAAAACTGGAATTATATCCATGCTCCTCCCTTTGGAATTGGAGAAATGCAGGGACCAGGGTGCAAGAAAGCCAAGATACTAAAACAAAGCACTAGTTTGTGGATATAATGAAGTCATACAATAAAGAAAAGCTGTGGAAACAATGAAAAAGATCACAAACAATATTCAAAAACAAGCTGTGCATTCCTTTAGAGTTAAGGTGGGGAAAACAAACCAAACAATGCCTTATGAGGTGATAAAAACCTAAACCAAAAAGGCTGCATTTGGCACACAAGAGCGAACAAGACTATATATTGTAGATTTCCTAGGGGAAAAAAAGGATAGAAAAAGAAATATGACTGATGGCAAAATGAACTAAAGAAAAAAAAAAGGGGTTTTTTTTTTGTAAGTGTTAAGAGAAAGGTAAAATTTTAAAATTAATCAACCATTGCTAAGGGCTAAACTTCAGAGTTGCACATGGATCAGGAAAGATGGCACTGAAGGATTAACACCCTCAGAAAAATAAATACAAATGTGCAAATCTAGAGGTCAGATCAGTAAATTTGATGTGTTTTATTAAATCTGTTTTTAGATATAGTTGAAATGGGCAGAAATATGAGTCCATGCATTAGGCAGTGAAGAAGTTATCTAAACCAACAAGAATGGCAGCAAACCCTCCAATATTACATGTGTTTGTTACAGCAGTTGCTAAGGAAATATATAAAAATGTTGAACTGGACTTATACACCATTAAAAAAACAAATCAAAACACCAAATTATTTATTCCACCATCTGTTCTATACAAAGCAAAAGTTGGGGAAAGTTTCAAGAGGCTTTCAAAAATAAAGAAGAGCAAAAGGATTGCCAATTAAAATCAGCAGGGGATGATCTCCTCATTCTCTGAATCTCCTTTGATCTTCCTTAAAAAGTGGGAAAATATCTTGAGACTCAAACATCTGGAGTGAAGACAAAGAGGTCACAGCATTTTATTCATGTTTCTGCTACAAGCCCCTTCAGGTATATTCCACTTGTCCTTCCTTGATAGATTTCAAAAAAAACCAAAAAAACAAAAAAAACAAACAAACAAAAAAAAAACCAGAATGGAAATATTATCCTTTGTGATACATTCAGTTAACTTTCCAAGACTTCAAAAGGGATCTCAGGATCATTTTAATTCTGAAGCAAATAAATAGGTGGTTCCATGAAATCCAATGTTTAGTGCTCCTTCAATCTTATGATTTCAAAGGATAGTGCAAAGGAGAAGTCAGTGAAAATGATCTGAAGTGGTCCATCAAGATGGAAGGAATTATGAAGGCTCTGGGGAATTTCAGATTCTGCTTAAGGAAAGGGAAAGCAACACACCTAGAGTACATATCTGAAATTTTTGTTTTCCAGTAAGCCAGCCTATTTTCTCTTTATTTCTATTTTCAATTACTCCAAAAAGGTTTGCTCAGCTTTGTAACTACTGCAACTTTAAGTGTTTAATTGTTTGATGTAGAGAAAAGCAAGTGAAGCACTGCTGAAATAAAACACACCTCTGAGAAACCCCACTGATATGGCCACATAACTCATGCCACTCATGCTCAGTGTGGAATACCATGGCAATTATCTTGCAAAAGGCCAGGGCAAGGTACATAAAAAACTTTTTTGGGTTTTTTGCTAAGTCTTCATGTTTTACATTTTACAGCTTGAGCCTGTGTAGAGCTGAAATACAAGCTGTGTGTTTGTTTGTAGGGAGTAAGCAGAGCTCCCAACAACCACTTGTTAATTCCAATATTATTTCTGCAGAAGTATAGATTTCATCAGAAAAAAAATTATGCAAAGTGAATCAGAATATTTTATTCTGGGGGAGGTTTTGTGGGTTTGTTTTTGTGGTGTTTTGGTTTTGTTTTGTTTTTATTTCATTTCTTTCTGTGCTACTGCGACCTTAGAACATAATTAATGGTAGAATATGGTCAGATAATTGCAAGCAGTTCAGAGCACTTTATGAAGCTACTGCCTTTGACAGCTCATTCTGTGCAGTCCTGTCACGCACTACAAGGCAAAATGAAACTATTTCGCACATGTTTCCTTCAAGGAGGGACTGCTGGATCCATGCTCTGTAGCCACAAGCTGAAGATTCAAAATATTTCCTCAGATTTCCAGTCTTTAAGCACAATGCATTCCATATGGGGGCACATCATTACAATATTATGAATACTAAGCCCAATCCTATAACAATTATTTGTTCCCACAGAAGTTGTGGCAGGCACAAAGGCCAAACCGCTCAACTCAGTGGCACAGAACGAGCTCTGCCTTTCTGCCATCATCCCCTCTGCCCTCTCTGCTGGTAAAAGTGGCAGCTGTAGAAGGATCAGAGACTTGTCTGCTAAGCAGTGACTTCCCATTAGTATGGCTGAAAAGTTTCCTTAGCTTTTTCTCTTCCATAGAAGCATCTACTTCAGCTCAACACAGAAAGCATATTCAGAATTCCATGGTTATCCAGAATTTGTGAGTGCCCCTTCTCTGAGCAAGCACTGTTACAGTTACAGAACTCCTGCCTGATTACACGCTGCATTTGATCTGGGAAACTAAACACTGATTGCAAATTAAACATTTGATCTGGGAAATTAAACATACAGTTACTCACTCAGCTAGCTCTTTTGGAAATGATTTAAGAGGGTGGCCCAGTGGAGACAGGAGGAGTAAGGCATTTTGAGACACAATATTGAGGGGAGAAAGAAACACTAAGTGAATCAAAGAGCATTTTTCAAGAAATAATGGTCTTTTTTTCCCACTCTCATTTTTGAGAAAAATCTCCCTGAAAAGACATGGGCTAACATGCCTCTGGAATTGGTAATGCCCAGCAGTGTCTGCTGCAGGAACTCCAGACTTCCATCCAAACCTGGCACTGATCTGTTTCTGGATAAATAGCAAATCTCTGCTTCCCTCTCCTACATTAATTTCTAAGTGGAACTCAAGAATTATTAATGGCAATATCTTGAAATAAAACATGACACTTCTCCAAAGCACAGCTGACAACCCTAAAATCATCCAAGTCTCTCTGCTGAGAAAAGTATCTCTTGAACAGACACCTAAAAGATCTTTACCATGATCATTGTCCTATGAGGCAGGAACTTAAAAGTTGTGTGTTAATATTTGTGCTGAAGTGATAATCAGTAAAGGTTAAAAAAAAATAAGATTAATTTTAAGGTATTAAATATGTATGAATAAAAAAAAAAAATGTAAACAGCAAGGAAATCAAGTTCAAGACATACATGCAATTTACTGGGTTTGACTCTCACTTCACTTAACATTGTAGCAGTTACTGCAATCAAATTATTGTTCATTTTCTCCAGAGAATCCTGTTCCCCATCACACTGGATTCCAGCCACTCCAAATCTGATGAATGACTGGCATACTGTGGTGAGAGGTTTTATTTTAACTCCTATCTTTTTTCCTGCTGCAAATGCTATTTCCAGAGGTTCCTATCCAAGTTACTAGATGATGCTAAAATTTTCAATGTTACTGTATTTGGCCTAGAACATATAGAAACCTGTCTAACATTTTGTTTCTAGGACAAACATTCAAGTAAGCCAGGTGTGGGAACATCCTTCAGTTATTTGTGCTCTCATGGGCATCAATGAAATTAAACAGCAAACTATGGCTATTTGAAAGATATATTATAATATATAGAAAATCAGGGGTTTGATGATACATGATTTAAAAAATAAATTGCAAATTTAATTGGCTATTTTTTAGCAAAATAGTTACAAATATATCAAATTCTATGAAAAAGTTACATTTTTTAGAGATGTACTTGTTTTGTTGTTGCGTTTTGGTAGTGGTGGTAGTGGTTGGGGTTTGTTTGTGAGAAAGAATGGATGAAAGCTGCTCAGCTTTTGTCTGTGTTGAGTTCTGGTTAAGACTTTGCAAGCAGTGGAAAATAATTCAATTCCACGTTTTCCAGGCAATGTGAAAGAGAATTGTCTTGGTTTGGAAAGACAGGGACCAAAGAAAAGGGAAACTTCCCTTGGGGTTTGTTATAATTCCAAAATTGAAAAAAAAGGGGTCTTAGGCAATGATAAGGAGGGTAGGAATAACAGTTCTTTACTAGTTAGTCCAACAAGGTACATTAACAATAATTACAATATTGACAACAAGCAGAACTAGAGGAGGGAAAAAAAAAAAACAAAAAAACAAAACAACAAGTCAGTCACAGTTCTTCCTCTGGTAACACCCCCCCACCCCCCTCAGTACCGTCACAAGCAAATAGGCTAGCGGCAGCTCTAGGAGCGTGAGATGATTCCGAGGGTTCACAGTGGCTGGAGCTGTTGGAAAAGTGTCCCGGCTGGCAGGGGCTGTAGAAACAGCGTGGGGAGACCTCGAGCAGAACTGAAGAAACCGTGGGTGCAGGGCAGGGAGGAGACAGGTTCCCAAAATCCCGGGGGACACACGAAGAGACCGGTGGTCCGACGGAGTCCGAGGTGAAGGGAAAAAGTGAGAGCTCTCTGCCTCGCCGAGACGAGCAGCCCTGGCCGTCCCCCAGAGCAGAAAAACTGCCCCGAGCGAAGTGGAATCAATGTCTCTGCTTTAGCTGCTTCCTTTGTTTGTTCCCGAGCACCCATAAGTACCGAAAAGCACCTAGCCATTAGCTTCTTAGCCACTTCTGGGAAAAAATTCTATAAGAAATTAATCCAACCCCCAACAAGAATGCTGTTTACTTGCTCTCTATTAAGAATGTCTTCTTGCTACTAAATTATGTCTCAGAATATCCAAAGCTGCCTTTTGTGTCTGGAGCTCATTGAGGACAGTGCTGAACACGGAGTGCCGATCCCAAAATATCATTTTCCACAGACAATACACACAGATTCACACTTCTTTCAGTGTCCCCTTCAGACAAAGGTTTTGTACATACACTTGGCAAACCTGTTCATCTTGGATCTCAAATTCTTTCAACAGTCTGGCCACCTTTGAGTTATTCACGACAGAAACTTACAGACATGCCTGACACAACAGGATTTTCTACCAATTCTTACTTGTTTTTCACTCCACCTGTCCCAAAGCTTTTGGTCCCTCTTAATGCTTCTTTTTTTGCAGCTTCACTGTGGATTCAGAGAGAACCAGGACATTAGAGAACAACAAAACCCCATTTGTAATGGCCCTCTGAGTCTAAGTTAGTTTCACACTGTGATCACTCATCCCCTGACCACTGCAAACCTCCTTCCCCCTCCTATGAGGGAAACTGGTCAGGAAAACAAGAGTCCACACCATAACTTCTCTCAGAATCTACCCCTTTCTCTTTCAAAAGTCTGTGTTAGATTTTTAGAAATGCTTTTTTTATTCTAGGATACAGAAGCTCTTCACATGCAAAGCCTGCTGATTTAAAGGTTACAATCAAGTAGAAAGACAAAGCATGAACCAGCACTGATTTTAAAAAGATGCTAAAAACTCTCTTTCAAAGAGAATTAAATTCCATTTATAGTGAACATCACAAAATCATAATCACTTTACTTTTTCTCATGCTCCCATACATCAATATTTCTTAACTCTCCTACATGACTGAAATATACTGGAAAGATGGGTCAGGAAAATTCAAGATTAAGGTAACTAAGCCTCAGACATGTCCTTCAAATGTTATTTTAGGTTGTGCTTTGGTTCTGATAGGATTCTTACCTAAATCAGGACTGCAGAATGGGATCTGAAATAGAGCACAGCAATTGACAATTAGTGCAGTGGAGATTAGAGAGAAGAAAGTTCTCCAGCAAATATTACTATTCCACTCCCTTAGAGTTGCCACCTTATTTAGAACTCAGTGTTATTTTTATTAGCCTGGTTAAGGGGTTTGCATCAGAAATTAAAGATCATTGATGATTGTGTCTCACTGATTGCCCCAGTGAGAGACAGCAAAGGTCTTCAAGTGCCAGAGCCCTGGAACTGAACCTACCTCTGGATCTCATGGAGGGCAGCAGGGCTTGATCCAGCTCTTTGCACCATCTGCCTCCCAGCCCAGCTGATGAAGTCCAAAAAACCCAGGAGACTTAAGAAATCTCTCTCCTTCCCTTCATCCTCAAAAACTGAATGCCCCAAGTGGTCCTAGAGCCCAAAGTTTACACTCTGCTAGCTGTTCACAACTACTCTAACAGCCAATGTAGGGGAGAAGTTCTTCAAGAAAGGACATCAGTGCTTTGTAAAATTTGGCTCAAAAAACTTGTGTCCCACTAATGTGAAAAATTCTGTTCTCTGTTACACTAAACCAACCCATCCACTGCACCAACCCAGCTGTACACAAAGCTGTGAAGCTGAACTTTTAAGAGCTCAAGACAAAACACTGAAGTCTCCACTCAGTGAGGCACAAGAAATTTTTCTCCTCTTGTTTAAATCCTCCAGTACTTTCTCAGGAAGCTTTCATAAGATTAAAAAATGATTATTTGTTCACATAGAGTAGACGGTAAATTAGCATTCCAGTAATATTTTCAAATTAAACCGGATTATCTTTGATTTCTGTGGTTAAAGTATTCATTAAATGCCATTTTACCAACTAGAAATTAGAAGCAATTATGCATGTGCAAGCAGTCACAGAGAAGGGACATTTCTCTGTTTAAAACAGACAGAATTATTTGCTGTTGGCATGGAACAATGAAACCTCTTCCTGTGCTCTAGGAATGTCCCTGGCACCACAGGCAAATACAGCAGCTACTGTAATTCTTTCAGCACGTTATCTGCAACCAATGAAGTTACAGCACACTATAAGACTTAGACTAGGGAACGCTACAAAAAACTAAGACTCAGAAGTATATAACCCCTTGTCTATTTTTATTAGCAGAGCCACTGATGTTAATGGGGCTAACTCCTGTGGTTAGCTAGGCATGAACTAAAGTGCTTTGGACAAAGATGTACCCAGTGCCAGGGTAGATCTAAAGACAGGTTATAATGTGTGTGTGTGTATTTGTGTGTGTGTGTATCTCTGTAGTCATGAAGAAGGGAAATATTTTGTAGCAAATAAATGCAGTGAGTTAATATTACACCCTTTCTACATGCAAGATCTGGATCAGTTACTGGAATCCTTAGACTCCAGTTTCCCACAAGGACTGGTGGCCACACTTACCAGCTACAGAACCAGAAGCAGTGCTTCACATGGAGCAGGCTTATCATGCATTTCTTGGATCCAATTTAGAACTGGTTTTAACAACCACCACAATTATTTTAATGTCTCATACTCCACAACCTACAGATGTACCCCACAGAACCCAGGGTCCAAGGCTCTGAAGCCAAGGGAATTACAATGGCTAAACTGCTTCAGATTTCTTCTGTAACTGTCAGAAAGCAGCAGTGTTACTGTCAGTTTGCTGCTCACTTTAGCTGCTCTGCACTGTCACTTAAACAAGTCTCACATTTAAAATTTAATAAATAAAAAAAATTCATACAATACTAAGTGGATTGCTCTAAAGACACTGATTTTATTACAGCAAAATACTAAGATGCCAGCCTGCTATGTTAATCAATACGGTTGCCTTGGTTGCACAAAGATAATTAAATTTTAATTGAAATTCACTAAGAGTAAGATTACCTATAAATATTTCAACAGAGGATAAAAAGAAAATGCTAATATTTTATTTATCATGGATAACACTTTTAAAACACCTTACAAAAAACAAAACAAGAAGAAAAAAAGGAAACCAAATACAGTTTTTTATGGAGTAAAAACAAATGTATGAATCTAAAATTCTTTCCCTTGATACTGTTTTTACTTCATGCTCAGCAAGATTTTTTTGTTTATCACTATGATGACCTTTGACTGTCCAAACTGAGAACAGGAGAAGATGGTCTCTCATTATTAAGGTATTTTTCAGGCAGACATGTGTATTCCATAAGAACCAGATGGAACTTAGAATTATAAAACAAGTTCTTTTCCTCATTCACTTAAAGAAGACTAGATTTATTCTACCTATATTAACATAAATCACTGGATTTGTACTACACTGCTTGTCCTGGAAGGTCATCCCAGAAGATCACCCTGGAAGTGGGTGAAGAGTGCCCAATTCCCCAGCAAATTCCAGTGCCACTATCAGAGACTCACAGGGTTTCTGAAAAAAATCACCAAGAGACTCCAACATTCAGGCTGGACACTGCACGCACTGGGTCTCCATCTACCCAAATTCCCACTTGAATTGCCTTGAAACATTGGTTGAAAGCCACAAGAGTCATTGCTGAAACGTGTCCTTCCAAATTCAGCGTAGATGTTGCTACCTGGGGCTACCTGGGCGTAGATGTTGCTACCTGTTGTTACTGTCGCTGTGAGTACCTGACAGCAATGCTCTGGGGAGCAAGAAGACACCAAATACAGGGAGGAAGATGTGTGCACTTCTATGTTTGGGATGAAATTCCACACTTGGGTAGCTTGACTGACTTCAATGGGTATGCACAGCACCTAAAGGCTTCATTTAATAATTTTTTGAGGTAATGACCTTAGGTGTGAGAGCATAGCTAGAGGAAAGAGTATCAGTTTTAAGTGATGTTCCCGTTAACACAATCTTTACATGCAGAAGTAGGCAAAGCACTCTCCAGCACAATTTCTGCCCCAGCACCACCTGTACCTGGAATGAAATACATGCACCCAAATCTCACACTTGGCTTGGAAAATTTACCCTCAGTGGTTCATAGTAAGAAACTGATGCCTTCTGGAGGCTGAGCTGGAACAGAGACTAGACAGAGCAGAAGGATAAAGTAGGGATTTATTAAAAGGCCTCAATGGTTACACCTGGGCAACACAAGAGCCCAGCAGGGCTACACTCGAAGGTGCACCCCAAAATGGTCACAGAATGGATCACTGATCATGAGGTCTCACTTTTATAAGTTCTGGTCCATTAGCATATTTAGAATCAATTATCCAACAATAACTTCAGGTCATAAAGTGCCATCCTCCTTGTTTTTTCTTCTCACTTCACTGTTGTTTTTGTTCGTGGGCCTGAAAGGTGTCCTTGGTATCAAACTAGAGAAGGAATTGTTTTGTCTATCTACTCTGTAAAGAAAGCTTACTACACTTAATATGAAACCTAAAACTACCCACCAAAACAGCACAGAGTCCAAAAAATATAATAGCTAAAACTTAAGACATCAAAACTATTGATTATACTGCTTCAGTTCATCCAGAAGTAACCACTGGAAGGTGTATTTTAAATCACTTGCACTTAGGATCCTTCAGCCTGAGAAAGAAGTGTTGGATTCTTTTACAACTATGCCAACTGTTACTGAGAAATGCTAATGGAAAAAATATTGTCACTTGCAGAAAGAGTAAAATAGTTCTCAACAATGCTGTAAAATATTGACTGGCTTTGAAATCGTAAAAGGAAAATAGAACCCCACCCCAGTGTGACAGTGGATACATGACTGACACCGAGAATGGTTTCACACATCAGCACTTTACTCATCCCCAGTACAACCTTTATACCCTTCTCACATGTATAACACCTGCATGCCCTTTTGCTCCTTTGTGATTGAAGACACATCAGCATTCCCTGCTTCTTTTCCATCAATGCTGTTCACCTGTTTTACCCAGCTACACCCCGACAGGGATGAGGCTCAGCCCCAGCCCCATTCCCTGTGTCCCATAATCTGTTCTCCTACACCAGTGTTCAGCTGGTAAGAAACAATACAGTAGAGCAAATTATCATGGTACACATCTGGGACACTCCATCCCTGGAAAGGCCAGGAACAGATGCTTGATGTTTGCAACAGCAACTGCTATTCCCAAACCAGTACCTGGTGCAATCATGCCTGGCCTGATAATGTACTCCATGTGCTTCAGTGCTGCATATGCCAAATAAAGCAAAAGAGAATGTGCAAAACAAGAGACAGAAGGAAGGAAATGCATAACAGCAGCTCTGCTGTCTCTTCTCCTACTGGGGTTTGCTTTCACAACCCTTCTGTGCCTTGACACCACAGCAGAGCAGGAGGAGCACAGCCGTGGCAGCTGCCCCTGGAGAGGATTCCAGTCCTGTCCTTGGCACCAGGCACTGCCACATGGAACATCAGCCACTCCCAGGTGAATCCCACATCCCAGGTGAATCCCACATCCCAAGTGAATCCCCATGGCCACGGAAAGGTCCCTCTTTGCAGTCACTGAGCTGTGGCACCAGAGTCCCCTGCATCTTAAGACACAAATGTTTTGCATTAAGCACTTGGAGTCCATCTCATAAAGTACATCCCAATTTCTGCAAGAAATGGGCAGAAGCAGCTGTCATTTCCTTTACAGCAGCAAGGGTTTCTTGAAAATAATAAAATAAAAAATAAATAATAAAATCAGAGCCACATAACACCATTTGAGAGATTAAAAAATGGCTGCAAGAAAGACCTAAGAGGTCTTATTACACTTCAGGAATCTTTGCAAAGGTACATTTAAATCCTTCATACTGAAGTATTATGTAAAATTTCTTATTTCCAACATTTTGATCTCTGATCAGTGTCTGTTTTGAATCAAAAGAATGAAAGGGGAGGGGGTGTGTGTGGGAGAGAGAGAATAACAATCATCAGATGGGAAACCCTAGAAAGCAGATTTCAGCACATTATATATAATTCAAGGAAAATTGCAACACATGGGTTGAAAAATTGCAACACATGGTTGCTTTTCAGAAATTAGCTTATAAACACTTGCACTGGGTTTTATTTTCCATGTTGATTCTGTGCTGTTGCAGAATACATTACATGATATTTTTGGAGGTGTTAATGGACACCAGCAACAAAAAAACCCACTCCTACCTATAGCAATTTTACCTTATCCACATGGAAGGTAGTCAGTTTATTTCAAGATATTTTCGTAAAATGTGCCAAGGTACAAAAAGCCATGGAAACCACAAATAAAACATACACTTCAGTGAGCAGAAAATCCAGATAAAATAAGAAGCTCAATATAAATAAAGAATTCAAAGCTATTTGGTCAGTTGTCAGCAGTTTTAAACTTTGAAATCCATGGATGCAGCCAAGCACCCCTTCCAACCAAACAATGCTTTTTTTTTTCCTTCTTTTACCAAGACCACAAAAAATTGTATTTCCTTCAGATTTTTACATCTTTGCATTTCAATTGAGGATGCTTTATTAATTTCATCGTTAAAATGATACTGTTAATGCATTTCAAATTTATGTTATTGATTTTGCAGCAGGAAGAAAAAAATCAATACTCTTAAAAAAGGCATATTTAAAAGCTGTCAAGGATATTGAAATGACCAAAATACTTGAGCCTCTTTTAACCAGTTCAGTTTCCAAGAACTAAAGATTCCCTGCAAGTAAACCACAACCAAATTCTGCAAGAAAATTTTAAAGTTTTTTCTGAGTTGCTGATCACTTAAATTATTTACTTGTTTACAATATTTAACAGAGTATTTGACAATATCTTTGCCAAAAGAAACTTGAAAAAGTAAAATATTATTTAATAAAATATAATTTCTCCAATAGTCCTCTAAAAATCTTTTTTCATTTCTTCTCCCAAGTCCCTAGACCATAAAATTACAAAGAAACCTTAAAGAGTGATATCCACTCATTTCTTTTGGTCTTGTTACATCTAAGCTGTACACAAGGATAGGGATTATTGCATCCCTTGAAAATGCATTTCCACTAATACTTTTGCCTGACTTTTTACATCTGAAGAGCTAGAATATTTTAATTTATGATCACACTAATTACGTCTAGGGTATTAGTCCCTAAGTTCTAGGATAATTTGAAATTGTGCTGTCTCCCATTTGAGTCATTCTTGTAGGGAGCATTATCTCTTAATTCTAGCCCATGTAAATGTGATGGGCACTTGTTTAATGAAATAAAGTTGCAAACTCTTCCAGTGTATAATATTCACATCTCTAGTAGCTTAGTAGGTAGCTTTATCCCAGCTGCAATCTATTCCTTAATTATGAAGTCCTGCTTAGAAGTATCCTTAATATACAGAATATGACAATCTAAAAATCAAATGATACATCATGGTAAGAAAGCAAGCATGGGTTTCAATCTAAATATTTTCCATATTTATACAGGAAATTACATTGAGAAAAAAAAAAAAATAATAAACAGATTCTCAGGTGAAGTTCCTGGCCAAACTGTAAGATACCAGAAGCAAAGTAGTACCTGCCAGTGCACTTTATCAACAGTATCAAATTTAAAGGCATTGAAAACTTTCTATTTGAAAGTACAGAAGTCTGCCTGAAATTAAGGTTGGTGTTTTGTTTTGGTTTTGTTTTTTTTTTAAAGAAGTGAACCATTTTTTGCCTAGTAAGTGAAGAAATACTGAGAAATCTTTATGTTAAATGCATGACTAAAAGGATGCAAAGGAATCTTGACAAACAGGTATGAACCAGGTGTCTGTGATTTGTTCAGTTTCTTTTGTTTTGTGTGGGGTTCAAGGAACTTAAAGCAAATTACTTAGCTTGATCCCTATCTCTTGCTCCAAAAAATTCAGGGAGACTTGAATAAGAGTTTTCCCTGTGTGATTTCCAAATAATTAGACCACTGTTCCAGTAAGCAGAAAGATGCCTGGCTCCATTCTCTCTCTGGCATTTCCTGTTCCTCTGTGTCAAATTTCCAGTGACACCTAGTGATAACTCTACTTACAGGGAGCAATTGGCTTTTCTAGTTCATCAGTCTTTTGAGTAATTATTACAATCTCTAAGTCAGGTTGCCTCAATAGAATTGCTTCATGCTTCTATGTCACATATTTAGAAAAAACAGAAAATTTGAACCTTTGATAAAAATACAACCAAAGAAAAATATTTAGGGCTTTATCAGAACCTGGGTAAAACTGATCAGAATAATATCTGGATTCAATTAAGAATAACTAGCCAACTAGGATTGTCAACAGAAAATGACTATGCTTATCAGATGGAAATATAATAAGATTTTCACTGCCAGAAATCTAAACAGAAGTGCCCCCAGATTGACATGACCTCGAGTATGAGGACAGTGTTCCTAACACTCATCATGTACTTCATATACTGTGCTAGCACTAGCTAAAGTGTCACTGAAATTGTGAATTTCCTGAATTTTAGAGTGTTACTCAAGCTTTCTGTTACAATCTTATTGCTCACTAAAGCTTTAAAGCATTCTAAAGCCCTTGATCATTGTAATTCACCTGAAGCTCAGCCTTTCTTTCAAAATTAGCTGACTTATTAGACAGCAAGGCAACCTTTGATAAGAAAATGTATGAAGTTCAATACAGAAATGCAAAATAGATTTCAAATGAACTATTTCTGTCCCTTGTGAGTTAATATTGTATATGATTTATTTTAAAGCTGGCAAAGGCAGAATTTCATCTGCATTTTTAAACTAATTTTCTACTGAATAACAATATCTGGTGCTGGCAGCTGAGGGAGCTGTCATTTTTAGCTCACTCCACCTGGCAAAGCCGATGACAATCTCTCTTTTGCAGGTAAGCTGCTTGTCAGTTCTACTGTCAAGACACTGAGATGCTTACACAGGGAAACAATTTACTAATTAATCATTTGAAAAGAAAATTGTTTCTTGTTTCTTCCTCTCCACTGAGCTCAGAGAGTTCTGCTCCTTTTACAGCACACAGAACACAGAACCAAAGAGCACAACGAGCCATTGTGGGCAGAACCAGGAGCACCTCCAGCAGCTGGGGTTGCATTATGGATTGACATGACACATGGCTGCAAACAGGGCTTTAAACCAACACATCTCCTGTATCAGGCACTTGAAATCACCCTTGTCTTGGGTTTCTAGGTGGTTTTGTTCTTCCCGAGAATGCAAAAAACTTTTTGCCCAGCACTGAGATTGAAGAAAGGACCGAGAGCTGTCTCCTCTGCTTTTTCAAGGTTGTTTATTCTCTCTTATCTGTACAATTGCTTCTCTGACCTACAGAGATCTGTTCAGCAGGTCAGCTCACAGGGAATAACCCAGCCCCGAAGGTGATGAGCATCTTTATACTAGAAGTTATGTATATCATGTTTACAAAAGATTCCCAATACCTATCTTTCATGTTAGGAAGTCAGGCTCTACTTTGAGCCAACCAAAGATGCCCACACCACAGCAGAAAATGGAGCAGGTGAAGAAGAAAGAAGAAACCCCAAAACCACGTGGAGACTCCATTTTGTGTTTTTTTGCTTATCAGCCTAGAGACTATATAAATCTATTTTTCACCCTGTGTCTAACTATCACCCTACTTAAACTCTCGTGGTTTGTAAATCTTCACACAGAGGTGGCAATTTCTCCCAGGGGCTAAAATCAAAGGCACAGGAGTTTTTGACTCCTTGCCAAGGTTTCCCAGCCCCCTGCCCGGGTCTGGAATCATCCAGGACAGTCAGAGGAGTGTTCTGAACCCTGACACCCTTGAGGACACAGAGACACAGCTTCTGTTGATGGCAACACGGGAGGGATGGCAGCGCAGGCAAACTTTGGTGAGCAAGGATTCAGTGCTAAACACTGCAAAATGGCTACCAACAAGGTTTGCAAGCTACACCCAAACTTAGCATAAGATTAAATAAGTATTATTCTTTCTTTATTGAAAACACACTGTGTTTAGATTCTAACTGCTGTACACAATGTAAAATGAACCCAGTTGCTCTACATGTGTCACATGCCAAGGAGAATAACTCTGCAGAAGGCAGGCAAAACCAGCCTGGCATATGTTTTCTGCATCCCACTGAAGTACCATTTTCCCAGGCACTGTCTGAGGCAACAATCACCAACAAATTTCTGTGCAAACACTGAAAATGAGAAAATCACAAACAAAAAATTATCGGCCACATCCAATTTATCAACATCACACAGACTGACTAAGCTGGTTCACTTAGCAAACCTGACTCACACTACTTCTCATTCTGCTCTGACCCAGTGATTTAGGATTCACATCAAGGAACATTGATCAAAATAAAGAACTTGTTATTTTTCCACTAATATTTATTTGACCCATAAAGTAATTTTTTTCTGTTTTTTGAAGGCAGACATGGGAATTTCAAATAGTCTACAGGAAATAGCTTTTTCATACCCTCAAGTTTTTAAAAGACCGCAGCTGTAATGAATTTTGGTACACCAACCCTGGTTCCATCACCAAGACAATCATATAACTATTTTTTACTGTCAAATCCTAACCACCTGCTCATATGGAAGTCATTATAAAGTCAGTTAAGTGGCTGGCTACAGACACATGATTTTATTTCAGATTTCTAAGTAATTCTTGAATTAAGGTTTTCATCTTACAGTGATCTTTACAGCCAGCTGCAGATACATTTTGTGCTAAGCCATGTAGTTATTATTATTACCTTTTCACTAGTCCAGCTCATAGATGGATAGCACAAATTGCACTGCTTTAGTGCATAGACATTTGGTCACTATTTCAGAAATGTCTGGGGGATTTGGTTATTTGGTTTAGTATTTGGAAGTTTTTTTAAACTAATTTACATATACTAAAAGAGGTTAAAATTTTACCTGGAAGTAAGAAAAACACTGAGAAGCACAAAACTACATGACACTGAGAAGATTTTATACAAATTGAAAGAATCAGATAAAGGAAAACAAACAACTTTTAATCAACCCAATAATATTTTCAATTTGACAACACAAATGCTATTGAAATTTCTTTCCATATTCTTCTGTTCAGCAATTATTTTCTTGTAACTTCACTTCATTAGAATAGAAGTTAAAGGAGTTTCTACAGAGGTTTTCCACCTTAATTCCTTAACTCCAACTCCCTGCCATGCTCTCAGTGACACTCCTACCATTCAAGAGATGCCAAAATTATGACCCATCTGCATATGCATATTGATTATCTAAGTGGTTGCTGCTTAACAGAATTTATAATGGCTGAGACTAGCTTGTCTGGCCAGCAGTGGGAATGTTCATTTCCTCTGCACAGCTGCTGAAGGTCACAAAACTCATGGGAAGAAATGACTTTTTTTTCCTCCCTAGTTAGATGTATTGACGGTTTGTTTAAAAGGTGGTTTAACACAGGTGAATTTAATTACATATTCTTCAGTTCTTCACAAAGAAATCAAATAAGAAATGCATTTCCTTTTCCCAAACTTGCAAAGACCAAATTCTACCACACACCTGTAAGCTGCAGTAATTTGTACTTTGAATATTTAAATTAGATGCACTAATTCTACTATCAGACAGAACTTGGTGACAAGGAAATGAAAGTTTTCTCCAAAGTAAGAAAAGGTTTCAAAATTCAGAATTGAAATATCCAGAACTTTTATAAATTAAAAATTCAGCAGCCTTTCCATGTTTTGCATCCTACCCCTGTTGTAGAAGAGTCCTCTAAGCTTAAAAGGAAAAACTCAGAAACAGTGTTTTCTTCAGATATCCCAAAATTATCATCTTCAAGATAAGATCCACTTGATATTTAGTTTTTCCTCAAATCTTTTAAAATGCTAGCAAAATTTTATTAAAGTTTATTGAATGTAATATGTATATTAATTAAGAGAAGGTTCTTATTAAATTTTGCAATAAACCAAGCCAGAGTTGTAGGCTCCCTTAGGTACAATGTTAGGAACAGATGGTCATCTACTCACCTCAAAAGAAAATTGGTGTTTTGATAATGAAATCTTGATCACCTGCCATCTGCCTGCTAACGATTAGGAGCAACAGGATCATTTACCTGAGGAGAAGAGAATCTTGGACAACTTTGAGGGCTCTGATGATCTTGGTTCACAAAGTAAATTAGACATCAAATATTAGAAATGTTATCATTGAATTCAAGACCTGCATTTCTCGTCAGATTTTGACTTTTTGCTGAGATCCTGGAAATTATATGTACATTAAGATATTCCATTTTATGAAACTGAATACACAAAACCCTCAAGCCACCATTTTGTAAAGTTTTGGCTTTCCAAAATAAAGTCATAAGGTAATGCTTGAACTCTGCAGCAGTAACCAAAGTAGTCAGCCCTGCTGGTTTCCAAGCTAGAGTTTGCAAACTCCAAGTCCAGCAGCAGAGGGAAAGCCATGGCTGACCCCGAGCCCCGCATTTGCTGAGGAAGGTCATGACTCCCTGCCCACTGCTCCTTTGAGCCAACCCCTGCTTGCAGTTGCTACACTAAGGTTTCCATGGAACACAAAAACAGCCAGCCACAGTGTGTAACTGCACACAGAGAAAACTTTCTTCTCTCGAGGGAAAGCAGAACACGGTTCAAAACCAAAGATCTTACAGCCACTGTGCCTATAAAAGGTGGGACTTTTCCTCAGATTTTCCTTTGTACTTCAGTAACTTTCAGACTTCCTGAGCTTAGCAGACCAAGAAATTCTTTCTGTGGATGTAGAGGACATACTGTCTTCACTTCTGAGGCTGGCTAGCATAACACCATCCCCTGACCCTCTCTGAAGTCTCCTGTCTTCATCTTCTTCCTGCTGTGTCCATCACTCTCCAAGTTCACCCCCTGCCCCTCCTCCCAGCCCAAGGCTCAGTAAAGCCCAGACACGGCACAGCTGGACCACAGCAGATGAGCAGTCGTCCCCTTCGTCCTTCTCCTGGGACATGGCATTAACACAGCACACTCAGGGCTGAAAGCAAACAAATTGTCAGGTTCTACCATCTGGCACACATCAGTCCTCCCCACACGACTGCGAGAGGGATTCCCTCCAGATATGACACAGCGCCATGTTTGTGCCCTAAGGGGATGTTCCTGGACAGTCAGAAGCATCAGTACTTTTGCTTGTTGTGTTTCTATTTACATGCCATATGTTTGACAAGAAAAAATTTAACCTCATGCATTTTGAATTCTTTTTCATCACAGTACCTTCTTATTTTAGAAGTGTATCTGTCATAGAAGGCTTCCCTTACAAACAAGACAGCAGTTTCTCAAGGGATTGCACAATTGCTATGTTTCTTCTGTACTGGATACAGAAAGGGATGCTTTTTCTGGAATGACTGCTACAGATGTAATCTTTCTATTCCTCTCAATGCACCACAGCTGACTGTGATGTATCTGTTGGTACAACAGAGGACTTTTTGGGTTGGCTTGGTTTTGGGTATAAAGTCACATGTCCATTTCACCTGACCTGATGTGGATTTTCCATAATGCAGTTCTAGAAATTACTGCAGTTTTAACATTTAGCAGATCTTATTTATGGTGGGGTTTGGGGGTTTTTTTGGTTGGTTTTGTTTGTTTGTTTGTTTTTTGTTGTTTTTTTTTCCATCCTGGAAGCTTCATCAGTATAAATAACTTTATCTTTTTCTATTATTTTCCAGCAGCACAGAAACTAAAATCTGTCTACTACCTATTTTAAATCACCTTGTGCTATATTTCGAAGAGGATCATGGTTTCTGTTCTCAAGGTCTGGGACAATAGTTCATTTGTCTACTCACCTCTGAATCAGCTAATCAATGTTCTCCACATAGTCTTCTATAATAATTCTGATATTCTCCAATACAATTATTCTCCCACAGGAAGTAAAACTGGCTGCTATTTCTACTCTTTATGGGTATTTATATTTTTTGAGAGCATGCATACTGTTTCTCTTTCAGTGCCCTTCTCTGAACCCTTCCCACAAGCCTTGCTTTCTATAATCAAATGATACACAAATGTTTTCCCTCCATTCCTCCTGCCTTAAGCTGAGAATACATTTTGCCATGTGCCTTTTCTTAGTGCAGAAGAAACTCTCACAAAATGCCATTCTGCGTTATAGACTGGGTGACTTGGTTTGAGCAGATCTAGGCTTCAAACCTTCCCATTAAAAACTACTTTTTTTCCCCCCTGCTTCAGTCTCTGTTCCTCTTGGCCCATCCTATGTTTCCCAACATATTTCACAATAGTGGGCTGTCAGCTTCCACATTACTTGGTTACACAGAGATAACTGACCTGCAGCAGATGCCTTCCCACATGCTCAGTCCCACCCAGTCAGCCTGTCCTCATTTACCACAGGGCTTGTGGCCCTGCTGCTCCATCACACATAAATAAGATTCTAGAGCACCCCCATGAAGTAGGATAGGGCAATTTGAACAAAAAGAGAGTGCAGAGTTGTTCAATGGTTTCTCCAAAGAAATGAAATGCAACATCTGGAGACACCTGTGAAGAAGGGTGTGTGAATCATGCCAGATTTGCAATACATAAAAAATAACACAAAGACCTAATTTCAGAGACTCAGAGCGAAACTACATGTGTTGGGAACTCAGGTTAAAGTTAATTAAGTGGAGTACCTGGAGAAAGAATAATAGTGCAGTCACTGATCTTGGATTTTTTTTTTTTTTTTTAAGTCTTAGTAACTTTTCCAGGAACTAAGACCACATCTATTCATTTCACAAAACATCAAAAATACCCTTTAACAACAACAGTGATAGGTGCTAACAAGACTGATAGCTCATTACATTTAACCTTACTGAGTAGATCTCATGCATCTAACTATGCAGATTCAATGCAGAGAAAATCCTGCTAGGCAGGATAGGACTAGACTGGTACGTGTTTTCCAACACCACAGCTATTAATAACTATGGAATTGCAGGTTATGTTCTTACTAATGTAAATGTCAACCTTTAGAGAAAAGGCATATAAAGCCTATATATGGCTCCTTACCAGCCCCCACCTGATGCCATCTGAAAGTTACTCAAGGTTTTAGCACCCAAAGACAAATGGTGATATATCAATACATAATAAAATAAGCAAAAATAGATTGAAATATCATATTTTACTACAATTTTAAAAGTTCAGTGATTTACAAGAACTCTTGACGTGGCTCACTAGAGTTCAGCTAGCTCGGGTGAGATCGGATCTCCCTGGCGCCGTGTCTGGTGCAGGGAACCGCCGCGGCAGCGTCTGCGCCGATAGCGGAACCTGACGAGCTGCGCGCTCGACGCCCATCAGGTCTACCCGCCGCGACAGGGTCAAGGCGAAAGAGCAAGGGGGGCCAATCCTCGGTGAAATTCCAGCAGTTCCTTTCTTGAGGGCGACGCAGCCGAAGGGGACACCAGAGGAAGAGACCTCGAACACTGCTGTGCACAGGTTTTTATACGGGGTTTCACGGGGCGGGGGGTACAATTGCTTGATCAATGACAGAAGCACAGGGGAGGAGTAGAGGGATTTCCCCGGGGTCCCTGGGCTAATAGGGTAAGGGGGGAGGAGAAGGGAGGTCACATGCCCCAATGGAGCATCGAGTAAAGGGTGACACCCAGGAACGCCCAGGGGGTGGAACACATCCGGGATTGGATGGGGGAAGGATTGGCAGGGAAAGTACTAGAACAAGGGGTAGGGCTAGGATGATTGATAGGGAAGGTACTGGAATAGGAGGTGGGGAAAGTCCATATAGGGTACAAACTGGGGAAGATACAATGTAAGAACAAACCAACCGGGGAAAAACGGGGGAACATAGAATGAACCATTTAACAATATGAACATTAAACATGAAATAACAGATAGAAATAGATACTGGCCGCAACAAACTCTTACAAGTTATGGAATAAATTCTCAAGGAATGAGAGACATTCATCTCATTCATAAGAATGAGAGAGTTAAATTTTCCTCTAAATCAGTCTTTTTTCCATGTATTAATTCCCATTTACAGAAATCATTTGCCCTTTCACCTACTTTTAGAATGCCTTTTAATGAGTACATGAATCATCTTACCATCTTGAACAATTCAAAGACAGCAATATTAGATGACAAGATAATAATAATAATTATTATTATTATGCATTTTTTTTCTCCAAGTCATGGTCACCAGCTTTATGTGATGGAAAACTCATGACCTCTCACTTCTACTTCTCCCCCATCTTACAGCCATGTAAAAAACTCTAAGTGCAAGAAATTACAAACATTTATTACATTTCAATTTACTTCTCCACGTATTTTCAAATCCTTTTGGTTGTAAGGCATTCCTTAATTCTGTAGAATTGTTACAGAAGTACAAAATATTTTATGTAAAACTGCCTTTAATAGAAGAGCATCACAGTTACTTAGCTTGGGAGATTTAAGGACGCAAAGTTTAAAAGGAGCATTAAGATCTATTAGTCTCAACAGAGTAGTTAAAAACAACAGATTCTTGGCTACAGAACCATTCTTTCAAGTCCAAAATGCAAGCAGTAACTCTTATTGTTTCTACAGCTTTGGGATCAAGCACCCTTGCTGTCTCTTCCTTCTCTGTGCCCTGGGTGAAGTTTTGAACCTGAGACTTACTGTTACCAAAAGATTAAAAAAAAAAGGTGGCAAAAACCACTAAGTTCTTCTTGATTAGTTTTTTCATTTTTCACACCAATATTCAGCTACAAATCTATATGTCCAACACAGTGGAAATAATTCCCCCTTAAATTGATGCAAAACCTCCCCAAACAACAAAAATCCAGAAAGAACAAAAAGAATAATTATAGATATCATGATTATTTGCAATCTTTGATGTGAACACAAACCCCATCACACAGTAATGAAAAGATTCAGACTCTCAATGGTCAGAAAAGAGATGAAAAGCTTTACAGCAATACTGTTCATTTCATCACAGGCCATTATATTGTAGATTTTAATAAATACCACAGAAATAAATAGCAAAGGTGAATAGTCAATGCAGTCCATGTATTTTTTACTCATTTAGTTCATTAATTCATAAATGGCTAAGTGTAATTTTAATTGCATCTTGATAAAGATACTGCAGCATACAGCTTCAGAAAACGTAGAATCATCTTCCAATGTAAACTTTTGAAAAAGAGCATATTTATTTTATTTCCCTTAAATTACTTTTTTTATTGTTTTGAAAATGAAGTAGAGCCAGAAAAGTCAGACCTATGTCTCTTGCATCAGTATTCTGCTTACAATGATAAATAATTCCCAAAAAACCAAAGCCAGACATAAGCTGATGGCCCAAAATACCCATCTGTGTCTGTTCAGCAAGACAGACCCTCAGTATTATCTCCAGGCGACAGCATGTGGAAAGAATATATATATATATCAGGAGCCCCCCAGTCATCCTTGCAGAGATTAATTAGTTTACCCAAGACTGTTTATGATAAGATACTGCAAAAATGGGCTCATGGATTGCATTTCCCAAAATATAGAGAATCACAATTGTGCCCTAATGAATACATTTCCTTATTCCTACAGGGGTCCAACCTTGAGTCCTACTGGTTGCTTGGCTCCTGAATGCCAGCAGGGGATACAGACTTGTTCTACTAAATTTTGGGTTGGTCATGGCAAGGGTTGTAGTCCCCTTAATATGGTTCCATGACCCCAGGAAGCCCTGTGGAAACAGTGCCTGCGCACAGCTCGTGTGCCCCATATCCACAGAGAGCTGGGGGCACCCACACTCATACAGCTCTGCCAGAAAACAGGTGGTGGGAAAGATAAACACAGCCCAGAGCACGTGCAACTTCCTAAAGTCATTAGTAAAGAAAACATCCATATGCTCTATCACTTACACTCACAGAAACCTAATGCCTTTCGGGGACTCAGTTTTATTTTATTTGCTTTTTTTATGCACAGAGTGAAATTCCAAAGGTGGGAAAGCAAGAGAAGAATGTAACAGAGCATAGGAAAAGGGACATTTGAATTTATTCATCCACATATAGATTTCCCTCCTCCTTCTATTAGCCCCTGGCCAGCCAGGACTCCCCTACCTTGCCAATCAAACCCATGAGGAAACATCAAGTGAACTGGCTGGAGCGTTATCAGCAGTGCTCTGCATGGATCAATCACTTAAAATACTGCACTGCAGTGTAAAAAGACAAACTAGAGAGACAGCAAGAATCAGCACTCACTCTCCTTTCTCTCAAGTAAGGCTGCTGTTATCATAAAAATGTAGATACAGACAACAGATCAACAGGCCAGAAGTGGTGCAGCAAGCACAGGTCAGCTGCTGAACCTCCAGGACAGACAGCACTATACCTGTTCTGTCACCCTGAGGGCTGCAGACACAGACAACATGCCAGAGCTGTTAAACGGCAGCACCTGGGAAGGAGCTGGCACAACATGTGCACCACTGAACACAAAGTAACCCAAGGCAATGGGTATGAGAATGGTATATGATCAAAATCTTTGGCGATTACACTTGACAAACAGATCTGTCTGTTGAAACACTGAACAAGGTGGCAGACTGATCATGTAAACCAGCTACCTGAAGACAGGTGAATTAAGCAAAAATTAATACTGTTTACAGCAAATTATTCTCTTACAGTCTTAAACAAAGATAGTGAATTGTCTGAGACATTTTAAGTATGTTGAACACACTGAAATAATTTTACATTATCTTATTAGAAAAGCAACCAAGTCTTTATCTGTATGTTTTAATATACACAACCACAATCTTCAAGAGAAGATTGCTTTATGCTTGACTACAGCCACATTTCCAGTTCTAGTTTTCATGTTTATTCTATTCTATTCTATTCTATTCTATTCTATTCTATTCTATTCTA
>CM031863.1:31439637-31519055 GCA_018697195.1 Certhia americana | reverse complement strand
TATTCTATTCTATTCTATTCTATTCTATTCTATTCTATTCTATTCTATTCTATTCTATTCTATTCTATTCTATTCTATTCCATTCCATTCCATTCCATTCCATTCCATTCCATTCCATTCCATTCCATTCCATTCCATTCCTATTCTATTTCCATTCTATTCTTTAGTCCTGCCTTTTGCAGTTAGTATTTTTGGCTTCATCCCAACTTTTTCAAGGTATCTCAGTCCTTATCAATCCAAACCACTCCTGCTCATTTCACTTATCTCTGACATTTGTTTCAGTTTGGCAGCACTGAAATGTAACAATGTCCACAAATGTTCTGTGGTGTTGTTCACTGAGGTGGCAAGCATGTTCAAGAATGCACCTGCCCATCACTACCAAGAAAGTGAGTTGGACTTTGTCACCTTAATTCTAGGGCACATTTAACCACAAAAAAAAATCAGTATATGTTATTGGCATGGGAATTACAGACAGCTGGTTGTGTCAGCAAGGGAGAGCACAGGGCTGGAAGAGGAAGGCTGATTCCAGTGATAAATGAGCATCACTTATCTTTGGGTAGGAAAGGAGAAAAAAGCTCTATCATGCAAACCACTGCTCCCACTTTCCTACTATCAGGAAAGTTGTAAAAAAGGCCCAAAGCATCCTGGCCTCTGAGACCTGTTCTCTTATATCCAAGCTAATAAGAATCACAGCATTTAACTTCTCTGTGTGTTCGCTTTTGCAGGAAGTTGTAACATGCATCATACTAACAACCAACAAAAACAAAACAATAAACTCACAAAAAGAAAACCCCCACAAAACAGACAAAACATCTATAATGACTGATGAACAAAAAGCACCATGACAGAAGGCACAACCTAAATATACTGATACAAAATTTTGGATCATATGTTTAATCTTTGTCACCTTCCTCTTACTGTTTGAGAAATATCATAGTCATATTTGATCACTAATTCTCATTAATTAATTTTGCTGGGGACTTGTAGACCTTGAGGGAGACTTGGGAAATCCCATTCCACAGGATAGCTGTTAGTACAGGATCAGTAGAAGCTGTTTGGTGTGCCAAAAGAGACTTCAGAAAAGCCGGAATGCTAATATCAATTGATTTTCTTTCTATATGTTTCCCAACTCTAAAATCCCAGCATGTTAAAAGGCTTATTACTAAAGAAGAGGGAAATCCATTCATTGAAATGGCTGAGTACAGGAACACCAGCTGTGTTTGAGTACTAGGGCATTAAAATTAACTTTACAACTGATTCTGAATCTGCTTGTTACAATAGCATAAAAGTACACACTGTAGCCTATTTTAGTCCTAATCTTACAAGTAAGCAGCACCTCTGTTATTTGACATTTAGTTATGAAAGATACAGAGATAAAAAATAAAAGCATGTGCTTCATGCATATGCTTGAGTTCCCTACTGAGAAGAGAGCTCTACTCACATCTTTATGAGATATTTCCTCCCATAAACTTGAAGCCATTTACTTATTGAGTGTACAGTCTTTAATAGTGATTACACAATTTAGTATCTTTCCTGAAAGCTGAATTACCACGCTGTTTACGATGTATGCTTAGACTCCCTGGTGAAAGGTTTATGGATTGTTATTTATAACTCTTCTCCATCTTTCAGAAATGCTTAGAGCAGCATTATGAAGGATGAAGTGCCACTCTGAAGAGGACAAAACTGAGCACAGGAAAATAGCAAAATTAATTAGATAGCAGTGCTTAATCAAAGGAATTGCTGGTTTTCCTTGGGAGGCATCTATAGCAGAAGTTACAGGGGAGAAGCAAGTTACATTTAAGAAACATTTAAATTCCACAAATACTCTTCTTTGGCAAATATTTTTTTGAAATTTTAGACTCAAATAAACTAAGACATCTTATTTATCTTGCAAATTATTGCAAGATATTTTGCTTAATAGTTAGTTCATGCTTTTGTTCATTGAATTGCCAGGCTCTTTGGCATCTTGCTAATTATCCTCTGATGATCTAGCAGATCATCCATTCCTAAAATGGAATAAGCAACAGGAGCACATGCATATGTGTGAATCTGATACATTGCACAAAGGGCAATAGAAGAAGAAATCAATGTGGGGGAAAGGAGGAGGAGAGGGCAAGATAAAAAGATCAGTGTCAAAGAACAAAAAAAAAAAAAAACGTAGAGAAAAAAAATACCAGTCAAGAAAAAGAATGAAAGAAGAAATAAATGTAACAATAATTTGGTGAAAATGACATGGGAAAGTAGTACAGTACAGATATTCCAATTTAAATGTAATGGAAACAAAACACAACAAATCAGAACAGCTAACACATGAAACAAGGACATGAAAAAACATGAAACAGTCCACAATAAAACATAAACATTTCAAAAGGTGTGGTTTTGACACAGACGTATCACAAGTGACATAATGTAAAAATGCATCTCATGAGAAATCAAGTTTCATTTGTTTTTTAAAAGCATCTAGAACAAGGCAGTCTACTGAAATGAATACTTGAACTGCAACCAGAAATGAATCTGAAGGTAGGCCCAAGTCCACACTTTCATTACATGTCACACATTTAATCTTAAAGGCTTCTGAGCACTGGAAAAGAATTCCCCCTTACTCAATAATCAGTGCCCCTAGCTTCAGTGGAGCAACTGCAGACAGGTATTTTACAAGATGCCTTTGGAGAATCTGGGGTCAGTAGTGCCAAGTTCATACAAAAGGCTGAGAAAATAAGAAAGCACAACAGACTTAATAGCTGATGGCCTTAAAGATCCCATTTAGATATAATACACGCTGATTGCTGACCACATGGCTTCTGAAATGCCAGGAGCACTGGGAAGCAATGATGAAGCAAAGAAAAAATAAGGATTTCACTTCTCTAGGAAACAACACCTCTGTTTGAGTGCTTTGTTAATTACATACGTATATTTCTGGGTTATTAAGAGGAGAGACCTGAAGGTCTATCCTGAGGTATGTTTGGGGATGTGGTGCTCCATCCCCACATTCTGTGGAGTGCAGCCTTCAGCAGAGATTCCTAAGTGCTACCTTATGCCTTTTGGTCCATTTCTGGATCAAACCCAGGCCCTCTAATTTACCTTGCATTAGCTTGCTACTTCAGGCAGAGCTAATGGCATCGGAGGTGATCCATCATTCCCACTGTGCTCTGTGAGTGGGAGGGAACATCTGAACTTCTAAATGCTTGTCTCCTGCTCCTCTTCATCACAGCACACACCAAATGGGAGCAATTCTGTTTATAGCTGGAAAATTACAGTCTCTGATATTGTTAGGTGATTATTTATGGCAGATTTCCTTCCACCTGTGATGCTAATTGTGAGCATTTAGAGCCGTCATTCAGTGCAGCTACACGGGATCACCTAATAATGAGGTAAAATGCAGACAGGCAGTTGGGCACCCACACTAATACCTTTGTGTTTCTCATCCACATACTCTTTGCTTACAAGGCCAGAGCAAAAAAAACAAAAACAGACTCAGCCTACTGATGTGAATATGGTTCTGATCCAAAAATACATGGTACCTTTAATGCTGAGAATCCAAATACAAAGATGATCTTTCTAAATATTGCTAAATATTATATCTTCCTTGACTCATAATTATCATTTGTGCCCTAATCTCAAGTCATCTGCTTTTATAAAATTTAACTGCTTCATTTTATCTTTCCTAATAATTTACCTTTGGATTCAGGCAGTATATTTATTGCGTTTTCATCTTAAGTTTCAAATTTCACAGGAAAGTCTTAAATGTGAGCTTTTATTTTTAGAGGCATCACATTATTTAGACCACATAGTGATTGTGATACTTTGTTTTTTTTAAGGAGTACAAAAGGCAGCTGGGAAATTATCCTTCCAGCATCTGAAATGGTTTTTCTGTAGTTCAGCCTGCGACAGTGAAGTGTTTCAAATACACAGAATCTTACAGATGACACAGGTAAACAGAAAATCAATTCGGCTTTTAGTTCTTTCTTTGAGATTATTATTATTAATTTTTTATTATTATTATTATTATTTGAAACTAAGGAAGTTGATTGCAGAATGAAGAAAAGAAAAATCAATTCCTAAATGACACATCAGCATTTCACAGGCCCCCCACAGAAAAGAATGCAGAATTTTGGAATTACACAGCTCAGTCTTGAAAACAGGTATAATAAAGCACAAGAAAAATAAAGCAAGTAGAGATGTAATGCAACGAACACATTTTAACAAGGAACCTTTCTGCCTGACTCTTTAGACACACATTGTACTCTCAGAGTGAGATAGTCAAGGATTTGGTTAGAAAACTCAACCACAGGCTGATTCTGATAGCAGGTGTGCCACAGGCCACCACTGTCACCTGAAAAGAGCCCTTTAAATGAAATAAAAGCAACTCCCCTCATACAAGTGCTCTCATCCTCTCAGGTTTTTTGGTCACAGTGGCTCTCTCCATCATGTCTTAATTTCTGTGCATACACTTACAAACAGGGGCATTAGCTGTGTCACACAGAGGAAAGCTGTGCCTCTACAGTTCCTCAGATAATTAAGTCCTTAAGCCCACAAAAATTGGGCAGAAATCTACCTGAAGATTTCCAGCATGTGCAGTAGGCTGGAAGGCAGCTGAGGGCAATCCAGGAAGCGCCACTTAATCTGCTGTGCACTGGATCCTGGTGCAAGCAGCACATGCAAGATAAAGTGAAATACTTAAATACTGACTATCAGTCCAGATTAGCAGAAAAAGGGGGTACTTCTATTTATTAGTCTAGAAGACTGCACCCTTAGTACCTCTAAATCACAAGAGAGGAGGACTGCTTTCCCATCAAAGAATAAACAGCTTCATTTATCTTGAACTGCTAATGTAAGACAAAGTATAACACCATTGTGTATTAGTGAAATACATATAGAAGCTCTGAGAATCAGCATGACTAATATAATATGTTGCAGCACTGAGGGCAGAGTTGTATTATAAATATTCATTCAAATGGTAATTTATTATAGTAACATTGCACCTGCAGGAAAAACATATTCAGAAAACCTAAAATCTTCTAATGAATAATGAAGACAAACAACTTAAGCACTATATAAATGTACTGAATACATTAACTTTGTTACTTACTGACAAACAAAGTTAAACAGAATAGTCCTGTGTTTAAAAAATTAATTCTTAATGACCACTGTAGTCACAGGGCAACGATATTCCAGTCTGATCCCCTTCTTGGAAAACAAAGGGACTTGCACATCCCCATTCCAGATATGACTTGCCATAGCTCCTGCACAACTTATCTTTGCTCTCCTCAGCCATCTCCAGCTGATGAGAAACTTAGAGAGGCCCCCACGTTACCCCTAACTGGGTTTATGAGCTCACACTCCATACTTCTGAATTTCCTTTCTTCATGCTCCTCCCATCCAGATCATTCAGTTTTTCCTACACAATATTCCAATCCCGTTCTATAGTGATTATTCCCTCCAGACTTTAAATGGACATTTTGATTAGCATAAACTAGTTTTATGGTTCAAGGTCAGTAATGAAAACCAGATAAAACTGGCTGTAAAAGAGCTCACTGAGGTAATCCAGCATTAACATTCTCAATATCTGTTACACTCCTATTCGGCACTATTTTAGAACTCTACCATGCTCTTCACCCTTGTCATGGGTTGCAGTGCAAAATGTAACCCAAACTCTGTATTCTATCACCATCTGATCAAACTGGGGTGTGTGGGGTGGTGTAATTTTCTGTCCATGGCCAACTGTCAATAAACCTGCTGGGGCAGTTTTCTTCTCTCTTCCACAACCCAGCCTCCATCCAGGGAGAGATCTTCTGCTCATGGGCCATTGAGTCTCACTGATAGAATTCCATATTCCCACTGGGAAATGCTCCAGCCAGGGGGAGGAGCCAAGAATTCCTACCTGGATAAAAATCTGGGAGTTTGAACACCAAGCAGCCTTTTCCACTGGATTCCCAGAGGAAGACCAGGCCCATCTCTCACCACTGGACCTTCAGTGAAAGAACTCCACTCTTTCTCCAGGAGCATCACTTCAACAGAGGCACATCTGCCACTGGGACTGCAGCCACCATGGAATGGCACTGCCACCAACACCCTGACCCACAGGGTGTCAGCTTGGATCCTGACTCTGTCAGTGGGGTTGGTTAGTTTGTTTGTTTGTCTTACTGCATGTGTTTTTGTTTTATTGTTTATTTAGTTCCCCTAATAAAGAACTGTTATTCCTATTCCCATATCTTTGCCTGAGAGCCCCTTAATTTCAAAGTTCTAATAACTGGTAGGGAGGGGGTTTAAATTCTCCATTCCAAGGGAGGCTCCTGCCTTCCTTAGCAGACACCTGTTCTTCAAACAGGTGTTCTTCAAACAACAATCCACTTCAGTATTTTATATTAAACAAGTCTTCTGTACTACACCAACCCTTATGTACTGCACCTTCCTCCAGAATTCAGTGTTCTCCTCAAGGCCATGGGCAGCCAACAAAAAGACTGAATTTCTGTTCAAACTGTAATTTGTTAATGGTTCTGTTAAATCAGACATTTCACTCTCTTGAGCCTCTATCATACACAAAAATAATATTGACCACTATTTCTGCATGGGACAATTCAACAGAAGTTCAATTAGACTTTCATTAACATAAAGCTAATGAATTAAAATCTTATACCAAATTAAATCACTAAGTCTGCTTTTTCTTAGCAATATTTTCCTGCAATCATAGATGCTTAAAGAGGCAAAATAACAAATTATCATCTTGTCCTCCTTGCAAATTTTTTTAAATTAATATTCTACCTGCTAAGAGAACATTGTTCCGAGTGGACTTGCCAGGCCGCTCACTTCCAGCCTCAGATTTCAAGTCTTACCAGAGGGTTCTCCAATCCCAGTAAGCATTAAAAAATGTTATTGTACCACAGTCTCAATCATAAACAAGGCCAGGAGAGTGGAAGTATGTCCTTTTCACTATCTCCAAAACCAACCAAAATCCGTACTATAAATAGCAGGTACAAAAGAATTACAGCAAGAATTACCTTTATATTGTCCTTTTCCACTTGCCAACTTTGTGCTCATTAAATGAGTACCCTAGTGTTGGAGTCAAGCATTCTGAGAAATATTTCTCTGCATGTTTTAAGGGATCCAAACCCCCTGACAAACACCGGTTTTAACCTTTGTTCATGGAAAGGGCTTCTTAGGCTCTGGGATGAAGCAGAACTTTCAAGAATATGAATTAGATAGTAGCACAATATGTAGCTTATCACAGGATGAAAAGTAGAAGTTTGGGTTTTTTTGGAATGGGGGTTCAGGAGGCAAGATGGAGGAATATGGGTGTGTCCTGACCTCCTTCTTCTTCTTGTCCTCCATATTCTGCTGTGATGGTGACACTTTCTGGTTGGTTTAGAGTAGGGACAGACTGTCTAACAGAGGTGATAGGTATTGGCAAATAAAGTACACATAGTTTTTAGTATAAAAGTAAGCACCACCCTGAGGGTGGTGGATTGTGCCTTGGACTGACTTGCTGAGAGGATCTTTGCGAGTCAGGGAAAGAATGTAATAGATAAGGAAAAATAAACAACCTTGGCAAACAGAAGAGATGACTCCTGACTTCTTGTTTGATCACGGGGCTGGGGAAAAAAGACTTTCTGCATCTCGGGAATCATCAAAGCATAGCAAAACCCGAGATCCTAGAAACTTTAGTTTCCACACATCCAGAACCCCGGCTGCAATAGGAGGTGCAATTTGCACAGCTGGAACAGCTGGCCAGATGTGCTACACACATATATCAGTTGTGCCAGGCGTGTGTACTCTGCCTGAAGCACTAGGGAACCACTGTACCAGCACACAAGCCCAGTCCTGCCCAGCTCAGGCACTTCAGACCAATTAAATAGCAAGTTACAGTTTGATAATTCACACTGGCTGTTCCATTCATTCCCCATTTTCAACATGTTTGGAGCCAGCATCAAAAACACTCAAAAACTACCCACAGTATTTGAAAGGCTTTGCCTCCCTACCTAATTGAGACCTCAATTATTTTCTGTTTCTCCTCTCCACAGTCAAAGTAATTTTAATTCATTTAGTATTTAAATATAAGAACAGTAATTGATAATACTGCGACTTTGCTTCCAAGGGATCTTTTCAGCTTGGCTCCAATAGGACAAATAGCCCATATGGATGGCCAAGGAAATGGCTGTAGTCAGGCAGGAATTGGCATGTTAGAAGCCAACATGAAAATGGAGAGGTCTGGCATGCCCTCCAAGGGGAGTGAATGTCCCATTCTGCTGCTGCCCTTGACAACAGACGCTGTGCCCATGCTGCCTGTGCCTGTGGCACCAGCTGGGCTGTGTGTTCCACTCACCGATCCCACCACTTCACCTGCCTGGAGGGAATCACATGGCTGAAGAAGCGCCAGGGGATTTTATTTTCTGTTTTATTTCTTTTACACCTCACAGGTGTGGAAACTGGAAAATTGAATTTTCAATTTTGCAGTATCTTTCCCAGGCTTTTGTGCATGCATGGTCAGGAAAACAGAGCCCAGTAAATCACTGCTTCTCAGCAGTGAGGCAACTTCCTGGCACATCTGTGCAGCAGTTCAGGCCCTATTCTGTCCTCTCTTCTCTTGTTTGTCCCACACAGATGCTGCAGTCCTGTTGCACTGTATTAGAGGTATTTTGTTTAAGAGGTGAACAAGTTTTTAGTCTTAGGGGGGCTGGGGGAAACTATATTCCAAGTTTTCATAAAGGTGTTGCCAGCGACAGCTTTCCTCTGTTTTAACCTCTCCAGCTAGAGTTATGTCACACACAAAAACATGAAACAGAAAAATATTTCTAGGAAACTGTCAGCACTTCCTGGGCTGCAAGAAAATGCTGTTCGGTGCTATTTGGGACTACCTTTCTTCACACAACCAAATCAAATAAATTGCTCTAATACATGTACAAAAGCAGCAGCAGCCTCTCTGAGAAAGATACCTTGCAAGGCTTAAAATGTGCATCAGCTGCTGAGCTTCTTTAGCATTAGATGGTGCCATGTCTAACCTTGGCAGAGATTAAAGATTGTAAAAGAAGGTAAAGTAGATGGTAAAAACAAGTTTAGAAATATGAAGAGGTTATATTACTTTTTCTGCTCATGAATTTATTCCAGTTTTTGAACAGTTTAGCATAGACCACCAGCTATTGTGTTGGCCCATAAGCAGGCAGAAGATGAGGAAGTCATGTAAATTATCTGTCACTGAAAGCAAAAATTATTTAAGCCTTAAAAACACTTTACATGATTTCAACAAACAACACTGTCTCTCCTGGATGATAATGAGAGCTCAGCTCTGAGGAGTGGCAGTTTTTTCACAGAAGGTGCTTTAGTAAGTAATTATATCCCTTCACTTGGCCTTCCTTTATTCTTAGGAATAAAGGTTTTTTTTTTTTTTTTAATCTGGGGCAAGGATAGCAGTAATGTTGTTTCATTCCATACTATGTAAAATGCATTTGCCATTATCTGTTTTAAATAGGTGAATTCAAAAGGCCAACAGAAGCAAGTGAAGCGTTTTCAGTCCGTTGATCGTTTTGAGACAAACTGGAAAACTGCCTGGATTCAACCTGATAGCAGATGCATTTATTCTCTATTTGCTTGTTCCAACACAGCAAAACAGGAGTTGATGTGCTGCTTGCATTTCTGCCTGGGGGACTGAGGCTTTCTATTGTAGTTAATGGACCATCTACAAACAGAAAATTAATTTGGCAAGAACTTGCTGATGTTGTGGCAATCAGAGGAGCGTAGTCCATTCTGAAAGTAATTAATCCAGCCAACAGAGAAATAAAATATCAGTTGTTTGGAGCACAAGAACTTCGACACACGGGAAGCAAGAGAAACAAAGCCTTTTGAAAAGATTTTAGCTGCAGAGGGACACGTTATGGTTTGGAAGTGGTGCACACACAAGAGTAGTTAACATTTTCAGTTATGGAGCAAGGCTGAAACATCAGTGAAATAATATGCACTTTACCTTGTTTAAAGCTGTGTTGTCTTGAAAAGTGCCATTTCTGTAGCTACCCATGGTTTCCTGAAAAAAGAAGCATGCTTCTTTGGAAAACCCAGTTGAAAAACTACTGAAATCATTTGCTTTCCCAGGTTCATACTTGGGGATTTCCTTACTGTTAGTTTGTGGTCACCAAGAGGACAGGGGAACTTCTGCTAAGAGCAGTAGCACATTCCACTTCTCTGTGCACCCATGACTTCATGAAAGAGATGCATCCTTGATGCCAAGATTTTTGTACATTTGAAACCCCAGATTCACACAGTTGCAGAGAATTTCACTGGCAGGTTCTTACAGAAAGGGTGCACACAATCCCAGCAAAAATGGGTTTCAAAATCAGGCACCAGTCATGCTAATTAAACATCCACATCCAGAAGCTGAATTTGTTAAAGCAGTAATGGGTCACTACAGGATAATGAGGTGAACAGCAGGAATACTGATGGTTTTCCAGTCTAACAGTGGCATGGTAGAACATCAGCCCAAATTCTATTTTATAAGACTTTCTTAGATCTGCTGTTTAAAAAAAAATACATCTTGAACACAGCTATAAAAATAGTTTTCTCAAAAGGCTTGTAATCGTACAAAACAATAGAAAACTGAATTATCAGAGAGAGGAAGGACGTGCATGGACAGCCTCCACTTGGGGACTAGAAAAAAATATGAGTGAAGCTGTTGGTATTTTTTTAGCCTATAACACCTTCACTCCTGGGGATAATACATTGGTAAATAAGGTTAAAATTTCATCTTAGTGTTAAGCTTTGCTAGGAAGAACATCTGTTTTTTAAATGGAGCAAAAGTGAAAACTTTGAAACATAAATACGCAATTAATAAAGATGTTTTAGGGATTTTTGTTCTTTTAGTGTCATACAGTATACTAAACAGGGTCTCTGATCTCTCACCATCAATGGAAAATAATGCCAGAACACAAAGTTTTACTCTTTAGGACACAGCCTCATTCTCCAGAGAGGCATTGACTAAAAATAACCTGTTGATCAAGCACGGATTTGCAGCTCAGCTTTCCTTTGCCAGACTATGAAATGTACTTTGATGAAACAAGCAATTTAGAAGTTTTAAAATTAATTTATATATAAAGAAAAAAGCATCTCCCCTCAAGGTAGATGCAGTGAGACACCATGAATCCATCAAGGGGCACTCTCTCTGTGCTCCTTACTCTATCCACTCCAGCTTTCTCATTACCCTCTGAAGACATGCATATCTTCTCTCATTAAAAAGTGGCAGAAAGTTACATGTAACAGTCTAACTTCTAATGGAGAACTCACATCCAGCCAGCCAAAGAGAAGAGATTACAAAGCAACTTTGGGAATAACAACCATTAAATCAATCTAACATTGATTCACCTTTTTGCAATGGAATTCATCACAATTGGATTCATGGCCACATCAGACTCAGAGTCAATCACTTAAGAGGAGGCCACAATCCACTAAAAGATTAGTATCCAGGGGTCAGGAAAAAAAAGGATCTCAGCTTCTATCTCTGGGCTGGTAAACGAATTTAAACTGGCTGTAAGGCCTTGAATCAGCACAGGCACAGATGCCCAGATTTGGCTTCTACTCAGCAGAGGAAAATGCATTTGCAGACAGTGCATTTGTAAAATAAATACACACTATGTATCCTAATTGCATAAACCCAAAATTATAGCACAGTGGACCCGAGACAATAGTGCACAGTTTACATGACAGGTGTCTTGATCACCTGAGTGCCAAGGTGCCTGAAGAAAACTGTGTTGGCATTAAATAAGGATACATTGCTCTTACTCAGTTGCTAATAGACATGATAAAATGGCTGTTTGTCCAGTTATGAAACTCACACTTATAAACCACAATTTTTATAAATAAAAGAACAGTAAAAATTTCATATATTTTGTAGTCACAGAAATTTATCAACATAGCCATTCTGCCTGTAGATGCTCAGGTACAGTTCTCTCTAGACTGAAGGGAAGAGCTTGAGCAGGCACACAGATATAAAATAAATGTATTATTGAGAAATACTTTGGTATGTAGACCCTAAAACACTAAGGTTCTAGTCCTGATAAATATCTCAGCAGTGGCTCAAAGGTTTGTCTTTGAGCAGAAATAAATTTTGGCAATTAAGAAGCTCTACAATGTGTTGAAAAAAAGCTGTGTAATTAAAAGAGTACTATGAAGGCTGGAGTGAGGAAGAGAAAGGGAAATCCAAATTTCCTATTTCTTATAGTCTAAGCAAAGTCATGCCCTATTTGCTTTTCTTCTTGCTGCAGACAATTGCTGTTTTTTCCAGGGGTTTTTGTATTCTATTCTCTAATAGACTGTCAAAAAGTAACAACAAAAAGCACAACCGGAAAAAAACCCCAAACAAAACCCCCCACAAAAACTAAACCAAAATCAGACCTAAACAAAACACCCACACATCATAACCCCAACCTAACCAACATTCAGGCATTCCAGAACAATCCATGTGCCATTGTTGTATCCCTTTTTAGAATGTTCCCCCCCCACAAAACCCCTCCCCCAGATACTGTAACCTGGCCTGGGTTACCTGCCCCCTGGTCTCCTGACCTATGGCCATCGGACAGGTAACCTGAGCCCGACCCCAAAGGTGATAAAAACCCCTCTCCCCATGTTACCTCTCTCTTTCCTCTGGATCCCTTCAAGGAATAAAGGCCTTGGAATGCATCCTGGGGTAAGGGGGCCTCTTTTGTAACTCTCTCTACCCTATTTTGTAGTTCCCCTCTTCCAATACTCCCCCTAAATCTGAGCTGGCAGTTTGTGGATGGGTGGAGGAACAGGGGAATCTACATGCCATGGAAGTGAGAAGGGATACAGCTGGGAGCTTGTCAAACTACAACAGTCATCACAAAGAGCATTTGAGTCAGGTAAGCAATTATTACATTTACTAATAAGTGCTCTGCTTAATGGAAGTCTTTGTACAAACAATAAAGACATGTATAGCCTGATGCCTTCAGCCACCCCAGAAATGTCTAGAAATAGCATCAACAAATCGCAGGCAAAACCAAACTATCAGAAATTAACCCCACTTCTGTTGTGACCATTCCCTACGGAGACAATTTGGAATTTGGAAATTATCTAGACTGAATACAGAATAAACAATACAGCAGAGAGGACAGGGCTTGCAAACATATGGGGTTTGTTTCTTTAATTTTTGCCTAGCTTTAAATATTAAACTTCTTGGCAAACAAACATTCTAATAAAAACAGGCTCCTCATTAAATCTCTCACGTGCATATTTTATTTGAAAACCAAATCCTTTCTACTAAATTTTACAAAAACTTATTCACATAAATTCTATCCTAAAACATCAAAGCCTAGAAAAATTATATATTTTGTTAGAAAAATTGGAATATATATTTTTAAAACTAACAAGAGTTTAATTGTGAAAACCTTAAGCTTAGTCTTCTCTCTGCAACCATTTTATCAGGCAAGGAGAGAAGAAATCACCCAAGCATGCTGCCAAGCAAATTAATATTTTTAATTAAAATTTTATCTTCTAAAATATTGAGTGCTTATTAATGAATTCAAACATGTTTATAGGATGGATTTTGATTGTGCGTGCTCGCTCTTTCTTGGCTGATGAGCAAATGAATCTAATACAAAATTAAAGTCTTCATTATTGCTGTGCCTCTTTCCCTACTCAGCAGGGTAGTCACAGCTCCCTCCTGCACAGGAATACTTCTGGGGAATTCTCATCTCAAGAGGGAAAATTTGTGTCTCATGCTTAAGCCAAGCATGCTGAGTCACAAAGCAGCCAGTGGCTGCTCTCCTGGTACCCACAGCATCTTGCCAATGGACACCAAAGCTCAAGGGTCCCTGTGCCAGGCAGCCAGGAAAAGAAACAGAGCTTCTCCCTTTCTTCAGTTCAGGGCCAATACTTCACACTGCCTCCTGCAGTAGAGTTTAAAACATTATTCTAACTTTGAAAATAGATATCTTTGTTTTAGTTAAATTTGACTTTTTTTTTTTTATTTTTTAATATGTTTCTGATGTCTTCTTGAAGCTGACCTGGAACAGAGACTAGACAGGGCAAAGGATAAAGTAGGCATTTATTAAAAGGTCTCAATGGGTACTCTTGGGCCACACAAGAGCTCAGCGAGACCACACCCAAGGTGCCCCAAAGTGGTCACAAAATGGACACCTGGGTCACAAGATTTCACATTTTTATAAGTTCTGCTCCATCAGCATATTAGAATCAACTGTCCAAACATAGCTTCAGGTTATGAAGCTCCATCCTCCTCGTTTTTTCTTCTCACTTCACCTTTGTTTTCCTTCTTGGACCTGAAAGTTGTCCTTGATACCAAACTAGAGAAGGAATTGTTTTGTCTATCTACTCTGTGAAGAGAGCTTAGTAGCACTGAATATGAAACCTAAAACTACCCACCAAAACCAGCACAGTCTAAAAATTATCCTAAGGCATCATTTCTGCTCAAATTTGTCATTACTTGTGAAAAAAAAAAAAGAAGTGAAATTCCTTCTGCTTATAACACAGAAACAAACTTGGAAAGCTCCTGACATGAGTAAGGAGATTTTTTGTGTAGTGGTTTTGGTTTGCTAATTTAAAATTTTTCAATCAAGAGCAAAGTAGGCTTAAATTTGAAAATAATAAAAACATTATTAACTAACACCAAAAGAAAAAATAAGAATCAGAATGAAACTTTCAGAACACTTCTCTTCCCTCCCCACATTTTCTTTCTTTCTCGCTGACAACGTACAAAACCAACATCCAGAATTCTCAGTTAGTTTGATAATTCTAAAATAATCTTTCTTTGGTTGACATAGAGATAGAAGCATCTTTTGTTTGCTATGGAAAAATTTTGCAACAGAGATACTGCTTGGTACTAGAGCTCCACAGGAAATATTTCAGCTTCATGTGCCTTCCTGAACATCATCAGCAACAACCTTACTGGGAAAAAATCTGAGACAGCAGATGGAACTTTGTTGCTTTGTACAGAGCTTTCAACACCTTCCTATCTAGGTACTAAAGACAAGTACAGAAAATACAAGTACTCCAAAATACACAGATGAAAACAAGGTTCTCTATAAATAGCAATTTTGGGGTTGGGGTTTCTTTGTGCATGGGGGGATTTGGGGGGTTTTGTTTGTTTGCTTTGGGGGGGGGGGTGTTTTTGTGGTTCTTTTTTTTTCTTTTTCACATTTATGGATTTAAGGTCAAGCTTCCCAAAATGCCAAAAAAAAAAATCCCAAAACTCAAACCATAATTTCTGAGGGAAAAACTCTCTTCTTTTAACCTACTATTGAATGAATAAGCTATTTTCAAAAGCCAGCTTCACTATTTCCACCATTCTATCATCTCCATGGCAAGGCAGAAATGTACCAAATGAGCATCTAATCACTCCACTGCCTGAGGCCTTGGTCATCCCACCCAAGGCACCAATTTCTCACCTTACAATGAAATAATGGATGGCAGTAGGGGCAGAAGGAGCTTGCGGGCAGAAGCATTTTCTGAACCACAGCACCTACAGAGGACTGTTCAAATCTGCTGTAACAAGACAAACACTAGTTTCTCACGACTGAAACATGTAATATCAGAGTTCTATACCGGGCAAGAGATTTTCTTTCTTCCTCGTCCTTGAAAACCTAAGGTACAGCTTGTATCTGGCCACTGAATGAAGTGGGTACAGCGCCTGTCCCAAGAGTAATTTGGGATGTGACACAGAAAAGAAGAAGCACCTCTCCACGTCAATAACACAAATTGTATTAGGTAACCACATTGCAGAATACAAATGAATCAATTTAAGACTTTAGTCTGTTTTCCAGTGAAGAAGTTCAATAACTGAAATGTAGAAGGGATTTCTTCAATTATACCCAAAGGAGCCATAACTACATATCAAAAGGACAATAAAACCTCTTAGACATAAATAGGAAGTATTTCAGCAAAATGACAGATAGTATATTATAAAACTGTTTTTCTTAGTCTCTCTTCTTTGGAATTTGTTTGTTTGTGGTTTTTTTTAACTCACCTCTTTGCTTTGTGTTCAAGTTTGAGGAACTTGCTCCTTTCACAAAGATGCAAATTCTTTGTATTTAATTCTGTGGTAGGCACCTACAGAGTATTCCGTTTTTCTTGCTTTCAGCAGAAGAAGGACCACACCAATATTGTCAAAGAAACAGGGCGAAACTAAAGATAGTATCTAGTTTAAACAAAATAATAATATGAAGTAATGAACACCTCAAAAACTTGAATTTAACTGGCAAGTGAACCTCAGCAACTAGGAAGATGTATTTTCAGTTTCCATCTCTTACAACTTAAAAGCATCCCCAAGAGCAAGCAGAGGCTGTTTTATATTCCAGATACTTACCCAGATCATTAATAGTATTGTGAAGATCAATACTTGTGAAATCATATGAGGTTTGCTTCCCTACTCAAATCCTCTGAAGCAGTGTCATTGCAATAATTCAGATGCACGGCAAAAAGAAGAACACAATCTTAACTCTGGCTCCACAGCCTCAGGTAACTAAATTCTGTGTAAAATAAATTCACTACAGCCATTTCTAAAAGCTTACAAAATGTCTGGTGATTGTCTTTTTTTTCTCATAACACCAGTTTTAAGCACCAGATCCAAATCCCTCATAAGTCAATGGAGCTCTTTCTGTTTACATCAACAGACTCGGAGTGAAAGTCCAAGTCAGATTCTCAGTTATCTGCAGACAGAGCTTAGCCAGGAAAAAAATAACTTCTTTCCTCAAGAATCCAAGTCAGTGGGAAAACTGCAAGATTGCTGGTAGATTATTTTTCTTCTTCTAATTCACTCCAGCTTCCCGTAGCCCAACAGAAAACCCTTGACACAGGCAATAGATGTGCGCACTGAAGCCCCAGAAGAAATCAAAACAAGGCAGTGAGCCGTTTCTGAACTTAGTTCTGCTACACGGTGCTGAGCAAGGCCAAGCCTCTCAGAACCATACAAACAAGGTAAGTTCAGAGAATAAAATAGGCAAAAAAAATTATAAAGAAGAACAAAAACCCCCACGTTTCTGGAGAGCACCCCACCAAGTAAATGAGGAGCGTGTGATGAAAGCTTTTTCTCTACCAACATGATTTAGATTGACAAACCTCCAAATATTTTGGGTTTTTTTAAGATCATACATTACTAATAGCTTTTATTAGACATACAAAATCCAAGAGCATTGTAACAAAACACATACATAAGATACACACAAACTCCTCCTCTAAACCATAGAAATACTGATTAAAAACCCCTCTGTGCTAGAAATGTATCTAATTTCATACACATAGAAATTATCTCTCAAACCCCACATCTTTAAGTATTTTTCCTTTATGGAGTCTTCAGGTAATTATGTATCAAACCACCCTCAAACTTGAACTCAGAAGCAGAGCTGGGAAACTGAACAGGCAAGAGTAAAAAAAAGAAAATAGTAAAATAAGCAATGAAGGTAACAGGTAGCACAACAATATTAGTACAAAAATAAGCCAAACAAAATCCTCATTGATATACATTTATTCCATTACTGATCTGTCTTGGTTCCATACAGCCTTACTTTGTTCTCAACAGTTTATTTCTGCCTTTGTTTAATTCTCTCTCAAAAATCACATCTTTTCCAAGAAATGCACAGAAACTCTCTCCAAAATCAAACTTGATGGATGAAAAGGAGAAAAGTGATATGATACTGTGAGAAGAGAAAGTAGATTTGACAACTTGGGAAACATAAGGCATCATCCAGGGAAGTGATGCTTTAGCAAATTTAGGTGACTTAATAAAAGAATATAGCATGTTTTAAGAAATCATTTTAAGAAGAAAGAAGCAGGTGGTGTCAGTAATGCCAATTTACTGTGAGAGCAGCCTGTGCTTTTTAGTATGCTAGTGCCTTACCAGCAGCAAAATCATTCAGATAAGAGCAAATGGTATTGTGGAATATAAACTAGTTTTGACAATTTTATATTAAAACTAAAAATAAAGAATGCATTAGGAAGAAAAGTGAAATACCAGGGAAAATAGAACATTTAATTTATATATGGCACACTTACAATACAGTCAAATCCATAATGTTTTCTGAATTTTTGAGATTAATTTATAGTTTTTAATAAAAAGCCCACAGCCTTCAATACAACACCTGCAAAAACTTCCACAAAATTGCCCACAGACAAAACTCAAATTAGTTAAAAAAAGATAGGTTTCAGTCACCTTAAATCCAGGTTTAAGCTAGTGTTAAGCCAGTTTAAAAAAAGACACTAACAACTGAATTTACACCCCCATATGGAAGGAATTTCACCTTAACATAAGTGTCCTGAGACAAAGCCCAAGCCTTCACATTTAAATGAAGTGACTGAGCAGGACGGCAAACACTGGATGTCGAATGGAGGCAAACAGAAATGCATTGAGAGGCAAAGAAGAGTGGCACAGTGGGAAATTGCAGCTAATCATTTACTGCATGATCCCAGTTTATGATTCTCTCTCACCTCTTTTCACTGTTTTGCCATAAAAGCCACGGAATCCACGTGCCTGATGTAAGACAAAGCCAGTCAACCATTTAATGACTAACAATTAGAAATTACAAGTGTGCATCCAATCCATGGAGATTAATAAATCCACCCTAAAGGAAACCTCAGCTCCTGTCACTTGCTTCCCTTTGGGACCCAGTGCAGCAGTCAACAGCAGCATACTATTGATTAATCCTTCAAAACAATTATCAGCAACAGTTAGGGGAAAGCTGAACAGGTAGGAAATACAAATTGCTTATGGGAGTTTTGGACCCTTCAAAGCTGTCTGCTGTTACCTGTTGCTGGAATCTGGAATTCTGAGAAACATTTCTTTGCATGTTTAAGGGATGAAAAACCTTTGGTAAACAATGTTTTTAACCTTTGTTCATGAAAAACAGCTTTTTAAGTTCTGGGATGAAGCAGAGCTTTCAAGAATGTGTATTAGGTAGTAGCATAATATATAATTTTTCACAGGGTGAGAAATTTAGATTTATGGGGTTTTTTAAATGGTAAGCATATGAAGACAAGATGGAGGTTTCACGTGGCTTTTAGAATTCTTCTTCATCTGCTCCATCTTCTGCTGTGATGGTGGCACTTCTAATTGGTTTAGAGTAGAGTCTGACTTTCTAACATGAATAATAGGTATTGGAAAATTATTGTAAATAGTGTTTACGTGGGCTCTAATATAAAAAGTGCACACTGCCCTGAAGGTGGGGAGTGTGCCTGAAACTGACCTGCAGAGCAGAATTCTGCTGGTCAGGAAAAGAATGTATAGATAAGAAAGAATAAACAACCGTGATAAAACAGAAGAGACGGCACACTCTTCAGTCTCTGGCTGGGGAAAAAGACTTTTACATTCTTGGGTTTCTTGGTGCACAGTGAAAAAACTCACAAAAATATTTTAAAAACCCGAGAACCTGTCTTCCAGCACTTAAGAGATCCAAATGATAACAGCAGAGATGATAGATGATGCATTTGTCTTGCATCTTACTTTTCTGCAATTAACACAGTGATATGTTACCATTACTGATTGACCCTCTAAGGAAGGAAGGAAAAAGCCACAGACATAGCCAGTTGTTTGGCCCATGTATCTAAGGAACATTACTGTGATTTGTATGTTTCCTTTTATTGGAAAAGCACCTGCTGAATACACACTACAAAGACATAATGCATATTTACTTACTCCTCAAACAAATTAATAGTAAGCACTTTACCAGGCCTTTTAGGTCTTGGCTGGCTCTCCTTCAAGATAAATTGCTGTATATTAGTACAGACTTGCTGAGTTTTCCAAACAAGAGGGAAAATTTCTCATTTGTCAACAAAGCTCCCTCTTAAGTACTCACACCAGCCTCAAATGGCAAGTGCAGGCAATTTCTCACAGATCTCTTGTTCTCAGTGCTTGTCACTCCCCAGGTTTTTTAGGAGCTCAAAGCAAAGATGCCCAAAGCAGAGAGAACTAAAGGAGTCACGTGAGAGCATGTCTGAAATCAGTCTGAAAGAAAAACATCAGCAGCCAGAAGAAATATTAACTGCTGAGAGACCTGTGGCAAATGAAACAAGGAAAGGGAAATCTGACCAAGGCATAACAAACTATGCACGGCAGAGAAAAAAAGGTGCAGAAAAAAAGGGAAAAGTGGCATTTTCAGAGGATTTGACTTGAAGAAGTATAGAAACACTGTTTAGCAATGGAAGATAAAGGTTTCCATACTCTTGTCATGTTTAATGTGCAATATTTGATTACTTTTCAAAATCATATTGAATATTTTACTCAATTAAAAACTTTAATCCCTAACCTCTCCCAAAATGGGATATGGTTTAGGATATGGTTGATGGGAGTTGCCAGCAATTTAAGTGGCCACATAACTTGACTATTTCACTTGAGTTCAGCAAGTATCTGCATTTTAAAACCAAACATTTGGTATGCAACAATATAGAAAAAAGGTATCTCTAATACAATTGTTTGATGTAAACCTTTTATGTTGATAGATGCTCTCCAAGTTTCCATAAAATGCTATGCACATGAGAACTACTGGAAACACAAATGTGGTAGGAACTGGTCTCTACTGACTGAGGAAATGTCTGTAGTTGAATGATTTTAATTATATGTGTAATTAATTATGTGTATTAATACATAATAATACAGACAACCACTGCATAGGAATGAAAAGGAGACACACCCCAGCTATTTAAATTTCATGACACAACTATAATTTTTTATTTTTGCATGCCTCAAATTCAACCCATTTTTACACTTCAGTAGTGATTCTTAGAAAATGTTTTAAAAAGTAAGTTTGAGCAGTACAGATTTACCACGTGATATTTTCCTATGACAAATTCCTTTTCTACATGCTGCCAAACAGAAAGCAAATCTAAATCAGTATATTTCATGATGTATCTCATTGCAACAAGGGTCTATAGATTTGCTAAGAAAGCTTTGTTAGAATCACACCATTCAATTAACCGAGATGAAAGGTAAACGGAAGGGGAGTAGAGCTTGAGAAGCTGTGAAGCTATAGTGACAGAGCAGCAACCACGTAAAAATATTGCTCCCTCCCATTATCCACCCTGAGGTCAATATTGCCTTCTCTGGGATTGAATACAGACACAACCACAGGTGTAGGGAGGTCTCTGGGTCCCTTTTGCTGCTGTTCTGGACCACAGAAAGATAAAGCTCTCTGTGAGGGCCATGAACAACATCAGGGGAAATGGAGTGAGGGGGTGGGCATGTCCACAGCAGTAATGCCACCATCCTACTTCCCTATCAAACTGGGTTCTGCTGTACTATATAATAGCAGATCTATTTATCTATTTATCCAGATTTATCTATTGTATAAATAGATAAAATATATTACAAACCATTTAGATGTAAATGCATAAAACATTGTATTATATTGCATAAATATAATTGTATAAAACATAATATTAACTATTTAGAAACGCACAAAAGTTTGGCTTCAATGAGCAGAACTTCTGATACTTCATTGTACATTTTCTAGTCTGCTCTAATATTTTATATTAGGAAAGTGATTACATTAGAAAATGTGTGTTCACATTTTTGCTCTGAATTGATTCTCTTCAGTAATTTCTAATCTGATGCTTCAAGGATGAAATGAGCCATATTAAATGTCTATACGTGTCTGGTATAGAGAATATGTTTCCAGAAGCTCAGATAAACAAACTTTACTCCATGCACTCACAGCTGGCACAAGTGCTGGATCTTCCTCTGAAGCTCAGAAATTTTTGTCTGAGGAAAAACCCAAACTTTTCCAAGAACTAAAACTTGCTGACAGAAGATTAGACTGCTTTTTGCTGATGAAGGCTGGGGTGTTATTTTGCTGTTGTCCCACCCTGACCCCACATTTTCTTCTGTTCTTAAACATAGTAATGCCCAAGTATGATATCTACAAAACCATCTACAACTATTTAATCATAATACAATATTTATACAATAATTATACAGTACAGCAGGAAAAATTAATTATTTGGAAATCCATGAATTATGTTATTTTATATACATATTTATTTGGCAAATGGATGATGAAAGAGTCCACACTCATTCCATTTTCCATTCCATTCATGCTTCTTGTGGTAATTTTAAAGGTGTTTTCCCAGAAGGAGCAGAAAGCACCCAGTGCAGAAGAATCATTCTGGGCTAGGCACTGCGAGAATTAATTAGTAACAACTCATTAGCTAAGTTAGAGAGCTTTAGAAAGGTTTCCAAAATACTACAATGCTTCCCAAACTCTCAAGTGCACTTTCAATCACCTTCTTCGTACAGGTACAGGCCTAAGACTAAAAACACACCTGCATGTAAATCCCTAAAATAAATATGTTGTGGCCTGTGCATGTTTCATTTAACTGGCTTACTGTTAAGTTTTAATGTTAATGGTTTGTTCATATGTTCCCCCATGCTCTCCCTGAGTTGGTTTACTCCTGCAGTTGTATCCTCCCCTAAGTTACCTTGTATGACATTTCCCCACCCCTTGTTCCAGCCCCTTCCCTGTCAATCACTGTTACCCTGCCCCTTGTTCTGGCACCTTCCATGTCACTCCAACCCTGATCCAATCGTTTGAGCGTCTCTCCCCCTGGGCATTCCTGGCTGTTCCCTAACCCTTGATGCCCCATTGGACCCTGTGCCCTGCCCTCTCCTCCGCCTGCCCTAATTAGCCCCAAAGAAATGCTGTAACCCCTTCACTCTGCCCCTGCTGATCCCTCCCTGGCTTGTGTTTGGTACCCACCCCTTTCTCTGCAGCTGTATACAATAACACCGTTTTTCCTGACCCCTTCAACCTGAATAAACCACCATTTTGAAAAAAAAAATCAAAACACAAAGCCAAAAGAGATTAGTTACATGTGTGAGACAGAGCTCACATTTTATTTGAAGGAGTGATAATATTTGGTCTAATATGAAGCTTGGTCTAATCATGAAGCTCAGTGTCTTCAGGGTGATACCCGTGGCTTCTATTAAAGCACGAGTTTCAACCTTTATCTGCATCCCAACATGTCACTGAAGTACCACATTATCCATCTTGCTGTAAACATACAAACAGATCTAGGCCTGAAAAAAGTGGCATGATCTAAGTGTAACTCCTTTTTGAAATACCTATTAAACTGCTTTAAAGGGAGGTCAGCAAAAACACCTCACATAGTTTTCCACTGGCAAGCAGAATAAAATCGCAGGCATACCACCATCCTCAGTGACCAAGCAAAGCTAGAGAATACAAGGCAGCACTTAAACAGATCTGGGAATGCCTATTCCTTGTCATTCATTAACAGATTTCTGTTTTCCTTTTTGGTTTTGGTTTTTTTCTTTGTTTTTTTATTTTGTTTTGTTGTGGGGGTTTTTTGGGTTTTTTTGGTTTGGTTTGGGATTTTTTTGGGAGGGGTAATTTTTAAATTTTTTTTTCTTTTGTTGGAGTTTTGGGGGGGGGAAGGGTTTCATCTTTTAGTGGCTTTTTGGTTTGGCCCTTAATTTTTTCAAAATTTTAAATTACTTCTTTCTGTACAACAGTGATTTTTAGCACCTGTTTCAAACATGGTTTCTGAAATTTCTGCATTTTTACCAAGCAACAGTGAACGGCAGCTTGGATGTAATCTGTTTCTTCCAAGCCGAGTGTAGTACTTGACTCCTCAAATTGAAATCAGCAAACACAGCTGAAATATACAAGCCAATTACTTTTAGGCAACTTATCAAGTAAACGTAGAAATAAAATCAAATGAGATAACCTACTGCAGCTTAATTACTAGCAATATTCTCTCTTGCTTATGAGAATCTAAATATTCATTAATTCTGAGCAATTAACAATAATGAAATGAAAGCCTGTGATGCTGGAGTTTGGAATTAGGTGTGTCAGAATTCAGTAAAAGATGCATGAATTAAGTTCTTCACAATTTCTATCAAGAGCCCTTCAGGAGCACCACGGTGACAAATTATTTACTATAAATGCATACGGATCAGGGTGGGGAAATCTGAAGAAGCTGCTAAAGCAAATGTTTATTGTAGACACAGGGGGTGACAACACCTTTAACATCCCATGAAGCTGTGTGTTCAGTTCAAAGCACGAATGTTCAACTCTCTATCCCCAGTGTGCTCAGGGTTGCTAATACAGTACCATGACACAACAGCTGCATAGATCTATGCTGAAATACAGCAGAAAAAAGAAAATTACTCAGGAATCATTTGCTTATATATTCTATTTAAGCCAAACAAGCTCCTGGATCATACTATCATAAATTGCCCATTACTTGGGTCTGTTTGAACAGTAAAATATTATCACTCCTTCAAAATGATCAGAAAATGCAAATACAGCTTAGAAAGAAGCTTCAGCAGTTTTAAAATGAGGTGTAGCCCAGTCTTTCATAAACGTATGCTATTCAGTCATGAGCGATGTCCCAGGTTCCCAAACATCAGGATTATGGATTTTCACATCTTGTATTGCACAAAGCCACAAAGGAAAAGAAAACCAGAACCAAACCACGGTGTACGGTCTAGGCTTTCCTTAACCTGCCTTATACAAAGAAATTTGATGCCTTTGAACAGCTTTCTTTTCCAATAAATTGATAGCAGCTTCATAAAAGGTCTTCAGTTTGTTATTGTTACATGACCCAAATTAATGCAACTTAGATATGTGATTATCCAATTTTACTCCTAGAGCCTTCTCACCTGCAAGAGAACCGTTTTTTCCAATGTCAGTGTTAAGCATACAACAATGTTAAAAACATGAAACTTCTAAATTTCTGCTGAAAATGTAGGAACTACTGATGTAACTTAGTGCTACTAATAAGAGCAATAATGAGAAGTCCCCAAGGAGACGTCAAGGAATAATTTCAAACATTGAACACAGAGAATAACCAGTTTCTTTTTCTAATCATCAGAGGCACTTCTATGACTACACAAAGACTTATTGTGGTATATTCAACTTGAAGGTTAATTAGAAAGTAGGTTACTAAGGGCAAAAGGTTCTGGAGGTATAATTTTTCTCCTAGCTTTCATTGATTTGATATGATCTATGGTAGAGCTTAATCAAAAAATGTTGCAAATGGGGAAAAATATTCTTTACAAGTTCTGTGGACAGGCCACCCCTCTGATTCAGGCCATTTTTTCAGATATAGCAAGATGCCACATTTGTCAAGTTTATCACTTAGTAAGTGTTCTAAATCATTGAATCAGATGTCTCTTTGTGATCTTAATTTTCTGAAAGTCCTAATGGAGATTTAGGTAATACTTTTCTGGTTCCAAGTGACTACAGTTCCTCAATAACTACATGCCTTTGCTTACAGAGCCTTGGTGAAGCCTACTTGGTGGCTTCTTCCAGGCAACACACAAGCTTGAGTAGCAAGAGTTTGTCTTGTCTCTTCTACTTCCATGTTCCAAGAGAAAATACCTAAGTAAGATGCTTTGCTTCTCTGGACATTTTACTGCCTTCATGCTCAATCATTTCCTGGGTCAGGTCTTTTCATAATTTGAAAGCATAAAGCATATGCATGTCTGAGCTGACTCTTTGCCACCCTGTGTAAGTACCACAGAGGGAAGTACAGTCCTTTCAAATTAGACTTTTGCAATCAGTTTAAAGTGAAAAAATACACAACAGCTACTCCAGGACAGACAGTGGAAACATTACAACTTATGCTTTATCAAGGTACTTCGGAAATTAATTAATTGAATTAATTATTGATTACTTAGAAGCATAAAACCTGTTAGTCCTTGAATGACTGACTACACTATTCCTCTGGAATTTTGCTTCAGAATTCCAGCCAAGATAAGTTAGAAAATTTTGCTTATTTCAATTATGGAAATTGGAATTAAGTACTACCTAAAATGGCAATAACACGATGAGCCAAGCTCAAGCTTTACTGCAAATTAAAATTCACCAACTAAAAGCAAAAGCTTTAAATTAAGGCACCCTCCTCACTCCTATCCCACTCATTACACTGGCATACAGAAGCCACCAAACCAACTTTAAAACACATGAGAAGAGGTCCCTGAAGTCATCAGCTTTTGTGTAAATTTCCCATCCTTTGTGATGGATTGGTCTGCTGGGTTGCACAGAGCCCCAGATGGCTGGCTGCCAAAAGGGTTAAACGGGTAATGGATGTTACTCATCCAGAAACCTTCGAAGCCACAGACGAAAATGAAAACTAAAGTAAACTAAGTTTTCTCTGCAGGGATGTTTTCTTTTCTTCTGTTCCTGCCTATCCATATATCTGAACCAAAACCCTTTTACCTCAGGGCAATGCATTATTGAAGTGAGAGCATCGTGTGGTTTGAAAGCTATGAAACTGCTCCAGAGGAGCCTGATTGGCTCCAACCTTTTAGAGCCATGAATTTTGAAGCCCACAACACTGGAGGCTTACTTTAGTTTGAAAGCTCAGCTTAGAGAGGTCTTTTTCATTCTGGGGGCAACTACTCTAACCTGAGAAATCTTGGAAGTTGAGGTAGTTTCTAAAACTGGCAGGATAGTTATATGTTCTCCCTCTGCCCTTCACCTCCCTTGTTTTTTGGGTTTTTTGGGGGGGAGATGATGCACATATTTCTCAATTCCTATGCAATGGAAAATGCAAACTCCCCACAGAAAAGTTAGTTTAAAACTCTATCAGTAAAAATTCTGTATGAATTGGACATCGCTGCTGTACAGGCACACCTCATCTGCCCAAAAATCCCATCTCTGAACTCCACTGATGCTCCACCAAGGGCAATTTCCAACTGGCTGCACCAAACACCAAGGAGGAGCCAGTGGTCACTGTTCAGCACAACGAATACAGGGTTTACTAGAATGGAAAGAAACCTAACTGCAAAAGAAAGAAGCAAAAAGAAACATATTTGTACCATGTTTCGCTTTGCTGCTCACCATCAGCTTTTTACTCAGTATCAATCAGTCTCATACAGCAAAACCTTGAATAGTTAAGGGTTTTCATCTTTGGGTTCCTTTTTCTCCTTTTGTCCCTGGAACAGTGAAGGCACAAAAGACAATCTTCTGGTCCCTTAACAAGGACCAAGGCCTCATTCCACTGAAGGAGTAACTGCAGTTACCATTATTTTCATCTGTATTGATTTCTCCCCACAACCCTTTTAAAACTGTATCCCCTCAGAGCACAGACCCAGCAACATTTTTCAGATACCAGTGGAAAAATGCAGAATGTGTCCTAAAGAGTATTAAAGGAGTAGTTCAAATTAAAAGTGCTATTACGATTCTTTTATAATTATTAAATTATGTTTACAGAGAATTTTGGATTACCCAACTAAACCTCAGTTGGATTTAAACTCTTTTTTTAATTTTTGGCTTTTTATTTTTCGTTGATTGGGGGGGTTTTGTAGGTGGGTTTTTTGTTTGTTTCACTGGGGGGATTTTTTTCTTTTTTTGCTACTTTGGGTTTTGTTGTTTGTTTTTGTTGTTTTGGGTTTTTTCTTTGTTTCTTCTGTTGTTTTTTTAATGGGGTTTTTGGTTTGTTTTTCTTCTTTTTTATTAAATTTTTTTTTTTAGTTTTGGTGTTTTGGTTTCTTTTGGAATATTTTTTGGGGTGTCTTTTGGTTTTTTGGGGTTTTTGTTTTCAGGAGGTTTTTGGATGTGATTTTTTTTTGTTTCAGGGGGTTCTTCGGAGTTTTTGGTTAATTTTTATTTCTTAATATTGATTTTTTTTTGATTGATTTTGTTTCCGAGTTTTTTTGTTTGAGATTTTTTTTCTTTTGTATTGACAGTCTTTTTGCTTGTTTTGTTGTTTTTTGGGGTTTTTTCCCTTCGGATTGTTTATTTCTGAGGTGACTTGGCTTCTTGGAAACATTTTTTGGTGTTTGGGTTTTTTTAACAATTCCTTGATAAGCAATTAAAAATAGGGAGTCATGAATATTATTGTAAAGTTCTGGTCCTGTAAAAACCTGTATTCACAGGTTTAAGACCAAGGTGATTCAGTCAAATTACCAGTGATTAAAATCCAAAGCTTAGTTTTCTCATACTTGTGTTGGTAGAAGCTAAACCATATCATATTTGCATATATAATAATCAACACCTAAATCATACAGCCATCCAAAAGGATTGATATCACTTTGAATATGGGTTTTCCTTTTATTCTGTAAAGCAATAGTTAATAGGTATAATTACTTAGCCTTTATTAGACAACCTGTTTTAATATTATTTAAGGATGGAGTATCTCATGCTTCAACCTAGCCCTGATCTTGAGAAGCCTCATAAAAGTCATATTATTTACTGCAGTTTCTAAGTGGTGGACAAATAGTTTCTATTTGCTTTTCAAAGACCTAATTATTGAAGAAACATCAGATTCACAAACCACAGGAATACAAGATTTTGCTTTTACACCCTCCCCTAGAAGAAGTATAATGTTTTCCTCTTAGAGTTTAAGTTTCACAGCCAAAATAATACCCAGAATCAGGGCACAATATTACAATGGAGTTTTTTTGGGGGTGTCTTCATTACTTCTAGCCAACAGTCAGCACACCTTTAGGTCAGCACCAGTTTCTAGAATTGTTCATTAACTGCAGAGTTGCAGACATTCATATAGTACTTCCATATAAAATAACCACAATCTAAGCATAAAATTAATTTCTTAGTAAAATTGGCTCACACTTGTCTAGAAATAGATGTTTCTATAGTGTTTTTTGCTGTTGTCATCAAAGCCAAAACAATTTATATAAAACACAAGGAAATAGCAAAACAACCCACAACAACTCCCAAAAAATCCCCAAACACACACACAGGGAAAACTCTGAACAAAGGAAAATCTGCCTATTCAGTGAATTAAAATCCATAATATACCAAACTAGGCTGTATTTACATATTCATCACATCTTTCTCATCTTTATCCCATCTCCTCCAAAAGCCTAGGGATGAGAGCTGGTGGAAGGAGCAACACCCTCAAGGTTCCCTTTCAAATTCATTTCTGCTTATGTATTGTATATATATTGCTTGTGTACATACACAGAAGTTTCCAACTCATTTCCATAATCAGTGGTAAAATCTAGTCCATACACTACACTCCAATGAAGTATCAAGTTCACAAAACGGCCAAAAAAAAAAAAAAAAAAAGCAATGCATGATATGGAAGCACCTGTACCTATCTGAATGCCAGTCCTTCCTACTGATCTGCAAAAGTACAGGAGCAGTCTTTATTCCTTGTTTGTGGCTGGCTGTCTAAAAATTACCATGGAAATCCTTAATCCCTACAAAATCATCAGCCTGGATGTTTATGTTGCAGAAAGCTTTCCATTATGGGCAACGTATATTACTTAAAATCCCTGCATACCTAATACCAGTCCCAAAAATCAGACTTGCTAAAGAAATTGGAAAATACGCTGCAGCCAAACAACATATTTCAGAACTACAGTGTATATTGTCTCATTTTCCTCACATGGAAAAAATAGATGAGAGGTAACAATCTAATCTTGACGACGAGACTGATGGGTTCAAAAATATTAGCAATAAAAAACCAGCGTTAACAGCAGCAGCTCCCCATGGCTGAATTCTTTCTCTAGTGACAAGAGCACCACCTATAGACCTACAAAGTCATCCTTTCACCGTGCTTGACCTTAAAACACAGTTTAGCTTCTAGTCTTGAATAAGTGTCAGAAGTTTCAGCTGTCACCCAGTATTTCTTGAGAGCAGTGTAATAATTCTAAGGAATTTGTATCAGTTAAAGGCATGGTCCTATTTCCTTAGAAACAGCAATACTTTCAGAGCATGAGCGCTAGCAAAAAAAATGTGTTGATAAAGATTACAACATCTGGCTTGAAAGGGGCTTCCCACATCTCTGCCTTTACACAAACACACAGAGAGAGGTTGATATACAGTGAGACAGGGTTACCTGGATGGGGGGTTGTGGAAGCAGTAAAAAGTCTGGCTGCTGTTCAGTGGGCTGTAACATCCCTGCTCTCTGTGCTGGCAGCTTCAGGTAGCCTCAAGATGCAGAGTAAATCCATTACTGCCAAGGCTTCTCCTCCTGCCAGTTTCACCAGAGTCTCTGAGGCTGCACTGCTCACACAAAAGGTTCATCAGTCCCAGGGCACTTGTCAAGACCCATGCCAGCCTTGGCCTAATGATAAATACACACTGGTAGCTGATAACACTTTAACTTGACAGGATGTTAAAAATGTTCTGCTAATATGAGACAATCAAGTCATCTCACTTGCCTTAAAAATGCCAGTCTTTTCACTTTACAAAAGCAAGAACAGAATTTTCTGTTTCTACAATATATATGTAAAGATACCATGTGGCTTTAAAAGTTAATTTAGATTAAAGAATGGCAAAAAAAAAAAAAAAAAAAAAAAAAAACCAACAAGCAAACTGCTTTTCTAATAATCTAAAGAGAGGACACACATGAATAACATTGACTTATTCCTAATCACTGCAGAACTTCTCACTTTGGAAAAAGCTAAACCTAAACCAGAACAGAGCACTCTTTAGAAAAATAATTCTTTGTGTTTTTTCCTAAAGAAAGTGATTTTGAAAAATTTAAGTCATAAGTAGCATTAGGCCTAGGGAAGCTCCAATTTCATTTTGTGCTTGTTTTTGTTTTCATTTTGTGCCTGTTTGTCCCAATACACTCTATGTTCACATTCAAGCCATCTAACATAGCATGAAGTTTCCCCATCTCAGCGGCTTATCATGATAGGATATAAGACGAAAAATCTCTTGGATCATCTGCCTTTTTCCTGTCAAAACAGTGTTATAATAACATCAAAAAAAATCCTGATTTTTTGCTTAGCTAGTAAAAAGAAACACGTAAAATTCTCTAGTGTTTTTCTTGATTTGAAAGTGCAAATTTAAAAAAAAAACAATCCCACTGGATTTGCTCATTTTTTTCTCATCAGTCATATAAGTCACCTCATTACGAACAATCAGACTCCTCATGTGCAAATTTTAGACAAAGAGATTTGCAAAGCTACAGCAATTAGTCCTAGTTACTCGGTTCTTATCTGAAGTGATGAAAAAAATGTAAGGGGTTTAGCAGTCAGACTTACAGCAATGTAAACCAGCTTCCCTGGTTTATTTCAGTAGGATTAAAAGGTTCTGTTTCATGTACTCTGAATAAAGTCCTTTAAATCACCAGTGTTCATTCACTACTGTTCAAGACTGCACATGACCAAAACAAGGATCTCTGCTTAGCTACAAAGCCCTCCTTAGAAGCCTGAGCTGGAGAATCAATTAGAAAATAGCTGGCCAAGGAAGCCTAGGAAAACTGGCTGGATCCTAAAGGACATAATAGTAACAAACATTTAATAGTGTAGAGAGTGCAGTCTGCTACTGGGAAATCACAAGGAACACTTAGAAAATCATAAAAAGGATTTTTATTTTCACACAACCCTGTGAACAATACTCAGTGCTTCAGCCAGAAATCAATCAAGATCAGGACTGTCTTTTACCCATGAGCACCTCAAGATGCTTTAGCAAATGCACAGGCATTGAATCTTGGTCACTGCTGAAGAATTCAAAGACAGTCACCCCAGTACAGTAAGTGGAAACTGCAGAAAAGCAGACTAACCAGAGAATTGTTATATATGCAAGTCCCTCCACTTGATCACATAACTTTGTTGTAGAAGACAGATTTCAGACATTATAACCAGAATAGAGGAATACCAAAAAAAAGATGATTTCTTGGCCTAGATGATAGTATCAACACACCAGGAAGATGTCCAGATTCCTAAGTTAAAAGTAATTTTTAAAAGAAATAAGAGTAGCTTTTCAGATACTTTGCAAAGCTCCTCCACCTTCAGAGAAAGGGAGTTATCACTGGCACATTTAAATGGAGCAATGACTTCTCAGGTATGCAAAGACTCTTCATTGTACAGCAGCTATGGGCTTACACAGTAGAAACCAGCAAAGTTTGGAAGTTGAAGAACAGGAAGCTGAATTGCAGTTGATGTATGACTGGTTTGGAAAGTCATCCTTGCAGCAGCAACCCCACCAGGGACGAGCAGGAAAGAAGGAATTTGCCAAAGGTAGAACTCCGGAGTTACGAAATGATGGGATTCTGACTGGGAGCATCAATCATATGAATCCATGGGTCAGGGGATATCATAGGGATGGTTATGCAGAAAGAATGTAAAAGATCTACAGATGGCCTGAAGCTGAAATGCCAGGCAGGTTCCTGTCAGGGAGCCATGATTCCTACCTGGAATAGTTGTAGGATTCTTCACAGCTTGAATCAAGCTGCTACTGCACTCATGTGCCCTGTGAAAATTCAGGCAATTCAAGCCATTCTCTTATACTACTGTATTAGACTTTCAACTGATGTAATATAATTTATTATTTAACAGCAGTTTAACTCTGCAGTCTCTTTTATTACCTTAAGAACATAAGTACTACTAAAGGATGCTACTAAATTTAACTACTGAAGAATTCACGAGAGGCCACGGGAGAATGCAGTGAGATTGCAGTTATAAGAAAACACCAGTCTTCTGTTTTGTTTATATTAATTAGCAATAAACTTATAATAAATCTATACAACCAACACTAAATCTGTGAAAATAACTGGCAAAGAGAATGGCTCCCTAATGAGAACTCAGTAGAAAAGACTAAAAAGTACGTGTCAGAAGCTAATAAGTCTAGAGCCTCCTACAACCAGAAAATTCAGGGTGGAAGAAAAGACTTTAGTTACCTTCTCTTTTACAAGGTAGACATTTCTGATGACTGAAATTACCATGAGAGGCAAACCCCCACATACTTATATTTAATTCTACCCCATCCCATTTATATTGGGAATTGTTTCCAGAACCCTTAGCAGTAAATACCAGTTTTCTAGCCTAAGCAGGAGAAACACTTTTCTTCCCTAAGTCAGGCTCACACTGAGGACAGCTATTAGATTTCCTTTTGATGGATTTCTCTCATGTATTTAATCCACCAAGGGTTAGTAGGCTAGTTGCAGGAAGTATATTTGGCAACAACCGAGTTGTGATTACCACAGTCATGACTTTCTGCTTTTGCCTGCTCAGGCAGCAAACAAAAAATATTGAATCTCAACTATTGCACAGCAGGTCCCTGGAAAACCCTGCGAGACACGTGTGCACTTATATTCATCAGTATTTTTTTAAAAAACATGATGAAATTTCTTTCTAATGCGATGTCATGGACATGGTTTGATTTTTGGCATGGAAGGAAATAAATTGCCAGCAGTATCAGAAGTCAGGGAGAGCACACAATTCAATGTCATTTCCAAATCAGTGAAAAGCATTACAAGTTTTCTCACTGTCAAGGTTTTCCTTTAACACTTGTCACCATACACACGCACAAAATATAGACAGCATTTTTTCTTTATCATTTATTACCATATTTTATAGATAGATATATTTCTTTATATTATCTATAGGTAGATCTGTATATATATTAGAGCTTTGTACTTAAGGTACACCATGACTCTGGATGTTGCAAAATTATACTTCAGTGTATAATTCTTCAGTATCAGTGGTGATAAAACATCCGCTTTTCTTGCTCAGTCCTAAATAGCCATGTTCAGAATGTAGCAGTTTCAGCTAGACACAGAAGCTGCTGTTTGGAAGTTTGTCTTAGTTCCATTTAAGAAGCAGACATAATTCTGAATACAGATGAAGCAAAAGAGGGGAAACAAAAATATAGTAGAAAAACTACTAATTTCTGTTCCTAAACATGCTACAGTTATGTCACAAGGTTTTGTACTTGCCTAAATCAGACTGGGCTTGGTGTATTTTGAGTGCTCTCATGTTTCCAACTGTCCTTTCACCAGGATTCCTTGCAAAGAAGAGGATTGCTTAAGTTGTTACTAGATTAATCTGACCTAGTTTAGTATTTGAAATTAATTCTCTTCAGAAGTCTATCCAGAATGACAGCTCAAGGAGATCTTGAGCTTAGGAAAGAAATCCAACCATCCCACAGGCCTTTTGGCAAAGTTCCTAAAGCTTTTCTTACCCAAGTGTTAAAATTTTAGACAGACATAACAGCATTATAAGACAGTGATAACAATAAGTGCTATAATACAATTTGGAACAAAACAAAAATCACACAAAAAATATCAATTTTACACTAGGCTAGCCAGGACATTTCATAAAGAATTCCTATGTATCACAACTCAGAATGCCATAAAATTGAGGTAGAATTAAATAACGTCTCGGTGCTTCAAGTAACAAAGAAGCAGATTTAAAATTATATTTGTCAGGCAAAGTAATCAGCAGTGGAATATGAAACGCATAAAGAGTATAACAACAGAATTAATTTACAATTTAAAGCAGGTATTTCCAACTTTGATAGCATAAACAAGTAACTAGTTAGCAATTTTTGTTCAAATTAAGTAAAAAATAGAGGGAGTTTTAAGCTTGATTTAAATCAGAAAAAAAAAAGATTAAAAAATAGGTGAAGTATTTTTTGAAGCTTGAAAACTTAATTATTCTGAAACATGTTCAGGCTTTGGAGCAAAGTAAGAAGAAAGTCAACAGAACATCAGCAAATTATAAGGAGAGGTTTTACAGGGTGAGGTTTTTTTTGTTTGTTTGGGGTCAGGATTTTTCCTTGGAGTTTCTCTAGTTTATTCTTTTTTTTTTTTTAATGAAAGCAATTCAGAAGACTAAGATGATCCAGGTGCCAGCCACTATGCACAAAGTAGTGTTCAACCTCATTTTGAAATTCCATTCATTTAAATTTTACCTTTTTAGGTCTGTTTCTCATTGTCTTGAATATGTAAACAGGAAAACCACATTTAAAAAAAAACAAAAGGGGGGTTGTTTATTATGACTATTTCAGCTGAAAGGATTTTAAATTAAGTATCTGGCTTAAAGAGTATTTGCAAACCAAGACAATCAGCTGGCAGGACTGAGCTGTAAAACACAAGAGTGGCTGAAGTGATAATTAAAATAAAGAGCTGTACCAAAGCATCTTATCTATGGCTGCAGAATAATTGCTTATCCAAACCAGGTATTTTCCTCCTAATACTTGTAGACATTGTACAAAGGATGGAAGTAAATGGAGAAAAGCACTGAATCCAGGCAAACTGACTTTGGCATGGGTGGATGTATTCCAAGAACAGATAAATGCACCACTTCCAATCACAGCCCGTTTTCAGGGCTCAGAGCACAGAGAACACAGAGAAAGTCACTGCTCTCACTAAAAAAACAAACAAAAAAAAATCAAGAGGAATGGATTTTAATTTTAGCTAAATACTTTCTTGTGCAGTTCTTATGTGATTATTTCATCTCCACTGGAAACAAATTGTAAACTCACTTTTACTTCTTTTTTTGTTTTTAATTTAACATCTTCAGCCAGACTCTCAAATTCAGCTTTCCCACTACTGCTGTCAGCCTAGCTGTCTGAGGGAGCTGTGGATACTCTCCAATTAAAATGTTTATTAAATATCTCAACTTAAAAATGTGTTAAATCACACCTGTCTAGCACTCTAGTACACATATATTGTATAGCACAAGTACCATGTCAAATAACATCTGCACTCAGACCAAGTATTATCAGCAGAGAGATGCTTCTGGCTTAATAAAAATAGGGCATTTCTAGTAAGGCAAAGAGCATTAATTTGTGTTTATTATTAGACAAAAGCTTTATCTGTCTTTTAAACAATTCTAAACGAGCTTACTTATCAAAAAAAAAAAAAAAAGTATGATCTTAAAGGGTACATGATGTCCATTTACCCCTCAGCTTTCTACCATTAGTGTTCAACTAAATTGATGCATTTTAAACTGTCCTTTTTCTCCATGATAACTGGGTTCTGGAACAGTAGAGACTTTAATACTCTAAGCTTGGTGTAAAAAAATAAGGCATCTGTTTTCAGAAAAAAAAAAAAAAAAAAAAAGGACTAATTCGTAACTTCTATAATTAAGGTATAAGGAAATCTCAAGCTGTTAAATTTTTAATGAGCTACCCTGAAACATCACATACAATACAGTACCCCGATAACAGTAAGAGAAGTCACACAGAACAACAAGGTAAGATGATGGTTTGCAAATGCATAAAAAAACCCCTAAAAAACTAGATATGAAATTTTACAATTCAGTTCAAATTGAAGCAACCATCCTTATCATGCTTTATGCTGCTTGTCCAGAGCATGTGTTTAGCAGGAGGCACTAAAACCTGTTTGACATGTTCGACCTGGCAACGTGCACAAACCCAGGCTGTGTTCACAGGTGAGAGGTAAATGCTCTTTCCTTCTGAGACACATCTGAAAAAAACCCATTCCATGCCTTGATAACAGAAGGAATGTACATGGGAGGCAGGTAAGAACACAGAATTTACATGGGAGGCAGCAGCACTTTGTCCTTCTTTGACTCCTCCTTGCTGAGAGTGATTTCTCATCAGGCTGGCAGGATGAACTGCATGCCAGGGAAAGACAGGTCTTAAGGGGGAAACTTGACTGACTTCAAAAGCTCGGGCTTGAACATTCTGAACTGTTTCAGGGACAGATTTTAAGTGTAAGTCAAGGTAATTCTCTCACCTCCATCCTACAGATACAAGAGGAAAGAATGAAAGTCACTAATTTATCTTCGTTGAGTTTTTGTTGTGCTGGCCAGGTTTAGGAAAAGGAACCTTCTTGAACAAAAAAACAACTGCTTGAAAGAGCAGTATTGGTCTTGTCACTGTGGCTTACAGGGAATAGAATACTCTTATTCAAAAAGGGTAGAAAAACTTGGTTTTGGGAATTTTCAAAGGGAGTGGATAGAATGAAGCTGACACAAGTTGGTGGCCTTAAGCCCTTTGTGAGACACAGACTCTGTATTGTAAAAGCTGTACAGACACACTGCCACTCACACCTCAGGGAAGGGGTAACTTTTTCACTTAGGTCAGCAGAAAATGGAATTTTTCTGGAAATTTGAGAATTATCACGAACTTCTGAATTTTTGTGCAAAACCCCAGTGTGTAACATCCTGGTATTGTGCAAAGTCACCTGGCTGCAAACCTCAGCCTCCAAGAAATTAAGTGCAGCTCAGCTATGAGGATTTTTTTCTGTAACATCTTTATAATGTAATAGGTAATTAAAACCGAGTTATTTGGCCTAGTGTTATAAAATGGACTACAACTACATGCAGTAACACTGCTTTAGACTTTGGAGTTGTTTTTAAAAGAAAAAAAAGTCCACTACATAAAACATTGCCCCCCCAAAAAACCTTGCAAGGAAGTTTTAATGAATCTTTCATGGTTCAATAAGCTATTGTATTAGGTCATTCGCCTGATGAAGCAATGCTCCAATCTCATTATATTTAGTCAGAAAGAAGTAAGTTGCTAGTGTTATTGGATTTCTTATAATTAGTTAAAAAGTAATTTTTTGAAATTTCCTTTGCTCATATGGTTTAGGAAAAAAAAAAAAAAAAAAAAACTTGAGGCAAGTAATCTTGTTCTGTATTTAAGTAAAATATAGTGTCCCACACACAATAACCATTCCCTGCCATCCTACAGCTGGGATGTGCTTTAAGCTTCAGGGTAAATCAGCCTCTTTCTACTACATCCTTCCTTCCCCCTCCTGTCATCTCTACTTTTCCAAACAGCAAACCTGAGAATGAGCTGAAATGGCTGAAAAGCTCCAAAGGAAAAGCACCAGGCAGTCCCCATAGCTGGTGGTAATTAATAGAAACTGAACCAGTTGCTTTGTATAGCAGATAAAGAAAAAGCCCAGTCAGAATAACCTGCCTCATCATGACATTGTGTTCCCAACAGAAATTAATTTTGTGAGCCGTGGGTGTTTGAAACAAACATGTGAGGGCTAAAAAGACCTAATGCCATCATCTCAGCATGGAAAGGAAGACTGAAAGGTACTTTCAGAATAACAGTTACAGTCTTGGGCTAGGGACAATGTTTTCCCCCTGTGGTCTTTATGAAAAAAGAGTAGAATAAATAGTGCCACATGTCTTCACAGCTGGAACATTTGTGACTGAGAGGTTGGCACAAATTTATAATCTTACATGACCACATGAATCTAGCTATAATTGACAGACATGACTGTAATGACAAAACTATCGATTTTCCCTGGGAGCAGAGCTTCTCAGGCTTGAAGCACTAAATTGTGTTAAAAGAGCATGAGATTTCTCAAGCATTCACAGAGGAAAAAGTATCTTCACATTTTATAATCTATGCCTGATTTTTCATACAAGCCCAAAGGCAGCCTGCACAAGTTGATATAAAGGCTCTGATGAAGGTTGCTAAATACACAGAAACTCATTAAGTGCCTGCTTCAAAAGAGCTGGAGTCTGGAAAAGCCTTTAAAAATACCAAATATGCTTATTATGCTTCTGGGTAGAAATCTGCTGTGAACACAGATAGAAATAGGTTCAGTGAACTCCATAGAGTTCTCTTGAGTTCTTGTTTCACATAAGATACAACCTATGCAATTGCAACTCCGTGTATGCAGGTGATAAAGCAGCACATCCCCAATAAAATAAATGCTATTTTATAAAACTACAGCTTCTTGTTCAACATGCTGAAGTCACTTAAAAGTTCTACAGTGAAGCATGAATTATATTACCCCAAGTAAACAGCATAAAAACACAACTGGTGGGAGCAAAAGCCCTCTCAGATTTTCAAAATCTCCACTCTCCTCCCCACCGTCAAGCTTCCTCTATATTCAAGATTATTCTGGCACAAATTCCTAAAGACATGATTCCATCTTTATACTAGCCACTAAACTGTGTTTTGCAGAAAAATATTTCCCAATAGAAATCACTGAAACATTTCAGACATACTTTATAAAAAAGAAAATAATAGGTTTGCTAAGGAATTCACAAGCGTGCCATGCATAACTACAAACCTCTTTCAGCTGTGTTTAAGACATCTTCTGTATTTATAAATTTTAAACATTAAAAGAGGTCGTTTATTTACTGGGTAGAAGCTTGTTACTTGTTTGGTTTTGGTTTTTTTAAGAAGAGAAAAACCTGCTGTGATAAGATTGGGAGATTTTTTTCTCCATGGCTTCATTTCTTGCTCTGGGGAGCACTGCCTTTTAACATATTTGCACAAGAGATTCAGAGATATGCTGATACCCACTCTGAAATTCTGCAGAGATGGACAGGGACCCACCTTCCCTGTGTCCTGGATTCCTATCCCTCATTCACACTCCTGGCTTTTAATAACAATATAAACACGTTGAATCCTTTCTATTACTTGGTAACACCACTGCTAAATTCCAATAAGAAATAAAAGATTTGCAACTGGCTAGGATTTACATCCAAAACAAACAAAGGCCCAAGACTGGGAAAGGGTGAAAAGCCTCCAAAGAAAGCAGCCACACTTTGCAATGTCCAAATGAAAGAAGACACACAAATATTTTCAGGAAGACTGAAGGTAGAATGCAAGCACTTGGAGATGGCAGAGGTTTCAGGACACTGATTTTCTATTATTTTTTCCCCATGCCCAGGGATATCCTGACACCACACCAGTCTTAGAACTACTTCTCTCAGATAACCAGTCTAGGGAGGCTATTTTGAATTAGTTCACATATCCTTACTTTCTTAAGAGTCTATAAAGCAGATTAGTTGTCAACTATACAACAGTTACAGATAAAAATTGCAATTATTATTAATGCAAAAATATTTATGAACCAAAGCTATTCCCTTCCATCTCTCTGTCCCTTTCAAACCTGCCAAGAGCTGTATAACAAAGCATAGGAGTGCCCTCCTTCAGTGCACTCTGGGAAGTCAGTGGTGATTGCCTCATCTTCAAACGGGAAATTGGAAATTCAGCGTAGGGCAAGAAGTTTAACTCCAGCTATTGAACAGCTTTCATAAAAGGAAGGGTGAAGTAGACAAGGGCACTTCAGTGTGGAGAAGAGGCAGCTGAAGAAAAGGTAAAAACCAGACAGCTGTGAATTCAGGCACTGCACAGAGAAGGTGAATGGAAAGCAATTATTCTTTTAGAGAAGAATATGGAAACATCAAACTAAACCTGCAGAATGAAGACCAAGATTCCTCACAATGTGCAATGGGGACACTTTTGGACAATCTTATGTCCCAGGTGCACAGTTAGGGACTCTTCCAGAGCCAAAACACTAAACTGGAAATCTCCTTAACAGGATTTAGCACATGCTTGCAGCTTCATTGTGTTCAGACACACTCACCATAGAGGTAAAATCCCCAGGAAGCCACACACAGCACACTGTGGAATTTCCTCTTAACCCATTTTAGTTCCTTTGCAATGACCCAAACAGAAGAATGCCAACAAAGTGGATTTTTTCCTGATACACCTAATCTTTCTATAAACTAAATGCATTTCCAAATCTTTTTAACTGATGTATTTTAATTATTACCTCTACTACTTTAAAAAAAAAAATAGTTTCAACAGTTTCCTTAAAAATCACTGAAGCAAGGCACTGTTCAAACGAAGGAGAAGCCTATGAAAGTTGATTTCATCATGATGGTAATGACCACAGATGATATTTACTGATGCCTCAGAAACCATGCTGTGCTGTTTACTCTGCACAGACTAGGCATGGGCTACACCAGCTGCGAACCACAGCTCTGAGGGAGAAGGGCCTCTGAAAGAATTCTTGCCCCCAAAGCCAAGCACAGCACTGTAACTCTGCTGAATGCCTGGCACAGGAAGTGTTTGATTCCCAGGATGGTTTGACCTTGTCGCATACATCCATCATATTTTTAGGCTGATGCAATTAAATGGGGCTATTTTTAAAATTTTTCTCCACAGTTCAAATTTTTTCTGTGATTTACACGCATTAGGCAAAGGCAGTATCAGCTGTTCCCTGCCAGTGTAGTTGTACATATTCCTGCTACTAATTCAGCACACATATCCCAGCCATTACCCAGGGAATGCAGTGATTAGGCAGCTTTCCAGTAAACAGTCCTTAAAACAGTTCATAAAAATTCCATTTAGAAAAAGCTTTGTTTCTTGCTCGAGAATTTGATAAGATATTGCAATAACTGCTTAGGGATATATTTCAAGTCCACAAAGTGAGTTAAATTTCATTTCCACACACCTATCATTGCATTTGCAGTTTAAAATACTACAAAGTAGTTCTTGTGTACATATAAGATGCATTTAATTTGGGTGCTGCTTTTTTATAAACACACACTTAGAAAATCCTAAAAAACGTGCAGTGACAAAGGTGAAAATATTCATAAAACAATCTACAAAAGGCAGATTCTCAAGTAGAAGTCTAGTGGCATTATCTGAATCAGAACTTGCCCAGAACAAAAACTACACTCTTAGTAACAGAGACAACACAGCATCACAATTTATATATTTCTTTTGGCACTCTATCTGAGGTAATGCACTTAATTCACAGGTCCCAGAAATAATGAGAAACAGTCCATTTTATAGACTACAAGAAAATCAAAGAAACACTGAATTTTTGGCACAGTAATTCTTAAACTTAGAGCATCAGTTTGTTATCCACAAATGGAAAGCATTTAGCTTATTTTAACCACTTTCTATAAAAGACAAGATTGAATTGCAACATTTATTATCTAAAAGTGTTTTGGTCGAAATAAAAACAAAACTCAAAATTATGATCCTTTTTATGATAATAGCTGATACTTATTAAGCAATAAACTCTTGCTCTCTCCTATTTTCACTTCCTCAAAAAACAACATAAACTAGAACTCAATGTAATCTCATGTGTTCAGGCACCATTTTTTACTTGTTTTGAGAAAAGGCTTTTTAACAGCTTCATTGAAGGCTCTTTAAGAAACTAAATCATTTTAGTTTAATAGAGGAACAAGGTGTATATGAGGGCATCAAATGAAAAGGAAAATGAGCTGTCATGATAAAGTAATACTGAAAGCCATAGTACAAACTACATGGCAAGCTAAAATAAAAAGAATTATTTTGTTCCTTTTGTTTTAACCAAAGTCTTAACACTTAGGACATATAAACCACTGCCATTTTAGAGTCAATCTCTTTTATAACTGGATGAAACTAGCCCTAGCAAATGTGGCAAAAATCAAAATGTTCTCAAATGCTCTTTGCACATGCACTAATCCATCCACACCACATCAGATGAATCTTGTAGTTGATAGTACTTTACATGCTTACATAATGACTAATTCATAACCTTGCAATCTAGTTTCCCAAGATAAATTATATGACAAAATTATTCAACCTCACTTTTCTTCCAAGGGTAAAAACGAAGTAGTTTAAAGATCGCTGTAGGTTTAAATTTTCATCCAAGACCTGATAGTTTGCAAGATGATTACAGTTTTTCCTGTATCAAAAGTTAAGAGAGGAGTGGAGTCTATTTCAAATTAGTGGCTCTAGACATCTACTAAAGTAATTGTATTAGATAAATTACACTTTACACAGAGTTACAACAAACTATCGCATTATTAGGCACCTGTCTGAAAGACTTGGCAGTTTCACAGTGAAACATTATTCCAGCTGATGCATTTGGACCATCACAGTTGGGGTCTGCCATTGGCATAAAATTCCAGATGGAAAATGCCAGCAATCTTAACCTCTTCACAAAACAACAATAAGAAGGGAAGTACATTATTATGCTGAGCTTACCCCCTTTCAACTGACAGAAGTTTTGCATGCTTAAAAAAATAAACTAGTTTTTCCATGACACCATTCAGCTTGAATACGAATGCTTTTCCTTAATGCAAGGTACATGGATGTATAACTTCACTTCTCCTTTCACAGAAACAATGCCCAACTTCTCATGCTTTTCTTTGCTCTGTTTACTCAGATTATAATTCTAAAAATCCTTTCTGATTTTTATGCCATTTCCCTCGTTTAATTCTTTAATTAATGTTAAGTGAAGTGCCCTTCTCTGTTCTGCAAAGCTACAGTGAGTTAGAGCAGCTGAAAATCTGTGAATTGCCCAGTATTTACAGTTTTTCTCCCATCCTTGTTCATGCTTTATTTTTTTAAAAGCAGTATTTGGATTCATTAACAAATAATTTCACTGATACACAAATAATAGATGCAAAGCTGGGTCAAGCTCCCTCAAGAGGGTTTGACACTTCTTTCATGAGGACTAGAATTCAACCCAGGGTTTCATTTTCTGTTTGGCTGCTTTTAAAAGATAAGGCATCTTGAAAATGCTACTTCTGTGTAGGGTTCTTACTGTGGACCTCACAGGCACTGTGACTACAGCGTGGCCTTGTGTTAAACAGCCTAATCCTGGCTGAAGTAGCAAAGCATTCCACAGAACATGAGAGTGGGAAAATGCAGCATTAACAACAGCTTCATAGCAACGAGTAAAAACAGCACAAACCTTACCATTTCCTTGGAAAGGTCACAAGCCATGAGACAGTGAAAGCCAATGTTTTGGACTTGCAACCCATTTTCCCTGGGGTGGGACATCTGCTGATTGCAGCAGGTTTCAGTTTAGAACTGAAGGCATGCTATTTGCACCATTGTAATTAGACAGATTCCATTTGACACCCTGCTTTAAAATTAAAATAGCAGGCAAGTGGGGCAAATATAGATAAAAATTAAAATTTTCAATACCTGATCACTCCTTATTTTTAGATATCCTCCAAAATGAGAGGGAACAGCACCAATGAAAAACATGTTTGCATCAGTGGAGCCTGGATGGACTATCCCAGTTGTTGATTCAACCACTAACTCAGAGATGATGTGAGAGGTTTAGCAACACAGTGTTTAAAATTCAAGCAGCAGAAGCACTTCCACCGGAGTTTCACCCAGCTTTGGGAAGAGACCTTCTGTTTGCATCATCAATTTCTTTTTTTCAGTTTTCCAGTTGAGTTGCCAAGCAGCAGGTAGTGCAGCATCACTAAAGAAACGGAGCTGTAGCATAAAGCATCTTGGCTGAAAGAGCTTGCAGCTCAAACCATCAAAAACACCAAAGGAAAGGCTGGGATAGTTTTCTCAGCAGTCTGGTTGTGGCAGTCAGACCTGAAATTACTCATTGGAAATATTCTCTTTAAGGTCTGAGAGGACTTAGAGAATATTAGTATATTAGAATATATATAACAAAATGATAATGCAGTTTCACAGAGTGAATCACAGAAAATCTCTGCTGGAGCACTCAGAATTCAGAAGGGACTTTAATCTCAGCCACCTCCCTCAGTTATTTGGGTTGCCTCCCTTAACCTTTATTCTTGGCCTTTTCTTCCAGCTTTCTACCAACTATGATGCAAGACCATGCATATTAATCCAAATAATCACATGTGCTACATATTTCTTTAAAGATGGGATAAATGCATTCTTATCATTCCTAAAAACAACCCCAGAGCAATTAAAGCCATTCAATGAAACACTGTTGTTATAAATTACTGCCTACAGCCACGGGTGTTCCTTGACAGCAGTCAACATGGAAGAGGAAATATCAACCCAACCTCCTGGTCTGCACTGTGAGAACACTTGTTCCAGTGTTCTATTCAATAGCATAGATCAATATCCAATAGAGAGATCCTTAAAGTCACAGACCTACCCACAAAAACTGCTTATTGACCAACGTTCCACAAAAACATCACAAAAAACCTCAAAGCAACCTTATAGGAGAGGAAATGTGGACTTAATAGGGGTTTAACATTAAGAATCCCATCCTCAAAATAATGCAAACTGATTTTAAAGTGAGGTTAGGTTTTTAAATGTTAAGAGCATAAAATTGAAGAATTAATTGAATTTACTGTCAGTTCAACATTGCTAATGTAAATTATAGATAACTTTATCGGGTCATTCATGACTAAATTAAGCGCTATCTATCATGACATTACTAAAAGCTTTTAAAAACTCTGTTGATAAATGCAATCAACTTTAAATTAAACTATGCGTATTCAGTCAGTGTCTTAAGCAATGATGAGGCAAATATATCTTAAGGTGGTAGTAGGGATTTATATCTCCACAACCTTTGATGTAAAATTTAAACAAGTTGGAATTTGAAAAAGCAAATGAAGTTTTACTGCATCTTGCCCACAATGCTCTTCCTTCCATTTTGATTTACCACTGGTCTCCGCTCATTAGATAAAAGCTCACAAAGCATTAACCCCTTTTGAGACCAATCAGCATTTTCAGCATGATTTGAAAGTCACTGAAGGCAATGAAAATCACTTCTGTCAGCTTCAGTTAGGCCTTCTACAATCTCAATGCTCATCAGCTACAAGGAGTAGGACTGAGAGGGTCTGGATAACTTTGCTGGTGCTGAGGAGATCACCTGGCAATCAAACATCTTTTGGAAAAAAAAAATCAGAAATTACTATTTGCATTGCTTCAGCACAGCCATTTCTGCTTGGAGATTACTTGCTGTACAATAGAAAAAGAAAAGGTATGTGAAAATATATATCTATATGCCTACACCTGACTTATACACACTGATATTCATACATTAAAAAAGCCTTGATGACCTCTCAAAACTCTCACTGGGGAATGACACCCAATAGTCATTTCAGCCAAACTGGCACTTACACATCCTCATGGCTGTGGGAATTCTGGGTCACGCCCATTTCTTTTACCATTTTTCCTGTCATGTAAGTGAAAGTGACACTGACATTTGTTGTTTGGAAAAGTCACTGTTATCCTCCGTGTTGACAGAATTACTCTACTGTGTGATATTTTGCTTATTTTCTTAGCAGTTGCCAATAATAGTGTCTATGCCTGTCATCTGTCTACATGTTGACTGCTATCTACTCATCACACTGGAAGATCAGGATCCTTAAAAGAATCTTTCCTTTTTAAACTCTTGAAAAGATATTCCCAACACAGTCAGAAGAATCTGAAGATGTCAGCTATTGGGAGTAAGAATTGATGACCACAGTTTAGTCAAAGTACACCATCACACCTCCTACTCAGAAGAACTTAAGAATTGGAAAGTCTGTCCTATTCCAACTGTACAAGTCCTTGACCATGTAATTTCCATCTCCTGTGCTGATCACTGACAGCTTTTCAACACAAAGTACATTAAGCAATCATCAACTCATTCAAGTTTGACTGCTGAACATTGTCATTAAGTATTAGCAAACATTAGACACAATTAGTTTTGCCTGAGGGCAGGTAAATGTTCCTAATCATAATTCCCTCACTCCCACACTTTAGGTATGAAAGCATATCTTTTGACAGATCTGAGTTTGCTTCAATCATAAATCAAACATAGAGTAAGTTCCTTCAGCAAAGGATCCAGAGCTTTCTTCCCTGCTTTGGAGGAAGGAGGAGGCTGAGCAAGTACAGATGTGGTTGCTAAGATTGTAGAGACACTCCACACAAACACTATTTGGATATGTTAGACCTCTGCACAGCTCAGCCCCCATGAAATTCTGGAGCTCGAGGCATGGTTCACTAATAAATTGTATGGATTATGCAGCATTTTCTTGAGGATAGATGTATCACTGCCTTCTGCAGGAGAAACTGTCAGACCCTTTCTGTGTTCATCAGTTTGCCATTTTCACACCTTCCAGGGGCTGATCTGGAAAACACATCAGCCATTACCGTAATGGATACAAACCACTAATATCCAAAAATTGCTCAAAATACTTGTGAGGCAGCTCTGTGAGTACCACTTGGTAGCACAGGACCTAAAAAGCCTGGGAGAGATACCAAACAGAGCAGAGAATTTCACCACTGAACTGACATTAAGGGTACATTTAAGTGGCTTGTGCAGTGCAGACTTTCTGATTTTCTTTCTCTATTATTTTCTTAGATTACATGTCCAAACTTTCAAAACACAGAAATGTTTTTCCTAGACTACATTTCTCCCCAGAGTCAAAGTTAGAATCAGACCAGCTGTGAAGCTACTGGTATTCAGAGGTAAAACTTTTCAATTAAAGCCAACTCTCCTCTTGGACAAAACTAATTAGATGCAATAAATTTCATATATAGATCCCAAGGCTGGCAAGTGTGCCCTAATGTCATACTGAAGAAACCTGAGTCAAATAAATCCCATCCTTCTAGGTCCTTTTCACCTACTCTTTTTGCTCATCAGTTGCAAGAGAAAAGGAAATGCCCGTTTTTCCTGCTTCCTGGAGAATACAGTTACACATACCTTCAGTTAGGCATGGTTTTAGTAACAGAAGTAATCTATAGCATGTTCCTGTTTGTGTACAAAAACGAAAATAACATCTTCCAACAGTGTCCAACATAACCTTAACCAGATGAGATAATTCAGAGAGAAGAGCATTTAAATGACTGTATTTGTTCCTCAGCACAGCCCTAAGGTACAGATTGCTGCACTTTGTGACAACACCATTGAGATGGGCCACTAAAAAAAACTGCCCTTTATATTTTACCTTCTATTAGCAAGTGTGTACAAGTTTTTATATGCTCACAAGTACATGCAAGATAACAGAAACCCATTTAATAAAATATTTCAAAGCACGTTCAATAAATTTACATTCCAGAAGCTTGGATTCTTGATGTCTATTCCTGCTACCTCATGTAAAGATCTTTTAAGGAAAGCACACAGTAAGCAGTATTTCAGATTCTGCTCTTAAGAACACCATTATTAAAAGGAATTATTTATCTGCTATTTTCCACAACTTCCTAAGAAAGCGTAATTTAGATTACACACTTATATTATTTAGACTAAAAAGAACTATTTTCAGCATCAAAATTGTGTAGTGATCTCAGTTTAGTCCTTCTATTTAGTCCCTTAAATCTCACATTAAAAGAATATTGAAATGTGTAGATGGAATATTTAAAATGCAAAAACTATGGCAAGCACATGGATACAAATGTACAACAAAAATTTTGCCCATCAGGCATATATGCATTATTTTTCTCTCTCTCTTAGGTTAACTGTGCAATTCAATAAACACAAAACTGGCACAAAAATTACGGACATTGAATGTGAATGCTCTTGTAAATTAGGTGACACAGCAAACAAATCAAAATGAAAACACAGCAAGAAAAAGAATAATTGGAAATATTAACGTAAAGCAGACTTCAAAAACGTATTCAGGAAATCCTAACAGTTGCTAAGGGGAAATGGGAAACTAACAGCTGTGTATTTAAGGAACTGTGTAATGTTTTAATAATGTATATATGTGCGTGTATGTGTGTATATATATATATATATATATATAAAAGATTGAGAACAAGAATAGGGAGAATTTTGAAAACCCCTTAATCTAGCTTGATGATGTTGAAAGGCAGAAGTCATTTGAGCAACAGAAAACCCACAAAACCAATAACCAATATGCAAGAAACAATACTAACATTTAATATTAATAACAGGTATTAGTTTTCATTAAGACTATCATGACCATGGAGAGCTGAGACAAACCTGCAGCAAGAGGATATGCAAGTAGAGGATATGGCTCTAAGACATGGACACCAGAAGGATTTATGGCCAACTAAGTCTAAGCCACAATATTCAGAGAGATTTGCACCCCAGACGGTCATTTAAGCCCTACAGAATCTCAGAATTTGTGAATTTTTGCTCAGTGTTGCAGAAAATACAACTCCATTCTTTAAAAAGGTATATGCAAATACATGGAAAACCTATATACAGATCCACCAACACAGTCCAGCCATATCAATGCTGGCCTGAATATACCATCAGCATGTAATTTTAGAATACATTCAAGTTACACTAGAAATGAGCATGAAAAGCCACAGAAAATCCTGCCAAATTTCTGGCATTCCTTGAATGTTAGGGAACTAAATTATTTTCCAACCTATTATCAACTATATGAAAATACATAGTGACATTCCTTCTAGCTAGAAGAAAACATGTTTATATTTAGTTTCCTCAAAACTGCAAAATTGAAAACACATTTATTCCCCAAATATGAAATAGCCTCCTACCTTGAACGAACTGTTCAGCGTGTTGCTTTTCAAATCAGGATATGGTTATTTTTTTTGACAGATCACTAAATAACCTGGAGAAGCCAGTGCATCAGCAGTACAGGACAGTTATTGCCTCTGACACCTGACTGCAGCAGAGGAATTCCTTGCAAGTGAATCAAGAGTAACTAAGCCATGCTTCTATTGACTACAGCTGACAGTCAGCACTGCCAGCTGGACACATCACACACTTCAGAGATGGAACTAGAGCACCACACTGCAGAGATATTATGGCACTGGGTTTGTACAGCTAGAACATGAGTGGCAAGATACAAACAACATTTGTACAGCTGGAGGAACATGAGTTGCAAGATACAAACCATATCAATCAAGAGGACTTAAATTGCTGTTGAAAAAGTACTGACTGAGGCTACAAAATCCAGGATTTTTGCAGAGCAAGACTGGTTTCACACAGCTAACTTAAAAAGCCATCTTGCTGCCTGACTGCAGACCTGGTGAGCCACTTCACTTGTGTTCTGTCACATGGTCTTATAACTGAGGGCCTTTTTCAGCCTTCTGTTTACAAGGGCCTTCAGCACTATTCATTTGAATTGTACAAACAAGTCAATGCTTTTATAGTTCCAACCCTTCACTATGAAAAGTTTTCCAGCATTTCAGTAACTAAAGCAAAGAACTAAATATATTCTAAAAGTATTTACAAAGTACTTTAAAAAATTATTTAAGTCTCAATGACACAGAAAGCAAGCATTCCCCACCAGCTAACATGTTCTTGTAACTGTGACTCTTTGGTAATTATATCAGTCAGTTATTTCCCAAAACAGAATAAACCCTTCCAAATCAGGCCAGCAAACCCCTGGGCTAACACAGCAAGATGGATATACAAGATGAACAAATGCAGCATCACACCAACATTTCTATACTGCTGCTTGGACTACTTGAGCCCTATCAGGACAGCAGTCACAAGTCATTGCTAAATCTCCACACCCATTCTCCCAGCACCTTAATTGCACATGCTTTTTCCTCTGTTCCATGGGGTATCCTCTAGTCCATTATCCCAGACAACTGAGAACAAACACATTTGACAGAAACAGGGTATGCTTCTGTCAGTTTTTAATGGACTTCAGGAGAAAAATGATTGGCAACTTTATTAACTTGTTGCATTCCACTGCTCCCAGGCTCCCAAGCTGGTTTATTAATTTAGGCATCATTCAGCCTGAATAAAACTGGGAGCCAATGTAATTTGTAACACAGTTAAAGACAGAAGTAGACATCCTCATCAGGAGAATCCAAACACTCCAGTTAGCTACCTGAAATCAGGCTGTTATAAATACTTGCCAGAGATATCTTTTGTTACAGAGGGGAAAAAGACTTCTCAGAAGAGCTAATGGAATTGCAGTTTGCAGCACCAAGGGACACAGTTGCATTCAGAGAAGCTCCTTGCAAGTGCTTTGCACAGTATCAGAGCTGGATGCAGAGCCCAGGTGCCACTACTGCAATTTTCAATATTTGTCATGAGTTATATTATGCAGATGACATTTCTGGCAGATTCGAGCTGAGCAAAGTTATCATACTACTGTATTTGCATCTAATGCCTGACTGACATGGCTTGTGGCATGAGGGTTATCAAGAAAAGGATCTTGATTTCTTTATTCATTGCAGAGAACTGATTAACAGTTCATTACAAACTAGAAAAGTCTCAGTTACTCCAACATATGCAGAACACGCTCTTCTTTATAGAAGCATCTGGCTGTCACTCCCACTGGAAGCCCCCTTTGTACAACTATCACAAACCACATCACAGGCTCCCAGCAACAGACACTGCAGAGCGGAAGCAAAATGCTTGAAAAATAAAAACATCAAAGTCAGATCAAGTTAAAAGGGTGCCAGAGCCAGTTGCAGGATGATAGCCACCATTAAATAAGAAATTGTTCCACAGGCATTAAGAATCCTATAATGGCTCACAGGGGGAATTAATAGAACAAGAGAAAAAAGATATCAATTCCCAGGCCTGATTTACTGGACTTTTCAGGAAGGTTCATAAGAAAATTGTTTTGTGCAGAAGACCACAGAATAGCTTAACTCAATATAAAGGGAAAACCTGACAGAACATTTCCCTTTCAAAGGCAGACAGCTGTATGTGGCAAGTGGAGCACAAGTCTGGGTATAACACTGTAATCACATTAACTGTTGGATGCAGAAATCCTTTTGAAGATGCAACTTTCATATTTTCCCCTCTATATTTGGATCCATACTGTCTTTCACCACCAATAGTATGCAATTAATGATGTTGTAATTGGAATAAAATTTTGAAAAGTCATTGCAAAACCTAAACATTTAGAAAAGGCCCATGGGAAAGCCCATACATATCGTGTATCCAGCACTAGCTTTTACAAAATATATGTAAATACAGTAGTTACTGACATATTATCAGGTAAGACTCCAATAAACTTTTGAATTTAACCTTAACATGCTAGATTTTGTTGGTTTGGTGTTTGGTGTTTTTTCTTGTTTTGTTTTTTGTTTTTTGTTTTTTGGGGTTTTTTTTTTTTGCATAGAAAGGGATGCATTAATTATTTTTTAGTACTTTAACATCAGTATTTTATGTCAAATAACCTTTCATCATATAAGACTTAAACCAAATATAGATTAGAATGAAGATAGGTTCCATTTAGACAGTGTTTGAAAGCATAATAATTAAAGGAAAACTGCTGCAGACAGGAAACAACACTTGGTCCCAGTAGCTACATGTCACCTATACTTAAATCTAAAATCACTGACAGGGAAATCACCTGAACTTGAATTGTAAGTTTCAAAAAACCTTGTTATCAGAGATGCAAAATAAACTTCTGGTACTCAATTAATTCTGTCTCCCTCAGCGTAATGTATCAAAGCAGAGAGCAGCACAGCAGCAAAGAGCATCAGTTCAATTGGTGACTCAATCCAAGTGACTCAATGTTACACTGAGCAACAGAGATCCTGAAAATCCTTACACACTTGTTTTGTATGGAAGAGAAAAAAAATCAAATTCTGTTGAATCTTGTCCTGCTAAGGTTTGTATGCTGGAAATGTTATTATACTCGAGAAAATAAAGTTCTATCACATGGCAGCCATTTCACATAGGTTAAGTAATAAAAACTGATAAAAAAACTGAATTAAAATTATGTGTACTAAGTATATTAATACCCACATTACCCTTCATTTCATCACCAGACACTTTTGCATTCATATCTCTCAGTGTTCTCAAGTAAACACAGAACCAGCCCGCAGCATTCCCTTCCTGCAGAAGCAAAGCTGCCCCTGGAGCAGGAAGGGCTCAATGCATCCTGACACAGCAGGGCTGTTCAAAACCTCTTTGAAAGGCAGCTGAAACTGTGCTGTATCTTGTGAGCATGAAAACATCTGCCTAAAACACTGACACAAGAGACCAAGACCTATCCCTGAGACCACACAAATGTTCATCAATGTTTTAAGCAGGACTGAGATATATTTCAAAATCTTTGGAAATACTTTTCCAAAGCATACTATTGCTTAGTATGCTGAAAAAAACAGGTTTTAAACTGCTTCCAGTTGTCAGCTACAAAACTCTTTTTCGATTCAATAAAAGAAGTTATCTCATCTTAATTTGGCCCTTTTACACTCTAGTTTTTATCTCAACCTATTTTTATTTGGAAACTCCATAATTGTGAATATAAAGAGTCTCAATCTATTTAATGAGTCATCATGTTATTTTTTAAGTTAATTCTGTGTTTTTCCAGTTCTCTATGACATTTTCCTGTAGGCTACAGAACACTGAATATTCTACCACCAGATAAGTAAGCAGTAATTGAATATTAGTCTAGATGCTTGTGGGCAGGTTACTTAGGGACATGAAAAAATATCTATGAGCATAAAAATGAAAATGTTTTGGCACTGTACAGAGCCAGTCAAACTCACTGGTTACTAAAAGGAAAGGATTTTTAGTGCAGTTATTAAAATATGGTTTCATTCACCTTCAATACCCTACTGCTGTGTATATTTTCCCGTTTTCCAAACCAGTGCAATAAGAGAATGGCTCCCAGACATGTTAGGATGGTCATGGAAAAATTGGTAAGATCCCTAAATCCTAGAGTTAAATCCTTGGTTCTGTAGTAAGGTACAGTCAGGAAAACCTGGTGCTCAGGTGAAGCCTGTGACAATTAACAAAGCTCCCCAAGCTTATTTCAAAGTATGATTTTACAAGTACTAGCTTCACATTAGATTGAAAATTTAGCACTCTGCTTGAAGATTTAATTCTATATTCAAAAGCATTTAGCAATAAACTAAGTATTACTCTTCCCTTTCAAAACATTGATGACTAATTAATGCTCACAGTTTGGATTCAGCCAGCAGGGAAATGAACACAGCTAAATGCAATCTTTCAAATTAACAGGCTATCTCTATAAGCCATAAAATTATTCTTTAAACAGAACTACTGTTTTATTACTACTGGGATCTTAAGTTCATTATGTTCTCATAATACTCTCAAACATATCTATTAATCTGCATAATTACAACAGGCAAGAATTAATTTCAGACAGATGCAATAAGTTGCGTATTCATTCTTGATTTCAGCAACAATTTTCACTACAGATATTTATATTTCAAAGTACATTTCCACTGCATAATAAAAATTATGTTTTATTCCTAACATCACAAGTGTAGCTGCTAACAGGAACACCAAATGTAATAAAAATAAAGTGAACCAAGCGCTTCTCTGAGTCACAAACTCCATAAAACTCAATGTTTCCACTGAACTGAAATAAAAGCCTTGGGTTTTATTTTTCTTTCTTTTCATCTACAAGCAAATAAATGAGTCTTAAAATTCTCTAAGCTTAGAGGTTCAAGTCATCACAGATTTCTGCTGATATTTCCAGGTATTCATTTTCTCACCTGCACGTTCACTAGTGCATTGAAAGGTGAAGACTCCTTTTACTTCCTCACAGGAAGAGACATGATTATAAATTCTGTCATGCATGACAATGAATGCAATTCTGCTATGTTTACAGTCTATATTTATTACAGACTGTTAAATAAATATTATTAATATTTATTTTATATTTAAGAACTTCTACAGTCTAGTTCTCAGCTGGGATAAGATGTCTTTTTTGGGATGGGGGTGGGTGTTTTTCCTAATCCTGAATTCAGTTTAGCTAAGGCAAACTTAGCAAAAGCCACAGGGAAAAATGAAAAGCATGGCAACACCCGAGACCCTTCCACATATGAACTGCCAGATATTTTGTGTCCAAGCTCTATTGAAGCACATTATTCCCCAACTTCCTTCCTCAAACCAAGGACAAATACCAGGAGCACACTAACTTTTGCTAGAACTTCCTCTTCCCTTGTCTCTCTCCACACCTCTATTAAGTGTATTTATCTAGTTATTACACATTAAAATACATGTTTACACTCGCACAGGAGTTGAAGCCCAGCACCACTGGTATGGAAGGTGCTGGTACAATACCCTTTGTACAGAGGTACAAAGTGCTTTGAACATAACTTCTAAAGGGGAGGTTGGGGACAAGAGAACCATCTTTACACACTGAGATTATTCAAATGAAACTCAGGTTATTTGTGCCCTAGATCAAATTTACTTTTGCCAGCCCTGATAGTGCCACGTACATGGTCAGATACTTATGGTCGAGTATCATTAACAAACCATCAGTAAAATAAAACTTTGCAGAAACAGAAAATTTGGCTAGAAAAGCAAAATGTACTATCCTCCAGGCAAACTCCAGACAGAGAAAAGGCAGGCAGGCAGGCCTCAGAAGACTTAGTTTTAGTCCACACACACATCCCAGTACTTGAAAAACAAAACCTTGCACTGTCTTTAGTGGACAAGAACCAAAATTACATTTTGCAAGTGTGAAGAAAACGTGACCATTGAGTTAGAAAATAACCACGCCCTAATAGTTCTTTGGCCTGTTTCCATCATTCTAAACACTCCAGACGAATCATTTCTGTCTTTGCATTCTTTCTGCTTCACACTGTGGGCTGAGAAAAGCCCCTGGTATTTTATATAATGGTTTGTTCCAGAGGCAAACTGAATTAGTTCCTGTTATTTGTGATGTTTCCATCCATGGTGGTTAGGAGTTAACCAAGACCTTGTAATGAGAATGTTTTTTCAATGTAATCTACTTCCCTAGTTATTATTTCAGCTTGTCAGTTTGCATTGAGGAGGAAATCTAAGGAAATAGGATACACTGAAACAATCAACCAAATAATGGGGTGGGGGAAAGAAATCAAAATTGAAAAATGAACATGCAATTACTGACTGCAAAGGATCAAGCAGGGATTATTTTTCTTCTTCTCCCTCCCCTCGTATTTTGTTTCATGAATAAAGAGAAAAAATCAAGTAAATATTAGATGCTGTGTCTGTACAACAAGGATAAGTTAATCATTCTGTTAATCCTCAAGATCACCTGCAAATAGTTTAATGATTTGATAAAACAATAATAGAGTTTCTAGAGCATCTTCCATAACACAAACTTCATAAGTAACTCATAAATATTAAACAGCTTTACATTTACATTGATAGCTAGGAAAAAGTAAATAAAAATTCATTTAGTGTTAAGTCTAGAGGACCAGAATCAGAGTCTTCACCTCCTCCATCAACATTGACATGAAACACAATTGTTTGTGACTGATCTAAACAGAAAATACAGGCGTTTCTTTCCACATAATATCAGTATGGGGTGATTGCTCATCCTGATCCCCCAGGCTATGTCTGCAGTCTATCATTCAACTCCTGCTTTTAAGAAACACATAAAATTAGCAAAGTTTAACCATGAATGAAGTTGAAAGCCATGGCAATGCATGTCCATTTAATTTTCCTCTTACTGTTTATTGTACATAACTTGTGCTATTTACCAAATTCTGTTCATAATTTTGAAGGATCTTTGTGTCTTAGATGTTTCCTCTACATCAGTTTTAAAGTTCCTCATATTGGTTTTTTCCTCCTCTAAGTAAAACAGCTATGTATTTATTTAAATACCTATACGTTTAATAGTTAACTATTTATTTATTCTCACCTCTCTATTTAGTAGCCTTTTTGAATAACACCCTTGTTCATGCTTGGATTTTTTACTCTAGGGCTGCAGAAAATAATTTACAGTGTTTACTTGATAATAAATGTAGTTTTGTCATTGAATATATTTTAGGATTATTGTTATTCTGCTACAGAAAACATGGCGTGCCAGGAAAACCACACTGTACAAGTGCTTTAACAATGATTCACTAACAAGTTCATGACTCTTTCTTAGAAAAACAATGAAATATGCATTTTATATACTCAAAACCACTTCTCTCCCTTTCCCTTCTTTTCCAGCCTTTCCAAGGTCACAGATACAGCTGTAACAAGCTACATAATACTGGCAAAGGTTTATTCCAAACCTCATATAAAGCAATCAGCTCCAGCTCCCCCAGAAAAAAACCCCCAACATTCTGTTCAATGCAAAATGCACTGAGGTCAGGGGGAAGATGATACTTCCATGAGAATAAATAAATCATTTCTCTCATTTGGTTTCTCTTCACAGGAGACAAAAGTCCTACACTATCCAGCACACCCTTTGAAAGCTTTACCAAGAGGGCTTCCCAGTTGTCAGTCGCAGTACCACATGGCCCTCCAGAGACATTACAGAAGGTAAATTTGTTTAATAATTTATCAGCTGTTGTTGATATGAGGCACTTCAGCATACTGAGCCTTGTTATTGCTCCTCATTATTGAGAAGCTTTTATCTGTTCTCAAACTGGACAACAGTGTTGCAAAGTCTTCATCCACCATCACTGATATGGTATTAACTAAACATCATCACCTCACTCTGGAAGGTCATCCTAAATGACAGCTGAACAAATGCTTGCATTTTAAAAGCTGAACTGCCAAAGATACAAATAGACCAATAGGCAAATGGCTACTTGGTTAGTTTTAGAAGGAATAAGACAACTCCTCTCCTACAGTGAGCTCAGAAAGCTCACTCCTTAAATTAATAAGCTGTCAGGGGACCACAATATTGCTGGAATATTCTCTTTAAACCCTAGTCTCAGAAGAGGAACCCACTAGGGAATAACCACAGGGCATCATGTACCAGCATTAAGTACAACTGGTGACATGCATACAGATTATATTTGTAATAAACAATAGACACGAATTTCCTATCAGCCCCTTATAATATCCTCAAATCCATCTCCACTGCAAGCTACAAAATGTCTTTTTAAATGAGATGGCAGCAGGATGAGAGCCACTCATCTTTCAACTGAGTCTGGACTGCCCAATTCCAATGCTTACTTGGTTGGATAAAAGGGACTGATCTTTGCTGTATTTATAGGCTACTGTTCATTAGCACGATCATTTTTATGAAAGTAAAATTTGTTCCTCTCTACATGTAAATTGCCACAAGACCTTTGAGGCATTAATTGATTAGAAATTTTATAGGCATAACTTCTCCTTTCTTGAAAGGCTTTTCATGGTACCAGAGTTTACAAGCTAAAAAAAGCACTGCGTTCAATCTCCAGATTGAAAGTATAAACACATGATAACATTCAGCTTCACCACTAGTGTGTCATCCAGTGCTGAATCTTAATATGAATTTCTTATTAAGGAGTGATGTGCCTTATTTCTGGTTTTGTTCTAATGAATGAAAACGTAAATGCTTGAATATTCTCAACTCAGTCAAAAAAGGGAGGGTCAGGCACCACCTATCTAATTCATTACAAATCATCTATTTGAGGAATATTAAAGGAATATAAAGGGAGATGAGCCAACAGAAAAGCCTTCATCCGTTAAGATAATTGCTTAATTGAGATTTTTCATTTTGTTTGTTTTTTGGGGGGGAAATTTGTTTGGGTTTTTTCTTTTTATTGTTTGGTCGGGATTTTGTTTAACTGGTTAGGGATTTTCTTTGGTTGGATTTTCATTTGGTTGTTTTGGGTTTCTTGGTTTTATGGTCGGTTGGATTGGGGAATTTTGTTTTCTTCTTTGTGGATTTTATTGGGTTGGGTTTTTGTTTTCTTGGTTTTATGGTCAGTTGGGTTGGGGAATTTTTTTGGTTGTTTTTTCTGTTGGTTTGGGGTTTGTTTGGTTGTTTTGAGGATTTTGATTGGTTGGTTGGTCTTTGTGGCTGAATGGTTGGGGCAATTTTTTTGTTGTTGGCGGTTGTTTTAGGAAGTTTATGTAGTTGATTTTATTGGTTTGTTTGGGTATTGTGTTTGTTTCAGATTCAGTATTACAGTACCTGTAAATAGTAGAATCAAGTCATACAAAATAGATTTTCATATTCAGAACACCTTTACTGCTAAATACTCCTATCAAAGTAGCCCAAGGCCAGGCACCTGCAGAATGGGCACAGCACAGAAGAGCTCTGGACTACATGGCAGCACCACTCTGGATTTCCTGATGATATAACTCAGCACCAATGAGCCCTCAAACAAGTAAAACTCTGCTTCAACTCTTGGCTTAAAAAACATCTTTCAGAAGCGTTTCCAACTGCAATGAGCACTCTGAAAAAAGTTGTTTTCCACTGCATGTTTACTTCCACAATCTCACATTTTTTGAATGATTTTGGACTTAGAAAGTCCTTTTCTCCCAGACTCGTGATTGAAGAAGTCGAGGGTCATTGTGCTTTTCTGAGCATCAGAGGGATGGACAAGAGAGGACAGGGCCAACTCTTCATGCACAAAGCTAAAAACAACTGTTTCATCTCGAACTTCTCGTGCAAAATTACTATCAAGCTTCATTGCGTGGTAGCACAACCAAGCAGTGGTTCAACCTCACAGGCTAAGGACTAATGAGGATCAGAGCCATCAGTGCTGAGTGTATGATAGCACTCAGCTCAGTACTATTGGATATTCACAGAGGATACAAATTAACCTCATAAAAGCACAAATTTAAAACTAGTATGATTTATTAGTCTTCTAAACAGCCTTTACAGCAACCTGATTCTCTAATAAGAAAGATGCATGCTCTGTTATTTCTGTGGATACCCAACAGACATGCTCAGCTGCAACACTGTTCTGATGCTACACTTGACTGAGAAGCTTTTTGCCTGGGCTCATGCTATTCATGCTCAGCCACAGCCTCCCTATCCTAACACCCCACAAAAGCCTTAACAACAGTAAATAAAGGGGAGGGGGGGGGGTGGGGTGGGGAAGATGCCCAAAGTTTTCAGTTTCATACTCCATGTCCAAAATATCCAGCTTCTTATACATTTTGCAACTTTCAGAAAGTACCTATCATTGCAACATGTATTTCAGCCCTATGGAAGTTTGGGCAATTGAACGTTCTCCCCAAGCGAGGATGAAAACAAATGAAGAAAACTTGATCATGGTGCCTAATAAAAGCAGTATCAATAAAGAAGCATACTGGTTCCTGAATATTCACCATTAACTTGGCAGTAACTGCCTTTCAAAAGAATTTTCTTGAAGATGTCACCAAATACATCAATTAGCCTGAAATTAGCATTCTTAACCAAAAGGGGTGGTTACTGTACATTCTTTACCTGGTTTGTAAATGTGACCACAAAAAAGAAAGGGTCCTGTCCTAGTTATACAGATGGCTTTCAAGATTTACATATAGAACTTTAAGTTTTTATATTAAATATTTCTATGGTTTTTTAAAGCCTGGGATTAGGAGACCAACAAATTGTTTATTTCCAGTGCAGAATTTCTCTGAACCTTGATGTTGGCACTTCAACAAATGCCATTCCAATTATTTGAACAAACAACACAGATACTTGAGATATCCACACCTGCCTTGATCTTTCATTCTATGAATAAGCAGCACATCACTACATTCAGCAAAGCAGAACTTCACTGAGTTATTTCCATGTCTTTAATCTGACTTTTTCCTGTGCCCTAGTGTTATGTACAAAAGGAGACAAAGTTCTTAGCAAACAAACTGGAACACATTAGGCTTATGATCCCATCTTTGGAAGTTAAGATCATCATTAGCTGATGGGTTATGTACGAATAATTGCAAGCTCTTTATTTGGTCAGATTTAAACATACATTTTCAAAATTTTCATATAAATGAGCAATTATAGCACAATTAGATACCAAATCTAAGTAAACACTCTGCTATAACAATTTTAATTAAAGGAGATATTTAAGAAAGAGTTTAATAAAGCAACCCTGTAGTTAGAGAAACAATACTTCTACTATATATATTCTCTCCACTCTTCCAGCAGCCAGTTAACTGTCTCTGTCATGCCTGCCTTTATCTAAATAAGAATATGATTTACTATGATTTATCTACACAGGGTAAGAATATATTCAAGAACACAAGAAAGATGATATCTGACTAATCATTATAATTTGAAAGACTACAAAAACTGATCCTCATATTTACTGTAGCCTGTTCAAAAAGGTAGATTGCTGATAAGCCATTTCTTCTAGAAATCCTAAATTATTCCTTGTGTTCTTAAACACTGCAGACTTTCTAATAATTGATCTTAGGATCATGGACTTGAAATTATACCCTCCCCACCCAGGTATCAGGGATAGATTTACCTTCCACAGCAGGGCTGTGTGCATCCAATGTATGAAGCTAGGCTGAGAAGAGCAAAGGTGCTTTTATGCCAATCATAACAGTTAAGGGTTACAAAAATACCACTGGACCCACATGAAACAATATCTGGTTAGTTTTACACATTGTCATTATCAATGCTTGTTGAAGAGTTTTGCAAAAAAAAAAAAAAACCTTTAACTCCAGAACCTCTCAGGAATAAAATTTTTCTATGATAATAAACTTAACTCTTAAGTGAGGAAACTGAAATACAGCACTGCAGCTTGTAAATCACTGAACAGGAAGTCTAATGGTGACATGGAAAAGTGTTTACTAGGAGAGATGAAATTTTTTTACTTGATCAGAGGAGAAGTAAAATAAAGCCCAAAAGCAACAGCCCAAAATAAAAGGACAGAGACCAAATCAATGCTAGTCTGTGTCAGACTGAGCACTTGAATGTCTTGAAAATACTGAACCAGCCTTCTGCTCACCATTTTTACTCTTTACTACTAGCAAAAACATGTAAAAAATGAGTTATAGGTAAGTGACAACATTGACTTAAGTGCAACACTCCTCCTTCGTTCAAGAACTACAGCCCCATCTTTAATCAGCAGTGTCACTAAGCCACAGTGTGACTGGCTTGCAGTCAATCAAAGCAAGTCAGCTGGAACATCCACCCGTATATCTGACAACAACCAACACTGCAGTAGCAATTAAACTACCTTAATTTATCTCCTTCCTCCTTGTGCATAATTGTCCTTGCTTTAGATCTTCCCTATCTTTGCTTTTTCATGGAAATTCAATGCACTGCATCATCAGGCCTTCCTTAATCTATTTTCTATTCCAAAAAATGAACAAACAACCAACCATCCTTTCTAATAGCTTTCAGCTGCCCAACTCAAGCTCTCTAGCTGAGAACTTCATCTTTATTTAACTTGTTCCTTGCCCTAAAAAATACTGCTGCTACAGTAAATGGGAAGATTGTGCACTTCATTGTGTAAAACACTTATGGAGCTATTGACCAATGCTTAAAAAGTGACTGAAAGAAACAAAAATTAATGACTGGAAAAGCTGTGTCTCTATTTCCTAGCTTCCTAATTTCCCATTACAAGCCTGTTGCTCTTCAGATGCAGTTTCAAGTCATTTAAGATATTTGTTGAAAAGTGTGAGGAAAAGGTCTTTAACACATTGTTTGTGACTACTGTAAACTTTAAAGACTTTATCTTCGATATGAACAGAAGAGTATTCAACAGCTCTCTGCTTCCGCATTCAAGAAATGATCTCAGGACAGTCAACTTCTGAACATCATCTGATATTTTAAGAAAGTAGGTTTTTCACTACACATTAGTGTAACTGCTCAGCCCCTAGGTTTGCTGCTAAATAAATACTCCTGCCCATTAAAATTATTTCATCACTATTGATCCTCAACTTGTGCTTCTCAGATTGTTATATTTTAGTACATCTCAAGTGTGAGTTTTGAAAACACAAGTCAGTATGGATGTGTTTCAACCACTTGAAAATGTTCAAGAAGTTGCCAAAGTTCACACTCCTTAAATATCACCTACAGCATTAATTAAAATTCCTTTCCAGAGGGGTTGAAGAAATCCTGTTATACAATGGCACCTACCCCTAACTTGCTAAAAAGTAGAGGATGCATTTAAACCTCTATAATTTGATGGTGACAGTGAAGTTATACAACAAAAATCTCTAGTGCCAAGGTAAAATGTGCAAGGATGAAAACCAGTTCAAACCGGGTAAGCCGGATTGAAAACTGGCTGACTGCTGGGTTCAAAGGGTTGCTGTCAGCAGCAAAAAGGCCATCAGGGGTACAGCCAAAGAGACAATACTGGGGCAAATATTGCTATCCTTCACTAAAGACCTTGATGATGGGACCACGTAGGCCTTCTCCACTTTGGAGATAACCAAACTAGGAAGATTGGTTGATAGAACAGATGGTGGTGCTGTCTTTCAAAGACCCCTCTCCAGGCTGGAGAAGCAGTCAGATAGACTGTACCAGAGAAAGAACTTCCTTAAGCATCAGGACAATTGCCAATTCCCCAAACCTGGATATATTCAAAACCCAACTGGACACAGCATTGAGCAACCTGCTCCAGTTAACTTGCTCCAAGCAGAGCAGTTGGACTCAACCACCTCCAGAAGTGCCTTCCAACCAACCACCTTTAGCTTTTGGACAGACACTGTGGACAATAGTACATTTTTTTTCATTACAATCCACTTTAAAAAAGCCGCAGATTTTCTATTTTTCACAGAAGACCGAAAAAAGCCAGACTGTCACATCTTGTCTCACACAGCAGATCTTCAAATGGAACAACATGATCAAATATTTCTAAAGGAAGTACATTAAGGGCCAGTTAGGCTTTTTCTCTTCTGCATGTAATTTAGCGAACACAAATAAGAGAGCATTCCACTGCCTAACCACTTTTTCAAGGCTAAGTATTTTATAAATACTTGTTGTGAGAATGAATTGCACATGTTGGTTTTTTTATTTTTTTGGGTTTGGGGTTTTTTCCTCTTACTTGCCCCTAGAGCCCCCTCAGGAATATTTTTTTTCCTAAAGAAGTCTGATGCACATAACTGTCAAACTCTGTTTGCAGCTCTACCTCCTGAAAGAGTTACTCAGCTTGTTCTTATTGTTTTGGTCAGCCACCTGTACACAAGATACAACCGGCAAAAAAGTGGAGCAACCTTCTTCCTCAAATGCAAAAAAAATCTAAATATCAAGGAAAGATACTTTTCTTGAAGGAATACTCCTTGTTTTATGGCAGCCAAGATTCTGCTAACAGCAATAACTAGCAACTGTGCAAGGTTCAGACATGAATCTGTTCTCTACCAAAACCTGCAATTTTGCTCATTATAACTCGTTCATTTGGCAGTCTGTTCTCAGCTCAAACTCTGTCTGTGCTGCATGTTCAAGTTGTCTTTCCTTCCCTCTGCATTTCTTCCTCACAGCCCTAATCACAGATGACCTCTTGTGCATTGACTGCCTACCAACACTCATGAAATTTCTACTCAATCATTCTGCAAAGATGAGATGCCCTGGTCAGTGTCCTTGTCCGTGAATAAACTGTAAGACGAACAAGAGCTGAACTGATATTGCTTCTCTTCAAAGCATATTTAGGGAAAACAAAGACTTTAATCCATTAAATGAGCATGTAAAAAGAGACTAATGAGATTAGACAGTGGAAGTTTTATAAGAATAGAATATTACGACTAAATTTCCTGTGCTAATTAAGGTTACATTCTGAGCTTATAAAAAATATCTATTTTACAGTAAATTAATTGTTTGAACAACATGAATGTTTTTCATGTGCTCTTCAGTAAGTGTCCAAGACACATAATTTCAAGTCAGCAGTGACTTTTGATAACAGTAAGCTTTAGGAACTGACTGCCTCTGTTATACCCCTACATTTCTTGGCCATCTCATCCCAATTTCCCTCCCAATGCTGCACATTTTTGAGCCACTCATTTTCAAGGTAAGGGGGACTGTCCCAGGGTGAGACCCACAAGCACGGGATTGATACTCATCCGAGAATATTTCCATAGTTTTAACAGTTATTCAAATTATTACAAATTGACAAGTGTAAATGAAAAAAAAAGATTGACAAGTATAAGTGAAAATGCAATTTTGTGCCATCAGACAAAAGCAAAGACAAGATTTTTATGTCTCTACTTGCATTTAACCAGAAATACATCTTCCCTTGGCTTATTTCTGCTGCCCTCTGTGCATGCAAGTCTTGAAATTCAGGCAATTTATGCCTCTGACAGGAAGAATAAACTTGCACAACTACTCAGGGCTGTGTTTCCCTGAAGGAGGCAGTTTGATGCAATTTGTCAAAAGCCAAAAGAGTGCTTTAATGGACAATTTACTTCAAATGATTGCAGCTGTTGCCAAATAAAGGAACAGAGACAAAAGATTAAAAATGGTTCTACCCATGCCAATGCATTTCTCAATGACTAATGAATAAAATGCAGCCTTTGCTACCTCCCCATTTTAGTCAAAAGCAATAAAAGTAGTTAATTATTCCGTTTCTGTGGTTTGCTACATCTGATGTTCCATCAGAGCAATTGGGGAAATTTCAATAGGTATTGTTAACAAAGTACACATACATATTTTGAGTTTATTGCTTGTCTTGGACGTAAAGCCAGATTATCCCCTCTTCAGTCAGAGCTCAGAAAAAGTCACGAAAAACTTCTCTGAAATTCCACATATCAAAATAACCAAACAAAAATACACCAGGAACACCATAGCCTGACTTGGTTACAGGAGAGCTCATGCTCTCACAGTGCAATAGTCTCATGTGTAATATTTCACTATCATACAATATTGCAAGCACAGGTGGAGCATACAGAATGAGCAATATTAACTGCACAATGTGAACTTAATCTAAAGAAAGCTCATACTGTACATTTTGAAGGCCTTTCTTTTCCTCTACATCTTTCTTTGTTGAAATGATGAGAATGAAAATATTCTTCAACAGCAAACACAGGGAAGTTAGGACAGAAGCATGTCATGAGGCAAGAGGGAATATTTGGTAGTTCAAGGTGGTGAAGAAAGCAAATACAGCTGAACACAAGACACAGCTAACCATGGCATTCCAACAGCCCCCACATGCAATTTTTATCACCCCTTGGACTACTCAGGCATATTAATCTACAAAGTAGAGAATTCACATCAGCTTGATATTCCCTTTCAAGGTTCCAAGTACAGTTTCCAATATTTCTGCTCCTGGTAAGCACTTATGTACTGGAGCAGCCCTGCTGCTGATGTGGATACTTTCCCAGGACTGGCAAGCCTCTGAGCTCGAGCATCTTGGTAGTACCTAAACATTTAATTTCCTTGAATTTTGTCTTCACCTAATCCAATACCTTAAGCATTTAACAGAGTGAATACTTCCATATCATCATTTGCTGCTTGTGGAGCTGAGTTAGGCACATAATTAATTCTCACTTTTACCCACAAATTTATTTCCAGATGTTCCCAATATTGCTGTGCAGCAGGCACTATGCACATGGCAGTGTGCCAAAAAATACATGAGCTGTGAGACTGGAATGTCATTTTTGTTGACTAATGTCACTTTTCCATCAAACTCAAGGAGTTCCAGAGGGCCTGTGAATTAATTTGAAGAACAAGATTAGATTTTTTTCCTATTATGCTTATTACTGACTTCTCACCAGGACAGGTGTCTTAAAATTCAAAAAATAACACACCTGGATGTGTCCAGAAGAAAAATTGCCTTCCAAATGCATCAAACCCAGCAAAAAACTGCTCAATCAAATTATATAGAGCCGAATACAAAGTATAAAGATGAAATTTGGCTTCAGTCAAACAGGCAGTCATTGCCCACATCAGCACAACCTCTGGCACTCACTCCTCTGGCTATCTGATCGAAGCACTGGATTCAACTCTTCTCATTTGTGATGTTCATACAGTTAAAAGGGGCCAATTAACACTGTTGTTTTAAGTGAACAGCACCAGTCAATATGTGATTAAATGCTAGATAAAAAACCATGGTGAATAAATCCTGTCTTGTCAGTCAGGAAGGCTCTAAATGAAAAAAAGGGGAATCTGACCAGCATCAGTGAAAGAATGTTTGTCCTGCATTGCACTGCATCAAGCTGTGTTACCTAATAGAGCCACTAACAAATATCAAATTTACACCAGATAAGGACTTATCTTTTTAGGCTCATATAAACACAAACATGTTGGTATAACAGCATTTCTGTAAGCACTTATACATAACATAAAGTACCCTAAATGCACAATACTTAAAGCAACAAAGCATCAGGTGACAAGCACTCCTTCACTATCACTCATGGTTACAGAAGGAGCTGTTTACTGTCTGTTCCACATGGAAAACATTTGTTTCAACTTACTAAGTCGCAAGTTGTCTCCAAGGAAAAAACAATATACCAGGATATTTTCCACTTTAATCTTCCACCAAAGGTAAAGTGCACCAAATTACTTTGTCAGAAAGCAGAGCAGTTAGGACTACATGCACTTCCCTAAAGATTCATGAAGGAGTCACTAACAGCACCTCTTGCTAATAGGAGAAAAATAAAATACAATTCCTGTATTTCATAAGCACAACATTTCTGCTAGACCAATAGACTCCCATATTTCAACCTCAGTGATGAGGCAACTCTTACTTCTTCAATATTAAATTTTGCATGTATGATAGCTAAGAAAAATACTCAATTGTCACTATTTACATTAAAGAACTGAAAGATTTATTTTGACCTATGCATTCAAATGAAGATGGGGAAAACGTGGAACTATTATCTGAATTATGTTCCAAGCCCTGGAAAGGCAGGTCTGACCCTTCGTTTCTCAGAGTAGATATGTATAAGTACTTACACACCCACACTCAACCCCCACCCAGACAGTTATTCTAAAATACATTAAGTACTCTTACTACCAAACAAACTCTAGTTACCCTTTCAGCCTGTCATCAGGAATCACATATAAAATTTTCTATATCAGATTCTCTCATACTAGCTAAACTATGTGCTTATTGGCACTATTATCACCTTTAACAGAACTGTTTAGCAGCTAGTAGGTAAACCCAAACAACTTTCTTCTGTAGAATGAACATGAAATAATTGATCTAAGTTCATCAATGACAGTGTAGGAAACAAGGAGGTTTTCTTGCGCTTCGAATAATAAATCACTGCATAACTTTTTCTTAAACTTATCTGGCATAACAAATGCTTACAAATTAAGTCAAAACCATATGGCAGAGGCTAAAGGGCAGAGCACAAGATGAATTTTATTATACAGAGCCATATGCTGCACTTAACGTCCGTGATGACTTTGCCTTTTGCCATGGATGGTGTCTATAAATCAGCACTGCAGATGTGAGAGCTCTCACTAAACTCTATAATTAAATGATATTGAGCAAAGAATTGAGTATTTTCCTTTATCACACTGTCTCAAAGGATTCAGGGTTGTATTATGGATCAGTTTTGCACTGTTACAGAGTGGCATTATTAACACTGACAGCTCTTCAAGTGGCAGTCCAGCAGCATCTAAAGGAAAACTGACTAACCCATTCCAAAAGCAGGGCTCCTTAGAGTTCTCCACATAAATACTCTAAGTATCAGAATAGTGGGCAGGACTTTCCATAGAATCAATGTTTCTGAACCAAAAAGAGCCAAAATTGTGAGTGCACTTGTGAGTCTGCATGACTGGGATACAGTGCTCTGCTGCAAAGCATCTCACTTCTGCAGCTCATGCAGAGCTTGCTATTCCATACACCCAAAAAACCAACAGCAAACACCCTAAAATAAAATTTCTTTGATGTCAGGTAACCAGGTGAACACTAATCAAAAAAGGAACTTGACCAAAGCAGCCTGGCGCAACTTAATGCAGTGGCTGCATAATAGGAACAAAAATAAGCCAAATAGGTGCATACTGAGGTGGGGAGGTCAATCTCCTGCTGTGTGTTGGACAAGTTATCTACAGTTCAGCCATTTATTGCTTTCTACACAGAGACTGCAACATTTGAACAACACTAATATTACTGAGCAGCACACAATTCATTGAAACAGAATTTCAGTTTTGAGAAATAAAAACATTAAGCAGAAACAGAAATACAGTGCAACTGACTGCTCAAATTGGTAATTTATGGTGCACTGAAGGTAAGATGCTTTCAAAGTAGTTTAGTAATTTCTATTTTGAGAGTATTTAAAAATACACTGCATTTTCATTGCCAGTGCCATTGGGCACATCACATGAAAGATGTTTCAGAAAACTGCTCACTGCAAAGGTCATATCTCAAGGTAAAGCATTTGCACTAGAAATGAAAAAGGCACTTTTCAAAAGGAAAAGGTGAAGGCTATTTCATTGCTCCCTCTGACCACAAGCCCTCTGTTCTTAAGCCAGAAAGACTTTTTTCTTCACTTTACCAGTTTTTACCATTGCCATTTTTTTTCCTAAAAACAGCTAATTTTATTTAGCTAAAATCAATTCCTGCTACTAATAACATACAAGTCAAAACCCCCACTGATTTTGCTGAGATAAAAGGGATCAGTAACTTTTGATCTCAGCCTGGCTATTGTTTCCTATCTCTTTCCTTTAAGTGTAGATTTTTTGCGATTTGAGACACTGCTACAGACAATGCCATGCTGCTTCCTTAGTACCATGTTTTATCCAGAAGATACTTGAAAAATACCATTGCAAATAATGCCCAGCTACCATTTTAAGAAGAAAATGGGGCTACCTTGAGCAAATTATCTTCCTTCTGAATTTTATTCCATAATTTCATCTTATTTAAAATAAAACACAAGCAATATTAATGCAGAAAACATCTTTAGAAAAACAATTATACAAATAAGAGAAAATTTGGATATTAAAGGGTTCTGCTCCTGGCTAAACAACTATTAATCCAAAACACTGTCAAATCTCCCAAAACATCAGCAATGGACAGAGAAGAATGAAAGCTTTTAGCTTTGCATTTTCTGTATTTCCTGCCTGTGGACCTGAAGCAGTGTTAACAATAACCAATACCATCCACTATTTGGGATTCTCAGAGCCTTATTGTTCTAGCCAGAGAGGATTAACACAGTTAAATGCATCTGACAACTTAAGCTTCCCAGATCCTACAAAGACTAAAATCACCATTACTGGAAAACAAACAAAACAAACACCGCCCACCCACCCCCTCCCTTTAACCCCCTAGAACTTTCCCATACCTCCCAATACACTTTGAATAAAACTCTGCCCCATGAGCCAGCATCCAGCTTTCACACAAGCCACTGTGTGAGCAGCACTAGCAGCACTCACTGCATTTTACAGTTATGTTAGAGGCACATATGGTCTTATTACTTACAAAAATTTTGTGGGAGAATTTATTATTTTGTTTTTCATCTGTAATTGGGGATAGTAATTGTTCTCAAAAAAACTCACTCACAACCAAACCTCTACCACTCTCAATGAACAAACAGATCATGGCCTAATATGGAGCGTAGTAGCAAACCAATCTGTAAATAAGAGCTGTAATTGACCTCTGCAATAAAGCAGACAAGTGTGATGGCTGTGGTGTGGAGTGCCCTAATTAACAATATTTTATATTCCAAAGTTCATATTCTGAGCAGGAGAGGCCTGAAAACTCAACACACCAGCTGTTTTGAGGCAGAAGATAGGAAAATGCCAGAAATCTTACTCCAACCCTCCCTGCAAGACCTATGTGCTGCCAACCTGAACCCTGAATTATCTTCAGTGCTCCCAGCAGCTGGAGCAGGTGTAAGCAGTGACCCACAGCCAAAGCCCAGGCCAGCTCACTCTGGAGCAACTCCACTCATCCAACTGTATTTATTTTTCAAAGGAGATAATTTCCACAGAATAAATTTAAAAAGAACTCAAACACAACTAGCAATCTATTCTCAGACATTTTCAGCATCCATCCACAGTTAACTGCTCTGCCACTTGGCTCTCTGCAGTTGCTACAGAAGCCAGTAGTACAGAACTAGAACTCAGGTTGTCAAGAAAAGCAACTACAGCTGCCCATATCCAGATTATGAACTATACTATCAACACCTGGGAAGCATTTTACAGGAAATTCATTGGAATATAGTTATATTTGTTTTAAAATATACATATTCCTTTTAGTAACACTACTAAAACATTTCAGACATCAACCTCAAGACCAGGGGCTCCTCTCCTAAAGGAAGACTCAGTCTCACTCATTGCTCTCTCATCCAAGACACTATTTGTGTAATACTGGTATTACTGTAGTGTGTAACACTACAGTATTCCAACCTTACCATTCCTCCAACACAGGGGCTGGAAGAAAAGATTCAGAGTTTCTATCATCCCCATAGGTTCTGTCATACAAGCATGGCAAAATACATCTCTGCAGTCTTCCCACATAAGATTTGTTTGTTTAATAAACCTTTCCTTGGAGGAGCAGTCTTCCATCTGTGAGATTTACAATATCTTAAGTGAATTTATAAACCATGATTTTGTAGTTGCTTGTACAGCAGAGATTCCAGATGAGAGCAGAGCAGACTAAATGCAACCAGACTGGTGTTTTATAACCAAGGTCATTGACTGATTCTATGATCCACAATCCCAACACCAGCCCACACCTGATATTCTTGCCTCTCTAGAGAAAATCACACAAGCTATCATCTCTACTAAGCTCAGTTGGTACCATTTAATACATATTTATGTCCACACACACATGCAAAATGACAAGTGTGGTTGAATCACAACCACAAAACACTTGTGAGGAATTACTGCAATTTCCTCAATCTTTGATCATGACAGAAATGGTAAGAGAGGGCAACCAAAAGGGTGAAAAGGTGCCTTTCCCCTACACAGCATCCAAATTCCTAACAATAGTAAGGACTTTGACACTTATTCTTAATGCTAATAAACTCACATATAAGGATTTAGAAGTGTGATCTGCAAGACAGTTCACAAAAGGCCACAAAAGAAAACCTAACAAGTACTTGACATATTGAATTTCATCTCCGTTTATGAGGTTCTCATGATCACCTAACTTCAATCATCACACTCAAATTTTCAAAAGTAAGAGTAGAACATCCCTCAGTCCAGAGTCTGTGCCTTCTTTTTGCTGTGAGTTACAGCTGAGTAAACAGATGAAATTGTATCAGTTCCTTTGAACTAAGCAATTTCAATTCAGTTGTGGTTACAGTTCTTCAATGGCGAACAAAAAGCATGCACAGCTGAGTTTCAGAATATATAAATACCCACATCAAGCAACATTTTCAACTCCAAGAGTGTTTAGTATGACACAGTTAACTACCCCCAGTACCTAAGAGACGTGTACAGAAAAATCTGAGCCATGTCACTAATTTTAAGTGGACATTAAAAAACCAAACCCAAACATTGTCATACCACATGTCCTGGCTCTGTTAGCACTGCATTGGCTGTAAACACACAATAATTTTCATTCCAAATATTTCTCAAGGTTTGCTTGGTTTTTGTTGTTTCTACAAGTATTTCAGCTTGTTTTTACTCACTGTACCAGTCTCAGGTTGTAAACACAAGTGGGGTGTGACTCTCCCATAAGCAAGTTTATCCACATATTTGCAAAACTGACTGCATTGAACCTGGTTACAACTGCTCACATACTCTACTGCCTACACACCGAAATGCCAAATAATTATGGAATGCTCCAATGAATTAGCAAGATCTAGGATGATTTTAAGAGCTATTTCAAAAAATAACCTAAGCCAGTATTTGTTGATGCATTTACTACCACATAATTGTACTAAAGCCCTTTGAAGAGACAAATTTCAGCTTTTTGGGTTTTTTTTTAATGCCTTAAGAAAGTATCCTTACCAAACACCAAATTCCTTACCAAATTTAAAGAATTGGTTTACACTAGCAAAGTATCATCTCAGGTCCTGCTTTTCATCAGAGCTTGGACATATAAAATGCACTTTGTATATCTATCTACCTATCTGTCCATCTATCTATCATTGCTAGTCTTTGCAATTTATTATCCTGACTGGTTATCAATTAACTCCTTGCATTGCGGCAACAGGACAATGCACAGATAGCAACAGGAGTTCAGACAGCCCTTAGAAATTGATAATGACAGACCATGAGTCCCTGGCCAACCCCAAGCATTTCCTCAGTATCCTAGTAAACTAATCTAGGGGAACTATTAAACACAAGAAATTTCCTCTAACATCAATTATCACTCACCAATGGCCAATGTTACTGCCGTGAGCTAAAAAAATATCCAGGAATCATCTGAATCAAATTTTTTTTCTTACCCCATCTGCTGACAAAATTACACAAAGCAAAATGTTTAAACTGCCATTATGTACCAAAACATATGAAGATGCACAAGAGTCTGTATTTTGTTACCACAATGTCCTCATGCCGCAAGGGGAGGACAACCTGGTGGAAGCAATCTCTTTTTTCTAGCATGGACACAGACGAAAACCATTTAGTTTGAGACTAAATTCACATGATATTGAATTTGTACCTTTGTTTGCTCCTACCACTTAGAAAATATTCCTCCCTTAAAATAACAACCCTTTTGTTCAGGCTGCATTTGCACTTTCTCTGTGTTAAACACTTCCAAAATAACCTTGAATATCTGAGGAATTCAAGTTGTTGGAAACAGGGACTAGGAGGAAAACAAATTAAACAGATTTGTTTAAGCCCAGTGTGCTTATGAAAATCTTTGCTTTGGCTTTCCACAGTTCCATCTGCATGGCGATCTCTGTAGACTCACACACAGATTTAAACTTGACATTATCTAATGTATCTTGGGAAAAATCCTGCACAGCAAATTGAATTTTTAAAAGTGGTAATGCATTCAATGAGCAACTAATACATTATATTTACTTGAACTGCAGCAAAATAACATTAAGGATAATAAACTCATTTGGAACTTATATTCTTTAGCCTACATTTGAATATACATTTTAGGTGTACATGTTACAGTACTACAGGGGTTTTTTTCAGTCTAGGTTTTGTGCATAAATTAACAACTCCAGTATATATGGTGAAGGGAAAACAGCAAAAAAACCCATAAATGCACTGTAAACAACCTGTGTCTTGTTCAATTCTAGTAGAGGTCATTGTTTTCATTAAAAATAACAAAATAAACCCATGTTAAAAATGAGTGCATACAACTTCCACTTAGAATTTAGTTTCAATCCAGTTGCTTGCCACTTTAATTCAGCCCTTGCTCCCACTTTGCGATATGCAAATATTTCTCATCTGAGCCCCTATGGCCAATGCAGGGTTTGAAAATAATCAAACAGAACAGTGTGCAATTTAAGGTCCTGACAACAAGTACAGAAATGTTGTTTTATGCTTGAGGGAACTGTGCACAGACCATCTGCTGCCTTTGTGATTCCCCTGATGCCTGTCACAGTGAGGATGCACGAAAAGGCACGGCATGCAAACAGAGCTACCATCATGGAGTTTGGGAGGAGAGCCTGAGATTAGCCCAGCACCTTGGCAAGGCAGCGCTTGGATCATCAGATCCATGTCAGGTGCTGGGAGCTCACCTCCAGTACAAAGTCCCCAAGGGAACAACCCCACTGGGCATCTTTTGTTATTAGAGCATTACATGCTTCATGCAGAGGGATTTAGCCTAATAAGATCAGATAGCACTGAATCACACAAAGTGATAGAAATCAGACAAAAATACAATACTGGAAATATAGAAGATTTGGTTTGGGTTTTTGTTATTGTAAGAAGATCTGCATAAGGATGAGCTTATACTGCTTTATAACCTTATGCCTTGTCCCTTTCCTTTCTCTCCCTGAAGGAATAAAAATGACACTGCTTGCATAATCCAAGAACTGATATCCAATTGCCTCAGAGATCACCCATGTTTATCTGAAGGAAACAGATAAGTCAAATTTACATCAAAGCATAAAAGAAACTAAATGCCTTCACGATTATATTTCACACGAAAGATGAAGAGATTCCTTTAACTCTCAGAGGCTTCCCCCACTCTACAAACCACTGTATTATTGCTTCTACTTGAAACATTGTTGAGTCCAACATGTTCTGTTTTTAAGACACCAGTCCTCCACTGGGCACACATGCTATGATAAGGATTTTAAAGCTTTTGCCTATTTTATTATTTGGTTTGGAGATTTTCACCAATAATCCAATATTAGATTAACTGGGATTCTCTAGAAAACCTGTCTCTCATGAAGATTAACACAACATATCTTGAATTAAAATTGCTGTCCCTTTCTCGTACTTTCAGTCTTCTATCTAAAGCAATGACAAATATACATATAGGAAGAGAATTTTTTTTTCTTTATACATCATCTTGATTTTACAATACTTTTTTCTTTTTTTTTTTTCTTTTAGATAAAAATAACTTGTGTTAATGTTTTCCTTAATACATGCCAATATAGCAAATACAGTGAAACAGGAGAAAATGAGTTTGAACTATCCAGACTTTAAAATGAAAAGTGTACAGGAAAAGGAATGCAGCTATATAAGACAAGTACAGCCTCCTAGCCCATTTTATACATACCAGGACCAGAGTAAAATAAAAAGTTCTTGTCTCTTATATAACAGTTTTGAAAATAGGTGGTTCAGGTGCCAGACCAAGGTTTTCCTCACCCCAAATGGAAACTGTTGACAAATGCAAAGAAAAAGCAGGTAGATAACCTAGTTAGTAGATAACCTAACTTCTCACACACTTCAAAGAAGCCTTCAAGGCATCTTTGTTAAATGGCTGCCAGAGAATCCTTAACTACATTAATAATCCACTTTTCTTGGAAAGGCTACTACACTGGATTCCACATCTATGAGAAAACACTAATTTCAGGAAATCTTCCCCATACCATATTTAAATGTTAATACCTACAAGTGAAATAATTCATTGTACATGCCTCCATGATGAAATAAGTAACAAGTTGCACATGATCTCACTTCATCAAGACGTCCCTGCTTCAGAATAAGACTCTATGCTGTTTCTCAACTTCGATCCATTTTCTTGTACATGTCATGTTTGTGACACTAAAATTTACAATCCAGAATAAAAGAAAGCTACTTCTTTTCAGAACTACTACAAATATGATTTTCTTGAACAGAAACTAACAAGTCTTTAAATACAATAATATTGGACATCTTTTTCAGAACCTTCTAGAAGCTATAAAATCGAGGTAAATAATATAGTTTCAGTTAGTGAGAAAATCAACAGGAATAAGTCAAATCTGGCATTTTCCTGACAATCACATATATGATTTATGGCCTGCAGTGTTGTCAGCTCTCCATCTTAAAACAGTTTAGTTTTCCTTTCCACTGAAACAACACCTTTTGCATAGCCTCAACACATTCCTTGCTTATGGCCAATCTGTTGTGACCCAATATCTTCATAGCTGGTTGTTGGGCAGGGTTTCTTTTTTAAGAGCTTCTCCTTCAAAGCAATTCTCATTAGCACATGAACTTCACTCCATGTTACTGGATTGTGCCCTGCCTTACATATCAGGCAGTTGAGACCATCCAGTTCTTCCAATAATTATCTACTCCTCCACCCTACCAAAATCTCTTAATCCTGTATCATAGCATTTCATTCATCCTGAAGAACAGTCTCAAACCCTGAGGATCTGTATTAACAGACCAATTCCTCCCTCCTGAGAGCTTCTTGCTCTCCCCTTAAGTCATTCTCTGTCCAGTTTACCAATCACCATTTTAACACCTTATTGTGCAATTTCCCATATAACTCCACACAGACATGTTCACTAAAGGGTAGATAATGAATTTCCTACACCTAAACTATTATTTTATCAAGGTAAAGGACAGGCTACATCTGGTAACCAATTACTTAGTAAATGGATGAGAGGTGATTTTCCAATTTGCTGCTCAATCTGTCAATACTTTTTCAAAATAAGCTCTAGAAAGTCATCCATCCTCTCCAGGCTAGACTAATTCTCTGCCGCCTTCCCTAATTTTTGCCTTTCCTTTTACACATTTTTTTTCTCTTAAAATGTAGTCATGCTGTTTGCCAATAGATTTCACAAGTCTCTAAGGGTATAGTTCTTCAATAAATAAAAATTGGAGATAGATGTCAACATTTGTCACAAATACACTTAATTCCCATTAAATTAGCAGATTTTTGGCAGATCCCTTATTTGGTTTGTTTAATCTCCCAGCAGTTCAGGTGACCTCCTGCATGTATATGCAGACTCATGTAATCCCTGCCTTCTTCCCTTTCTCTGTCCTCTTCTCACCCCTACACACAAGCACAGGGCTTGAGGATGTGATGATAAAAAAATTAACTTTCATGAGCAAGCTACTTTAGTCTGTAAATTACCCCTGAGCAAAATATTGCCAAGTAAGGGACATGCTACAATTAAACATTAAGAAACAGCTGCCCTAAAAAAAGTGAAAAACACTTATTAGAAAAAATAGACAGGAGTCAGGAAAACAAACTCACAGCAAAATCTGGTTCCTTAAATTAATTAAATTTGCAGCAATACAAAAAAACAAAACAAAACTATTTCTGTGTTTCCAATTGTCTTGGTATTTGTCCAGTTACTAATCCAGATATGGAAATAAACCATATTGGAGTGCAGTTCAACTTGATCCCTGGAGATACCGTCTTGAAATAAGATTCAAAAATACAACTTCTCAGTTCCTATTAACAAATCATTTTTTCAGAACATGGTTAGGCAGAAGTACGACACAAAACCTCTGAAACAGAATGTATTGCCAGAGCCAGAAAATTATTTTGAATCTATTGAAAGCATTGATAAAAATTATTTCCTACAGGACATTTAAGGACCATAGGACTGTTACATCTAATAGCTAAGTCTCTACAGGCCTGGAAAATATGTTTTTAAAGATAGTCCTTCAAAGAATTCATCCATAGTTTGGATATAGATGTCCAAGTCTGCTGTCTCTTGAAGTAACATGCAAGCACAATGACTTGAAGACTACTAGGACAATCCTGAAAACATAAGAGGAGTCCATACAACCTCAAATCACTCTTTAAGGAAAATACTGAAAATGAAAATTGTCACAAGACAAACTCACAAAGCTTAAAAATTATTACAAGTTCTCTCAGCTGTTCTGCAGCATGGCTGCAGTGCCCTCTGCTCCCAAATAAACAGGCCTTCAACCATTTTTAGCTGCAGCTTAGCAGAGGTGGGAAAAATAGTGCTTTTGCAGACACAGCCTACAGCTGGAAGATTTGAAATACTTTTCAAGATGTACAAATAAAGCACCTCCCCCCTCCCCCCCCAAAATCTGTGGTATAGGGTGAGATAGGTATATAGGTGGTATAGGACCCTACATTATGAAAAACTCTTTACATACAAACCTCTGCACATTAACAGGGAAAGTAAACAAGATTAAGAGAATATTGCAAAGACTGCAAAGTAAGAAGAATTCCCCCAATAGATTGTTTTAGTTCTAATACTACTTCCAGTATAAAAAGTTTTTCACTTCCATGACAGTACTTTGCTTCATCCCCAAGTTCCCAAAAGCATAAAAACAACCTAAGAAAAATAAAAAAGCATTGTTTCTTTGAAAACACATCAGAACACAGAAATATTTCCCCAACTAAGCAAAACAAGTCACATAATTCATTGCCACTCTGCCTTTTCTAATTTCCTGATGTAACCAAAGGAGATTGCTCTAACCTGGAAACGGGGGTTTATCATTCAGCATCAAGCTTAGCTTAATGTATTAGGTCATGTCTGTAATAATTATTTAAAGCTGCAGTGATCAATATCACATCAAAAGTGTCTAATCCAGAGGGCATTAAAATATCCTGTTACAGCCCATCTAAAGGATCACATCTGAGTTTCAGAGGACATCAATACAAAGGTAGAGAAAAGAGAAAATTCTCATCCCATAGAAGTGGCAAATAAAATTCTGTCTAGGTAGCTTAGCCTTTCCACTTTATGTGGAAACTATTTTACTTAAATTTAACATTTCCATGTTAAGACACAAGTTTATCATATGGAGAACACCCTCATAATCATCCACCATGACATGAAGGTTTTTTTTTAGATGAGTGTCTAAACACGCACAAACAACTTCAGGTAAACACAGAACTACATCAATCCAATTCAGCAGGGACTGGAAAAGGAAAAGCAGACATAGGGAAGTTAAAAGTCAACTAACAAAACTCAAAGCACAACATTAAAGACAGCTGTATTTCGGTACTGAAGAACTGCCCCCTGAATAAGATACAGGATTTTCCTCAGTGTTAGAAAATACCAGTTTTTTTCTGCTGATTTACCCAAATGTACAATTCTCTATTGTTAATATAAAGCTCATGAGTCTCATGAGCTGAAATCTGCAGCTAGTTTCCTTCATTTCCTCCTCTGAAGTGGCAAACATTTCAAATTAAGCTTTAATACAAAGAATACTACATGCACTAACACCGGTCTGTTCTCCTTTAGCATATCAAGTTAAGAAAATAGCACAAGAGTGTTTAAAAAAAAAAAGTGTTCTCTGGGACACAAAAATTGAGAATAGGCTAACTTCTACTACAATGACTATCCAACAAATTACTATTTGCCCAATGAAAATTAAAATGCAAAGGGCAAAAAACAGTTCCGTTAAACAAGAGCAAGATCTGCTTTACAAATCAGTCATATTAGTCATGTTTAAGTCAAAAATTAACATTCACCAAAACACAATGTTCATGCCCTCCTACATACCTGGACTACCTGTAGATCTTCTACTGTACTGATGTCAGAAAACTACTAATTTCCATTTCTGGCTAAAATTATTTTTTATCTTGTCATAAGTGTGATGACAAAGAAATACTGGATTAGTTCAAAGTAGAAATAGGGCTTGTCTGACCTCCTTTGTCTAAATTTATTCAACCTCTTCTATTGAAGGCAAACACCATTCTACAAAATTTCACACCATTAGTCCCACACCAACAATTCCCACACAACTCCTATGCAGTTCCATCCTATAATGCCACAAGAACCTTTGATCTCACAGTAGGAAATCACAATTCTGGCCCCCCAATTACTGTCCAACCTTCACTGTCTACTCTTATTTCATGGTATTACACTGGTAAACTCTCATTTGGTTTCTACCAGCTATTTCCACTCCTTCACCTACCAAACTATCAGTCTCTTCAGCTTTCCTGCCCACACACCTGACATGAATGAGGACCCTGATTATGTCATGTTATAACACATAACTCAAGAAGCTTCCTGGCAGAACATTTCCGACCAAACAGATAACCCACAGGTGATTAGGAAAAGAATTATTTTTGGAAAAAGAAAACGTGAAAGAAAACAGAGTTCGCGACTTCCAAAAACACAAAAGAGAGGCCTGAAGAATTTGCCACCACATCCTACTCCATACAAGTCTAATACATGAAGGACTCAAACTTCCTTGTCTACTGCACACCAATTCTGCTACCAAAAGAACAAAAAACAGGCAACAACTTCAGATCCCTCAGCCGTTCCTCACAGAGCTTTGTGTTTCCAGCCCCTCAGCAGCCTTGTTGCTCTCCTCTGGACTGGCTCAAGCATCTCAACATCCTTCCTAAACTAAGGGGCCCAGAGCTGGACACAGCACTCCAAGTGTGGCCTCAGCAGTGCTGGCCACAGGGGCAGAATGACCTCCCTGGCCCTGCTGGCCACACTCTCCCTGACACACGCCAGGATGGCATTGGCCCCCAGGGCACACAGCGGGCTCCTGTTATTGAGTGGCTGTCAAGCAGTGCCCCAGGTCCCTTTGTGCCTGGGCACTGTCCAGCCACTGTGTCCCTGGGCTGCGTGTACTGCAGGGGACTGTTGTGACAAAACATGGAAATGAGAAACAAGATGGGAATGTAGCCCATGCAGCACCTCACTAGGATGTGTCAGTGGTC